>JALIZH010032920.1:877500-1210252 GCA_030522465.1 Rhipicephalus appendiculatus | reverse complement strand
CCCCGACTGGCACCCGGCGAGGACTAATGTTCGTCACCCCTCTCGCTCTGTTGCCGGGCTGCTCTGAGGTGGTTTTGGCTGCTTACGCCAGGAATGTTTCTTTTCTTCTGATAAGGGGGGGGGGGGGGGCACACATTCAAAGCACCCACGTTTCATTCTTCACCGCCCGATGGTCCCCCCTATTTGAAAATGGCGCGTGCAGCGTCATCGAAGCTTGAGCGCAGGTAGTCTCAGGCGCTGCCCCGCTGTGGGGCGCTAGTGTCTTATGATATTTAGGCGGGCGTTTCGAACTGACGCGGAATCATTCTGAATAAACGACGCTAGCATTAATTATACGATGCGTTAGAGCGTTTACGATTCAATTTCGGCATTACCAGATGCAAAGCTACAAATTGCTCAAAAAATGTCCCAAACAAAACTTTCGCTGTCAGGGCTCCTTTAATAATTTGACGTCTTACAGCCTCTCCTGTGCACCACAGCGCGTCCAGTCCGCAGACGGGACTATCGGGGAGTAGCAGTCCTACGGCTGGCCAGCACTCTTCGCCGCTAGATAGAGGTAATCCTGCAGTGCCTTTGGCATGCGGGAATGTGAATTAACTTTTCGTGACTTCGTGAAACAGTCGAACAATGCCGTTGATGTTGGCTTTCATAACTACGAAACAACGTACCTACGATCTTTATCGACATAAATGTCAGAAAAAATTCTCAGCTGATCATGTTTACGTTCTTACAAATGCACGCCTAGAAGCGTTTTTTCGGCATTAGTTGTCGCTGTCTCCACAGATCCTAGATCGAGTCTGGACACGGGCCAGTCACCCGATAAGTCGGCTGCCACCAGGGGCTTTGACCGGTCATCTTGTGCCGATACCGGTCAAGAGCCGCAGCCAACTATGGCACTTTCCGTGGACAATGCTCTGCCATCACCGAACGCCGTCTGTGCCTTCGATAAAACACCGGGTTCGAAGGTGAGTGAAGACCGTCACTTGAGTTCGCAATCCACCTTTTTAACAGCGAATAAGCTGTTTAAGCTAGCCGTGATTTGTGCGTGCGGCCTGTCAGATCGACATAAACGGGTATGTGCCACAGAAATTGGGTATATGTCACTACTCACCACTCGTCCACTAAATATGAAGAAGGCAACAATTAGTCCAATAAATGGCTGCGAAGCGATGGCAGCGAGCCGAAGACCGCGAGTAAATTCGAGAGAATACGAGGGAACGGGCAAGGCAACGGCGGCTGCGAGAAGACCCTGAAGCGATGGAACCCCTATGTACCCATCCCACCACAACCCACCGAATTGTTTTGTTTTGTTTTGTTTTTTCCCATAATTGGTTTTTCTCCGGAATTATACGTTTGGGAGTACTCGCCCTTTTCATTTTTGTTAATTGGCTTCAACCCGTCATACATTTCGGTGGCACGGGTCTCCCCCCTCTTCTTTTACGTTCTTTTTAATTTCTTGGGGATAAAACTAGCCAACGACGACATGCCCGTAGGTCTATGACAGTTGTGAACGCTTGGTTTCAGCGCGAGTTTCCGTCTCTGGAGTTTAGACATCCGTGTCGTGTTTGTGACTGTCTGTGGTTTAACTCGTACCGATCTGCGCTGAGAATCAACGTAAAATAACCTAGCATCACCTAGCCAATGCCCAGCAACTACCTAGAAACAACCTAAAAACAACCTGCATCACCTAGCTAAGGCTTAGAAACAACCTAGAAATAACCAGATTAGTCTTCAGAATCTTCAAATTTCGCTGTTTCAAGCCTTGCGCGCCTTGGTGCAAGCTTCGCCATATTTTATTTCCTGTGCTGCCCTCTGCCGTTTTGGTAGCGGGGCGGACCTTCGCGGAGAGATCCAGGACAACCGGGCTCTCCAGAAGAAAAGCCTTTGAGATGGAAAGGCTTGCGGAAACCCCTGTCGCAGCGTTACGATACTTCCCGCCAGGGGAAGAGCGCATGCGCAGTGGCGCCGTCATAAAGGCGGATTCCAAACACGTGTAGCTGTCCTATTATGGATAGCTTAATCGTGTGCAGCTATCATCATCTTCAAGAGCCCTAATTATATTCAAAACGGCTCCTACCTACCAATTTCTAGACATTCGTGCGTTGTATTATGGCAAATTTTCATTAATCACCACTTTAACCTGAGCGGGTTGCATGTATTGCTGGAGTGGGTGTTAAAATGAAAGTTTCGCAATACACAAGCTTGACATTGCTAACGTTCTGACGTGACATTAGGCATTTATTGCTTGTAGAAATGAGCGATCAATCTAGGAATGTTATCCCCTGAACTTCGACTATAAAGGAAGGCCTGCATGCACTCGTCATGTAGGCTTGAATGGGGCGCTGAAGTCGTACTTCAGTCAGCGTGTTGTATCGTGTGCAATAAGAGAGGTATATGCGCCAAGTAAGGAAAGAATTTTCGTCGTCATAAAACGCGTACCTCCTATGTCGTGGACATCTCTAAATGTCACGGGTGCGGCAATATCGTCGTATCTTCGGGAGCTGGTGCCAGCATGTCTCGTTCCATTTGCCAATACGCGGTAGGGCCGCTGGCTCAAGTTGTAGATGGTTTAATGATGAGTTGAAGCTAGGTTACATTATGCAAGCGCTTTTTCAGGAACGAAGGCAGTCGGAGCAGGTGGTGTCGTCGCCGTCCACCACGCGGGAGTCGAGCTGTTCGCCGGCACAGAGAGGATTTGTTCGCTGTAAGTAACGCGTTGCCATACGTGTGAGCCCCATTCACAGAATCGTAGTTAAAGTTGACGCACTGCGGTTGTTGCAGCTTTTTTCCCTTAGATTTTGCCAATAAAAGGTCGACTTATTTTCCCAAGCTTTCTAGAACAGGCGGTGCATCGTGATCGTGCGCTGTCCAGATCTTGGTTGTCATGTCCATAACCTTCAGTTCTTAAAGCTGTCACCACGTGCCACTGGCGTAGCCAGGGGGTGGCACACCGGGCACGTGCCACCCCCCCCCCCGAAATTTTTTTTCGCTATGGCATACATAGCGAAAAATGGCCATTTCAAGGAGGTGCCCTGCCCGAAATCAAGGAGGTGCCCCCCCCCCCCCCCCCCCCGAAAAAAATTTCTGGCTACGCCCCTGCCACGGGCTAGATGACAATCATGAATTAGTACGTTTCTTTTATAAAACAAAACCCGAGTAATGCATACAGAAACACCAGCTACCTTCTTTCTATGTTGCTTTCCTCCTTCCCAAGCTCAAGTAAATTCCGAATCTGGGAAGAAGGTTTTAGTCCCGCCTTCTCTGGAAGCCCTTCTGTGGATAATATAAGATAAATTGATTGATTGATTGAATTCCATTAATTCTTTCGTTCACTCGTTCTTTCAACCTAGTAAAACGTATTGTTGCCATAACGTGAGAACCAACGTGTACTACGTCAAGGCGAAATTTACAACCTTGTTGCACGTCGCATTGTTGCCTTAACGTTCAAGCGTCATGGCAGGGCTGGCACGACTGATTAGTTTTAGGATTACTTTCACTCTAGTTTTTATTTCCCATTATCCATCGCTGGCGATCGATCTTCACTACTCAGGTGGATCGATGGGAACGAACGGCGTTATACTCATGTACATAGCACAACCTGCCCATATGTACAAGAACGTGTAGGCGCTTGTTCATGTCCTTTCTATCACCCATGTTCTTGGTTGGTTTGCGCCTATGAATTCCTTCCTAACGTATAAGCGGAGATCCTCTTGAACGTCTCAACGTACAGAAAGAAATATTTTCTGAACAGGGTCGTTCCCTAGTGCTCCCTCAAGAATTGTGCTAGAAGCATACATATGTCAACGAAATCTTTCATAACGTCGCTATCTCATCCACTTCTCCGCAGTTGGAGGCACCACGTTTCGCGAGTTCGTCCCGCTCACCACGCTCACCGAGAAGATATCGCGCTCGCCCGCAATCTGCGGCAGCTTCGTTGCCCTGGTCGCGTTGGTCATCGTCGCCGTGGCCGTCATGTGGCTGAGCGCCCACCCCAAGCGTCGCCAGCACGGCGACTGCGGCAGCGACGAGTGTCGCGACGCGTACGACTACCTGGACTCGCTGCTAGACATGGCCATTGACCCGTGCACAGACTTCTACCGGCACGTCTGCCGCCGGTGGCACATCGGCAACATCGACGGGGCCACCCTGACCACGGTGGCTGCTCGAGACGTCATCGACTTCCTCCACGCGATGCTGCTTCGCAATGGTGCCCTGTCGCAACAGGAAGGCGGCGACGTCGCGCCGGCAGGTTCCGAAGCCCTCCTGGTCCGCTTCCATGCCGCGTGCGGCAGCTTCATCGTAGCCTCGACGCACAACGACGCGGCAAAGAGGCTCGTGCTGGCCTACCGAAACGACAGCGACGTTCTTCAGCTTCGCAGCGCGGCGGAGGCCCTCAGACGAGTCGTCCAGCTATCTCTGCAGCGCGGCATCTCCACGCTGTTCAAGGTCAGGTTGGTCCAACGCAGTGACGGCGAAGTCGCCCTGTACGTCTCCCAAGGCCAGACGCTGGCCCAGAAACTGGCGGATTCGGCCGAGAATCCGGTACTGGTGGAGTTCCTCACGGAAGCGCTGGAAGAAGCGAGTACGATCGATGGCGCTGGCATAAGCAAGTCTGAAGTCAACGCCATGGTTCTGGAGCTGCTCAGGTACGACCAAGAGGCGAGACTTAGCGAGGCGGATTTGCCGACGGCGCAAACGGTGGACGCGTTGCAATTCGCCGTTCTCTTGGGCGAACTCGAGCCTCGGCTTTGGCTGAAGTTCGTCAACTCGATGCTGACCGGCGACACTAAGATCAGCGAAGAGACTCCCGTGATGTGCGAACGCTTGGACCTCGTCCGAGCGGCCATCGATTTGCTCGCGAAGAACCGCAGGATCGGACTGATCTACATTTTCTTGCACATCATGATGGAGGTCGGCCGATTCTACTATCGAAACAAGCTTCTGTACGACAAGCCCGAAGAAGCCGAGTTGGTGTGCATGACCGCCAGCAAAGACATCATGGGGCCCGGCTGGCTCGGCATATTCCTCAACATGACGCAAGCTCTTCTGCCGGAAAAGTCGCGCGCTTGGCCAATCTTCGTCAGCGTGCGAAGCACGTCTTCGAGCCGTCTCCTGGACTCCGGCTTGAACGAAGAAGACAAGGGACGCGTCAGGGTGGCCCTTGAGGGCGTCACCTTGATCGCGCAGTACGACTACCCGTCCGGCCATCCAACGTCGATGACCAACACCTCCGTCGTGACTCCAGTCCCGTACGATACGGACTTCGCCAGTTACTACGCGTCCCTGAAGGCTCTGGAAGCGGCGAGGCGTCTTCAGGACCCGCCTTCTCTCGTGGAGGTGCTCGTGGGCGAATCCCTGTTTGCCGACGTGGCGGTCTATTCGCGCCTGCTGAACACCGTCCTGCTGCCACCGGCGATGCAGCGACCTCCGCTTCTGTACTCGAACAAGGTCCCGCTCGAGTTCGACATGGGTACCGTCGGTGTGCTCCTCTCAAAGGCGGTGTTGGACGCGGGCATGCCTTCGTCTAGCCTGGGCGAGTCCTGGTACAAGCTAAACGCGAAGGAGTTCGTCGACTGCGTCCAGCGTTCCGCGAGTACGGCGTCCTTCTCGAATGCGGCCAACTTGAGCGTCCAGGAGGGACTCGATCTGTTTGCCTGGGCGCGCGCCGTGAGGATCGCGCACGACGTCATGAAGAACCGGTACACCACGAACGGCGCGGACAAGGGTCTCGGAGAGCTGTGGGTAACGGCGCAGCGCACCTTCTTTCGACGCTTCTGCCTCCTCACGTGCAACGCCGAGAACGCGGGTCGTGAGTCCCGGCGGCGATGCCTCGTCCCGCTGCTCAACATGGGGGAGTTCACGACAGCTTTTCAGTGCACCAGCGCTGTTATGTTGAACGCATCACACTGCTACCTTTTGTTGGGCATATCGCCCCAAGGACATGAACAGGATGCGACCACCCTGTGATTGCGCCTCTTTGTACGCAAGGACGGCTACCGAGTTCACTTAAGTACGTGCCTTTCAGGATACACAAATAGGTAAATGATAAGTACGTGCATATAATGAAATATTAGGGACGGTTTATGAGGGAACAGTACGACACACAGCAGCAGTGTGGGACTGCATAGTCTTGAGCCCCCCCCCTCCCTTTTTTTTTACTTCCAAGGGCACCAGCTTTCTACAGTGCGTTGCGATTTAATTATATGTTATAGTTATTTACATTTCGCGTGTATAAGACCCTGTATCTGCTACGCAATACTGCATTGGCGTGATAATTTTTTCAACCTTTGCATAAACAGCCACGCCTTTCGCTTATACTTTAGAGTTTTCGGGTGTATCTCGCGCGAGCAATTTCGCCCCTTCTGCGAGACTTTCGCAATTAATGCGCCTATTCGAGGGAATTGCAGCCTCTCAAGTATAATTTCCATGTTCTGTATAACGAGCTCGCACGTCTGCCATCGCATGGATTGCGTGCTATGACCTAACCATACGCTTGAATGATCGGTGTGTGTACAGCGGATGATCAAACCCAATCTTCCTGATGAGTTTTATTGAATAAAAAAATTAGGCAGATCCCAAGTACCATGCGAATCGATGTTATGCGAAGCATCGGGAGGTAAAGTGACTGCGTTGTAATTTGTTTTAGGGGCGAAGCTCCTTAGGGTGTGGGTCTGTCCCTACTCTGTAGAGTAGTAGTAGTAGTAGTAGTAGTAGTAGTAGTAGTAGTAGTAGTAGCAGTAGTAGTAGTAGTAGTAGTAGTAGTAGTAGTAGTAGTAGTAGTAGTAGTAGTAGCAGTAGTAGTAGTAGTAGTAGTAGTAGTAGTAGTAGTAGTAGTAGTAGTAGTAGTGGTAGGTAGGTAGGTAGGTAGGTAGGTAGGTAGGTAGGTGGGTAGGTGGGTAGGTGGGTAGGTGGGTAGGTGGGTAGGTAGGTAGGTAGGTAGGTAGGTAGGTAGGTAGGTAGGTAGGTAGGTAGGTAGGTAGGTAGTGTTGTGTTGTGTGTTGTGTTGTGTGTTGTGTGTTGTGTTCTGGTGTGTTGTGTGTTGTGTTCTGGTGTGTTGTGGTGTGGTGTGTGGTGTGGTGTTGTGTGTTGTGTTCTGGTGTGTTGTGGTGTGCTGTGTGGTGTTGTGTTCTGGTGTGTTGTGGTGTGGTGTGTGGTGTGGTGTGTGGTGTGGTGTTGTGTGGTGTTGTGTGGTGTGTTGTGTTGTGTTGTGTTGTGTGTTGTGTTCTGGTGTGTTGTGGTGTGCTGTGTGGTGTTGTGTTCTGGTGTGTTGTGGTGTGGTGTGTGGTGTGTGGTGTGGTGTTGTGTGGTGTTGTGTGGTGTGTTGTGTTGTGTTGTGTTGTGTGTTGTGTTCTGGTGTGTTGTGGTGTGGTGTGTGGTGTTGTGTTGTGTTGTGTTGTGTGGTGTGGTGTGTTGTGGTGTGGTGTGTTGTGTTGTGTTGTGTTGTGTGTTGTGTTCTGGTGTGTTGTGTGTTGTGTTCTGGTGTGTTGTGGTGTGGTGTGTGGTGTGGTGTGGTGTTGTGTGGTGTTGTGTGGTGTGGTGTGTTGTGTTGTGTTGTGCTGTGTGTTGTGTTCTGGTGTTGTGGTGTGGTGTGTGGTGTGGTGTTGTGTTGTGTTGTGTGGTGTGTTGTGTTGTGTTGTGTTGTGTGGTTTGTGTGGTGTGGTGTGGTGTGGCGTGTTGTGTTGTATTGTGTAGTGGTGTGTTGTGGAGTGTTGTGGTGTGTTGTGTGGTGTGGTGTGTGTTGTGTGTTCTGTTGTGGCGGAATGTACCCACTCAACGTGATCAGGATGACGATGACGCAGTATAGTGGAATGTACCCACTACACGTGATAACGATGAAGTATAAGCGCGTTCCAGTATAGTGGAATGTACCCACTACACGTGATAAAGATGACGATGACGCAGCATAGTGGAATGTACCCACTACACGTTATAACGATGAAGTATGGGCGCGTTCCAGTATAGTGGATTGTACCCAGTACACGTGATAACGATGACGATGACGATGCTGATAAACATGAAGTATAAGCGCGTTCCAGACCACACATTCTCTTTCTGCCATGGATGAAAACGATCGAGCTTCGCCCACTCATCATCATTCACTTCGTGGATATGGCGTGATTTTTTATTGAGCGAAACGTTATGAAATGGCGCTGAAGATATGTACAAATGTTGCACGCGCAGACATGTTGAAGAGTCGCGTATGTTTCATACAACCAGTTGTTTACAGTTGTGTAACGATGCCAACAGAAACATGGGTATTGCCAACACCAGAAGGCGTAAGCTGATATGTAGAGCTTGTGCTTGCAAGGATGTTAGCCCTGGATAGTGCTACGTAAACCAACTACAATGGATGACGCTTAAGTATACAACTGATGTTAACCCGACATGACTCCTTCGTCATTGGAGTACGTATGCAATGTTTATAAAATTAGATAGCCAGCACTGCAACCACAATACACATTTCAGCAACATTACGCCTGCATAGGGTGTTCTTCCAAAGCAGTTTCGAGACCTGACGTGGCTCTGTGGTAGAGTGCTTAATTGCCACGCAGAATGCTTGGGTTCGATTCCTGCTGGGACTCTGATTTCTATTCTTTGTATTCCTCGCGTCAACGCCGCCAATGTCCGTTTTTATTAACGCTGTCGTCTTTAAATTACCAGTGTCAACGCCACCGATGTCAGTTTCTCTTAACGCTCTTGCATTTTAATTACCAATGCCTGTTCTCGCCATTCCTGGGTAGATATAAATTGTCAGTCCTGTGGCGCATACCCGCATTCCGCGGCCCGTGGTATACGGGTATGAGCCACACGTGTCTGGAGAAATGAGTTTGACGACGTACGCGACGGGATTTTCACGTTATTCATTTTACGACCAGCCATACATTTTCGGCAATACCTCTTACCCTCCAATACAAATTTTAACGCGATAGCGTTAAAGAGCTCGTTTCGCAGAAATTCCGGCGTCGGCGTCGGCGTCGGCGTCGTTGGTTGTGAGCAAAAAGTTATCTTGTCCGTGACCGAAAAATTGAGAAATATGCAAATAAAATAAATAATAAAAATTTCCGGGTCCGAGTAAGGATCGAACCCGGGCCGTCTGCGTGGCAAGCAGGTGTTCTACCACACAGCCACGCCTCTGCTTGGAAATACAGTGAAAATAATTTCCTCTGCTTGGAGATGCAGTGAAAATAACTTTCATGCTTCGCAAACGCAAGCGTCCTTTATATAGCCGTCGCGATATAACATGTAATATCCCAGGAGTATTGCGTGGTATAAGCGTACATTGCCATCGCGCGTCAGAATATGTGACTATCCTAACGATTTCGTAGTTTAAAGCCCGCCATCCATTACAAAAGGTACACACCTTACTGCGCGTATTCCCTTAACACCACGTAGTGGGCGCATAGCAAGTATGCACTAAGTGGTTGAAGTACGCACTCGGGACAGAATATCGCTATCACGTTCAACTCTTAAAGGCGAAGCTTAAGGGTTCCCCAATTTTTTTATCCGAGGTGTAAGTTGGGAGAGGGGGGGCGCCATGACCTCCACCCTCAAACTCTTTCAGGGGAAGTTCTTGATAAATATATTTCGTCCGACACGAGTATTTCATAGAATTGACCTTACTGGATTGAAACCACTGATAACTCGTATTTGAAGGTAGGAGATATAAAGGCGTATCGTACAGCACCGATTACGTGAGGTATAGGCGTTAAAGAGCATTGACACCAAGATTGAAAAAGCTAATTTTACGCTAACGGACTCACGATTCGGCTCACTCAGGCTCAGGTGAAGCCGTGAGTCTGAGTGAGTCTGGCTGAGTAATATCTCTGTGAGCTTGAGTCCGAGTGAGTCCGGTCGAGTAAAAGTACAGCGAGTCTGAGTCCGAGTGAGTCCAGTTGAGAAAAGTTTCGGCGAGTTTGAGTCCGAGTGAGTCCTCAGAACAAAATATATTTGTTGAGTGAGTCTGAGTGAGTTCGAATTTTTTTGCCGACCTATGGTAGTGTGTACTACCGAATTTCTGTGGCGCATACCCATAGGCGTGCGCAGGGTTCCCCTTCAAGGGGGGGGCGAGGGCTCGTCGGAGCGCCTCTCTTCCCTATTAAGTCAATGTATGGGGCAGACTTTGCCCCCCTCCCCCTTATTAGGTGACTAGGGGGGGCGCCCCCCCCCTGCCCCTCTCGTGCGCACGCCTAGGGCTAATACCACTCGCACACCTAAGTCAAAGGTTAGGTTCGCCTCCAATTTTTGTGTTCGTCCTAAGTATCGCCCCTCACATTAGAGCTGTGTTCCGGTTCACTTGAGAGGAACAGGACAAAGGAATGGTGAAACGGAGAAGCGCCGTTGCAATATTGAAAAAGTAAGTGAGATCAACCTCAAACGACTGAGAAGGGGGCGAGTAGTGCGACTCTCTGTTCCCGATGTCGCCCAGTATTACGCGCCTATATTTGCCACTCCTGCATTACGTTGTTGCCTTCCTTGGAACGTCGCTGATGGGTGGCGTCGGCCATCAGGCATGGCATCTTTCTCCTCCTTTCTTGCATTCGTCAGCGTCTTGCTGTTAACAGAGCTGTTAACAGAGCTAGTTGGTACCACTTCATCTTGTAATGCGTTGCCAGGTATGACATGGACCGAGGTAAACGAAAGACAATAACACAGGGGCCGTGTCATACCTGCCGCTGCTCCGCTGGTACAGCACATTCATATGATTTGGTCATCTGCGTTTCCCGTGTAGCCCAGTGGGTAAGACGCTTGGCTTCTAAGCGTTGGGGCGTGGGTTAGAAACGCACCAATGGGAGCGTTTTTTTTTTTATATAGCTTATTTAGTTTTATACATGAATTCCCTTTCCCGCCTCGCTGGTCTATTGGTTATGGGGCTCGACTGCTGAACCGACGGTCGTGGAATTTCAATGGAGGCGAAATGCTCGAGGCCCGTGCACTTAAATTTAGGTTCACGTCAAAGAACACCACTTGGTCGAAATTTCCAGAGCTCTCCAGTACGCCCTCTCTCGTAATCATACCAAATAGAACAGATTTCGCGATGTAGAATACCAGCAATTATTAACACATTAATTCGCTCATCCCGATTTGTATTGGTCGACGGATAGACATGCGTGTTTGCGCTAAGCCTACTTACGAGTGTACGAGGCGCTTTCATAAAAGTTTGTACCATCGATTCTGAGCAGGCGTACACAATACCTCTAGATGTAGCGCAATGTACTCATATCCGGGCACCGAATTCACCAAAGAAAGAAAATTGGGGGGGCCCTTAAGCTTCGCCTTTAAGAGTTCAACGCGATAGTGATATCCGGTCCGTAGTGTGTACTTCAATCACTTAGTACATATTATGTAATGGGTAGCATGCATTAAACCCCGAGCAATCACGCGCGGGAAAATG
This sequence comes from Rhipicephalus appendiculatus, assembly GCA_030522465.1. NCBI lineage: Eukaryota > Metazoa > Arthropoda > Arachnida > Ixodida > Ixodidae > Rhipicephalus > Rhipicephalus appendiculatus. Next base: position 1,198,860 of record JALIZH010032920.1, on the reverse strand, counting down.
CGGGAAATGTTTTCGAACTTGCTATGCGCCCACTACGTGGTTTTAAGGCAATACGCGCAGTAACGTGTGTGCCTTCTGTAATGGGTGGACGGCTTTGAACCACAATGTCGTTATGATATTCACATCTTCTGACACCCGATCGCAATGTACGCTTGTACCACGCATTATTCCTGCGATATTACATGTTGTATAGTGACGCCTGTATACAGAACGCGTGTGTTTGTAAAGCACGAGTTATTTTTACTGCATCTCCAACCAGAGGAAGTTATTTTATGTGTAATTCCAAGCCGAAGCGTGGCTGAGCGGTAGGACACCTGCTTGCCACGCAGACGACCCGGGTTCGATCCTCACTCGGACCCAGAAATTTTTATTATTTATTTTATTTGCATCTTTCTCGATTTTTCGGTCACGGACAAGATGGTGATTTTTCGCTCACAACCAACGACGCCGACGCCGGAATTTCTGCGAAACGAGCTCTTTAACGCTATCGCGTTAAAAGCCGTGTAGACTAACTTGCACACACTGGTTCCTGTGCCTTCGGAGTAGCCGAGATGCTAACGCGTTCAGCTCGTATCCGAGAGGACGGTAGTTCGAATCGCGTTGCCGGACTCGCTGTCAGCAAAGACAGTCACACAGTGATCAGGCTATAAACCGCCTTTTATTTTTCGAGCCTGGACCGCAATAATGTGCAGACCAACTTCTAAACAGAACTTCCCGTGTCGTTACGATAGCCGAGCACGTATGGCGTTCAGTTCGTACCCATGCGAGCCGTGGTTCGAATCACACTGCTGGTAATGTTGAGTAGAAACGAATTCCTGCCGTCATGCGGGCACCGAGGCTCACACGCCCACCATTCAACGCGTGAGCACGGGGTGAAGTGATGGTCAGGCTGACTCTTAAACACGAAAGAAAGGCTAGCCGGTCATGAAAGCTTGATCGCCCTAATTTGGTTTTGCTTTTTACTTCAACTATCAAAAACAATAAAAGAAATGCTCATGTACTTAAAGGTTAATATACGCAAATTCTCCATAGGTGGCGGTGTAAGTGATGCGTAAACGTACAGCTTTATTGTAGGAAAACGAATGCTTTCGATCTTTCCAGGAGCGTTTACGGACGACATCACCACGGTGTATTTCTTTCTATTTAGCTTACGTGAGCATGTCGGACGGCCCAACCAAAAGACCATCCTTCCATCATCGAAACGCGTGTTTCGCATTAAACGTCCACGACGCCGGAAATTTCCTGATACGTGCAATCTTCAATGCCCCCCTTTGCGAGAGCCTTCGTGGCTAAAGGTTCCCTGATGCACTTGCTTCACCGCGTTAGATGTCGAAAAGCGGTCGAAAAAGTTTAGGCCCTAATCAGCTATGATAAGGCTCAACTTTTGTCTGACGTCACACCTGCAGCGATGGGCGTCTTCCGAGCCAAATGTTCCCCTGATGCGCCTTCTTCACCGCATTAGAGGCCGAAAAGTGGTCGAAAAAGTTTAGGCCCTTATCGGCTATGATAAGGCTCAACTTTTGTCTGACGTCACACCTGCAGCGATGGGCGTCTTCCGAGCCAAATGTTCCCCTGATGCGCCTGCTTCACTGCATTAGATGTCGAAAAGTGGTCGAAAAAGTTTAGGCCCTTATCGGCTATGATAAGGCTCAACTTTTGTCTGACGTCACACCTGCAGCGATGGGCGTCTTCCGAGCCAAATGTTCCCCTGATGCGCCTGCTTCACTGCATTAGATGTCGAAAAGTGGTCGAAAAAGTTTAGGCCCTTATCGGCTATGATAAGGCTCAACTTTTGTCTGACGTCACACCTGCAGCGATGGGCGTCTTCCGAGCCAAATGTTCCCCTGATGCACCTGCTTCACCGCATTAGATGCCGAAAAGTGGTCGAAAAGTTTCGGCCCTTATCGGCTATGATAAGGCTCAACTTTTGTCTGACGTCACACCTGCAGCGATGGGTCGTCTTCCGAGCCAAATTTTCCTCTGATGCACCTGCTTCACTGCATTAGATGCCGAAAAGTGGTCGAAAAAGTTTAGGCCCTAATCAGCTATGATAAGGCTCAACTTTTGTCTGACGTCACACCTGCAGCGATGGGCGTCTTCCGAGCCAAATGTTCCCCTGATGCGCCTTCTTCACCGCATTAGAGGCCGAAAAGTGGTCGAAAAAGTTTAGGCCCTTATCGGCTATGATAAGGCTCAACTTTTGTCTGACGTCACACCTGCAGCGATGGGCGTCTTCCGAGCCAAATGTTCCCCTGATGCGCCTGCTTCACTGCATTAGATGTCGAAAAGTGGTCGAAAAAGTTTAGGCCCTTATCGGCTATGATAAGGCTCAACTTTTGTCTGACGTCACACCTGCAGCGATGGGCGTCTTCCGAGCCAAATTTTCCTCTGATGCACCTGCTTCACTGCATTAGATGCCGAAAAGTGGTCGAAAAAGTTTAGGCCCTAATCAGCTATGATAAGGCTCAACTTTTGTCTGACGTCACACCTGCAGCGATGGGCGTCTTCCGAGCCAAATGTTCCCCTGATGCGCCTTCTTCACCGCATTAGAGGCCGAAAAGTGGTCGAAAAGTTTAGGCCCTTATCGGCTATGATAAGGCTCAACTTTTGTCTGACGTCACACCTGCAGCGATGGGCGTCTTCCGAGCCAAATGTTCCCCTGATGCACCTGCTTCACCGCATTAGATGCCGAAAGGTGGTCGAAAAGTTTAGGCCCTTATCGGCTATGATAAGGCTCAACTTTTGTCTGACGTCACACCTGCAGCGATGGGCGTCTTCCGAGCCAAATGTTCCCCTGATGCACCTGCTTCACTGCATTAGATGCCGAAAAGTGGTCGAAAAAGTTTAGGCCCTTATCAGCTATGATAAGGCTCAACTTTTGTGTGACGTCACACCTGCAGCGATAGACGTCTTCAGAGCCAAATGTTTCCCTGGTGCGTCTGCTTCACCGCATTAGGTGTCGAAAGGTGGTCGAAAAAGTTTAGGCCCTTATCAGCTATGATAAGGCTCAACTTTTTGTCTGACGTCACACCTGCAGCGATGGGCGTCTTCCAATTTAAAAAAAGAAGCAAAAAAATGGCCCCTTTTTGCGGCGTGGGACCGTCCGAAACCCGCTTGCACAAAGCCGTTGGGTACCCGGCCGGCATCGAACCCTGTACCTTCCGCATCGGAAGCGGATCCCCAACGACCTCGCCACCATTGCGGTAAGGGTAACGGTAACAAACGCTCAAGATATCAATTTCATGAAAAAAAAAACTTTATAAAATGTTGGTTTCTAAAGCATTATTTTCCTGGCATGGAAACCAACACTGTGATTCGAACCTCCGACCTTTCTGTTGCGAGCTGAGCGCCTTACCACCTTGTCTACCAGAACGTCATGGGAATGTGTGTTTAGAAGTTACTCTGCACCTCGTTGCAACCCATACGTTCAAATTGTGTTTTCAGGTTGAGTCTCCAGGGTTCGGAAACAAAACACAAGCATTTTACACCAGTCGCTTCGCAAGTAAGTTTTCGTTTCATTTCTTAACCAAAAGGTAAGGTAAGAACAAAAAGGTAATTGCATTTATGGTAGAAAATGATCAGAAACCTCATTTCATCAGAATTCGATTATTTTAATTTCATTAAAAGAATTGGATTGCTGGCCTAATTTGAAGGTATCCGACACCGTGATTCGAACCGCTGACCTTTCGGTTAGTGAGCTAAGAGCTTCACCAACTCCGCTACAGACACGGCACAGGATCGAATGTTTAAATGTTACTCTGCCCCTCATTGGAACCCATACGTCCAAATTAATGCCATTGTGTTTTCAGGTTGATCTGCAAATATTGCAGCGTATATGTTGTGGTTGTGTCTCCAGCCTTCGGATACGAAAGCCTAGCATTTGACACCCTTGCTTCGCAAATAAATTTTGGTGTCATTTCTGAACAAAAAGATAATTACTTTTCGACTTCGTCGAAAATTATCGAAAAAATGCATTTCATCAGAATTTGATGACACTTTAAAAAGGAAAATCTCCTGGTTTCCAAGGGTGGTAGCCTTGTCTGGTTCGAAACGCTCGTCAAACAGATGTTATCGAAATAAGATTAAACTTTTTTAGGGGCGAAGCCCCTTATAGCGAGACCTGGTCGATTGTCGATCCATCCTCTGTACCCCGTAGTGTTCCCTTATCGTACAATAGAGAGCGCTGTCCCATAGAGATGCATGCAAACTGCAGTTGGGTGACGATATACTAGATGGCGCTGTACGCATTCTGTGTCGTCATCTCCATTTCTCGTTTCGTTTCCGAGAGGGCGCTGTCCCATAGACATGCGTACAATATGGCGGTTGGGTGAAGGTGTGCTAGATGGTGTTGGCGGTGCAGCTGCTCTCCGATTGGCTGCTGCGCGGGGTTGCGCCGGGCGGCGAGCGCCTGCTATCTCTCATTCCCCGGATCATCGCCGTACGAGTGCGCTTGCCGGATCGTGCTGCTTGGCGGACCATGGACGACGAGGAGCGCCGGGTGCGGAAGGCCGCGCCGCTGCGGCTCGTGCTCGTCGGCAGGACCCCGAGGTGCGAGCTCGGGAGGCCGCCGCGACGCGAACGCGGCGCCAGGCGGATCTCGAGGCGGTGCGCGCCCGCGAAGCCGCCGCCAAGCGCGCGCGGCGTCAGGCGGATCCCGAGACGGTGCGCGCCAAGGAGGCCGCCCAACAGTAATCGCTTTGATTACTGCTGGGCGAAACCACTGAAGATTTCACGGTGTAACCATGATTGCTTCACGAGCTTCGCCCCAAACTCTTCATCATTCACCCCTTGGATATGCTGTGATTTTTTTAAATAATGAAAAGACTTAAAGGAGCACTGACACAAAAATTTTGCACCTTGTTTTTTTTTTTTGTTGCAATAGGTAGCTTATGACCCACTTATCACGGCTGGAAACCTCGTTTGCGCGAGTGCGCGACGGTTAGTTATTTACAGACGTTTTTAGAGCGCCCAGTCGCAGTTTCGGTTTCAAAGAGCACCGAGCTAGTCAGGAGCAGTTCCGGTAGCAAGATAAACGCAGCTGGCCACGTGACCACGCAGAACTGTGACGTGGGCGGCGCGCGCGAGAGCGGGCGCCGCCTACGTCAGGCACGGAGGAAGAAATCGCAGGTAGCACAAGAGGCACAACCAACAACCAGCCAACACAAAATCGTGACGTAGTTTGTTTACATTGCTACCGCGTTCGTTGATGTCGGCGTCGCGAGGGGCTCGCATCTCGCTCAGTCGTGCGGCATGCACTTTGACATTGATTTTAAATATGTTCTAGGCTATATTTGCCCTTGATATTTCGTAGGCGTTGTCTATGTCTCCACATACATCTATTTCACTCATTATCTCGCCTTCGAAATTTTGTGTCAGTGCTCCTTTAAGATTTTCTAAAGCTATAGGATTACCATTTTGGTAAGAAATGCCGATTTATCAAAATTCAAAGAACGTCTCAGAAATTGAAAAGCTGCAGTTTCGATGTTGCCAAATTGGTCAGAAATATTCATTTATTCAAATTCTGAGATACCTTAAAAGACTGAAAACTCAAGATTTTTATAGGCTTACGATTTGTGAAAGAATTGTACATTCTTCAAATTTCGCCGAAACTTTGAAAAATCGAAAACTATGGAAGTTTTCACAGACGGCTCCCTGGACGCCGCCATAAACCTCTCTGGGCTGCGCTAAATAGGCGTGACCCGGCCAAAAAATGCACTGCCGAGGCTGTGACGTCAGCCTTTGCATAGGCGTGCGCAGGGTTCCCCCTTCGGGAGGAGGGGGGGGGGGGGGGCGAAGGTTCGTCGCAGCGCCCCCCCTCTCCCTGTTATGTCAATGTATGGGGCTGTATTTGCACCCCCCCCCCCTCATTATGCCAATGTATTGGGCTGACTTGGCGCCCCCCCCTCCTGGGTGACTAGAGGGGGACGGCCGCCCCCCCTCGTGCGCATACCTACGCTTGGGCACGCACGCACGCACACACACGCACGAGCACACAAAACCTAGCCATATACAGTCTCACGGTAAAAAATTGGCGCAACTCGCACAGTCTCGCAAGGCTGTGTCACAGCGGAGCTCATGGCCACATAGCTGGTCCTGGCTTGGCTAGACTTTTACCCTTTCGCCTGTCGCTTTCCTGACTCCTTGCTGTGCTATACTATACATGGCTATGCTTGCTCTCTTCTTTTTCTTTTAGTCTATCTTTTTCTTTCTATATCTTTGTTTCTCTGTCTTTCTTTTTCACCTTTCCCTTTCTTTATATTCCTCTCTATTTCCATTTCCCTCTTTCTCGCTTTGTACTAGTTCAGCCCTCCTCCTCACCATCACATACTTTTTTCGCCAGCTTGCTATAGTGTACTATATAGCAAGCTATACCAGGCTATGGTATGCCCGTGCTAGCGTGCCCGGATATCCGAGTGGCCACGACGCTCGCCTTCAGATTGCGAAGACGCGGGTTTGAATCTCGCCTCGCCAAGAATATTCTCTTTCTTCCTCTCTCTTTATACTTGTTCTCTCGCCGATCAGAGTTATTGCATACCACGCCGGACAAGTCGCCGCACGTGCTCTGGGGGGCGAAGCAGAAGAGCGAGGCGACGGTATAGCGACGGGGAAGGGGACAAAAAGGGCACTGCTAGTTCATGATGATGATAATTTTCTATTTACGACGTACGGCAAACCTCCACCATAACAGCTCTGCCGTAAAAGAAGCTGCGTTTTGCTAAAGCATGCACTTCATCATGATTCGTCTTCGGCTATTTTCTGCACCAAGAACTACCACATTTAACCGTAGGCGTGCGCACAGGTTCCCCCATCGTGGAGGAGGGGGTGCAACGCGGCTTACGTAGGTTCTTCCTCCTTTTGGTGCATTCGGACTCCCGTCACAAAAATAAAGCTCCACCCCCCCCCCCCCCCCACACACACACACACAAAATGGAATGGTTTATTTCCAGCGAAACATTCATTTAAACGTATACGCATTGTGCTGCAACTACAGCCAAGTATCTTCCTAAGCTGAGGTGGTTCAACGACAGATTCATCAGGCGGACAGGGACACCCTTGGAAAGCTTTAGGTTCAGCGTTGTGGCGCGTCATGGCGGTAGGTTAAAAACCTGGAGGAATCATCAGTTTCGCATTCAGGAGTGGGACGTGGTGGCTTAATCAGGCCCCGTGCGCATCGACTCCTCATTGGTTCACCACGCTTCGCTTCTCGGTGGACACCTCAGCTCCTCAGCCGAGCCACAAGTTTCAGGATCGTTTGTGCGCAGAACATCGGCTTGTTTGAAGTTTCCTAGAATGCTTGCCGCAGGTACAGTTGCAAAGTGCCCGCTACGCTATAATCAATTTATGCGAAGTACCCACTACGCGTCTGCGAATTCCCGTACCTATTACCTAAGGAACACTTTATCGCTTCTCGGGCTGGTGATGATGATAATGAATTATACCTCGGCCCCTTTGTAATGGGTTGGCAGCTTTAAAGCGCCCCAGTCGTTGCGCAATTCACATGGTGTGGGCATCTGGTGCGATCCTACGCTTCTGCCACGCACTGAAATTGAGCGGTTTGCAGCGGCTTAAACTGTGGTAGGACACGACAGCACCGCTCCATGTTGCACGTGACGTCACAGGCGCTATGGCAAAATGGCGGTCGCCGGTGGTGGGCGGGGTTTACAGCCGGTAACTTCTAGGGCGTTTTGCACTCAAATATTCTTTTACGGCCCACTTTTCATTTCTGTATAGGGATAATAGACCCCCTACTTCTAGTTTTCGCTGAAAACCACAAGTTGTTGGGTGACCGTGTTATGGCCCCTTTAAGGAGCCTTCTCGCACTACATCACACCTGTATAGGTTTTTTTTTCTCTCTCTCTCTTTCTAAGCAGTTTCAATCACTGGCGTTGCTCTGTGGTAGAACACCTAAATGCCACACATAATTTCTAAGTATGATTCGGGCTCGATCTCCTGATCTTTGCACTCGAGATTTTTCGCTCTCAATTAACGCCGCCGCATCACATACCCGAAGAAATATTCACCAAGACAAAGCACAAGTCGTTCCATTGTGTTTATTGTAATAAAGGGATCACAATAAACCGTACACTTAACAATGCCCACTTGGTAGTACCAGACAGTGCACGTTCCTTCAAACGGTTCCAACTCTGCCCAGGGGTAACGAGATCAAATGCGTGGCGTACGCCTCAAATGCCGACTAAAACGTTATCACTAGCAAACGAACTGCCTGCCTCTACCAGAGCAGCCAACCTGAAGACATCTGGTCATGATGGCACACATTGAGATGCAAAAAAGACAACATCCGTAACAGGGGTAAAGTCAACAAACATTAATACAATCTTCTTTTAATACAATCTCCTATTGTGCTGTTACGTCGAAAAGGTAAGGTTAATTATTTCATGTTTCGAACAGATCGCTTCAAACATTGTCTGTGGAAGACAGCACGATACTGTTTGCCTGTAGAAATCCTAATGTGTTCGCATTTCTACATCCCAATGTGTTAGGATTTCTACGTCCTGCGTTATGCGCCTGAAGCGCATAACGCAGTTTTTTCATTTCTGACAGACACTATCTCGACACGCTTTGCGTTAGCTTGCCAAAGTGACAAAGTAATGCACTACAGCACTGCGTGTTCAGTGCAATTCACGACGCCCAGGCATCATCGGAATATACCAACACAGTAGATAACCTGACAATGTCGCCGTAACTCGCATCACCAATTACTACATTTAACTCCTTAACGAAGTTCAACTCTTGGGCTAGCACTGCAATCATGCAATTATGTTACAAAACAAATCATCATCCTGCTTAACATTGTCCCAAATGGTCTCCATCACACATTGCAGGACAGAGTTAAAAAAGAAAGTGAATCATCCTTTTATAGCAAACTCTGAAGACAGATATTCTGAAACTGATGCCCCTAGTAAGACTACCGATAAATCCATACAATACCACTATCCCCTCGTTTGCTTGAATAATTGGGTGTCAAGTTTCACTGTGGATAAAGAAAAATGCAGGCCATGAGATCAACTGTAGTAGAGGGTTTCAGATCATTCTGAATACTACTGGTCTCTTTTTCACAAGTACTCAAAACATTGTAGTACACGCTTTCATTTGGTCAAACCCTAGTGGAATGTTTCCGTTGTGCCTGCGGGCAAATGAACCTACAATCTTATTTAGATGTAAAACGCACCAGTTGCACCTTGTGACCGAGACGTCATTTACGCAACTGTAACTTGTGCCCTCGGGCAGTTTTTCATATTCATTAGCAAAGCATTGTGAATGAGCCAAGTGCTGAGCACTGCAATTTGTTTTATAAGAAATGTCCACCTTTCTCAAGCAGGCTGCCCATTGAGCCGTACTCGTGCTTTCTTCCACAGACAGTTTTTTTTTATGACCTATGCAGAATAAGAAATGGGCGTAATAAAATGTGAGGATTACAGAACGAATTAGAGGTGAGCAGACCGAATATAAAAAGCCCATTGTCAGTTAAGTAAAACTAACTAAAAATATTGAAAGCCTGAGACCAATACAGCAACCCTTTCTTTTCTTTGGCACTAGCGACTACTGGCCATGGCTGTGCAACTAACAATGCAGCATGGTAATGAGAAAGCACACGCCTACAAGAGCAAAACGACCAATTTCAAGCAATCATTAGGACCTTATTACTACTGAGCGCTAACAAATAAAAGGTAATTTAATCAGTTCCAAAAGAAACTGGAAACACAAAATAGGTACAAAACCCACTTTCAAGTTGGTATAATTTCGTTTGAACGATTTAGTACTGGCGTGAGAAAATCTAGAGAAAAACACCGGGTGCACTGAGGTTGAGATTCAATCACGCGACAAGCTCATGTAACAAGTTTGAGGGAGACCGTTGTTGCACAGCCTCATGCTGCTTCATTAAATGGCACTTTATTGGGTGCAAATATGGTGGCACCACTTCAGCACTATGCACTAATACGTGCAGATGTACGAAGTAAAGAAGCTTTAAAGTTGTACACACAGTGTGATACAAACGTAACACGAAAGAAAGGACAATAAATGCAACACAAACGGCACACTTAATTCCGTAATGACAAATCCACGTGCACCGACGTGCTACTAACCATCACTGCCATGGCACGTTAGATGCCAGTTTATACGCAGTCAACTGCTTTCATATTGTTGCCATATGCGGCCAGTGACTGGCATCGGATAACAACAAACACCGTCGTACATGCAATGAAAACGCATGTTGCTAAAGTAGAATATACGATGCATCACCTAGCAGTACAATCGCTAGTTCATCTCGGCACGCCATGCCGTTTGCGTTTCCATCCTGCAATGCACAGCATTTTCACACCCTCTCCATTCTTTTTCACCACCGTATTTGACGCAGAAGACATTGCAGTCAACTCAATGAGCGACTCAACCGCTGCTGCTCATGGAGTGCTCATTCCCTTCCACGCAGTCGACGACACGCCTTCGCAGTCGGCTTTCAAGCCACAGAAAAGAAAGCGACAGCCCATTAATCAGTAGCGTGGCAGCGGCGACATACTGGTTGGGGTTACAACAAGCCGACGGCAGTTAAGTAGCAGTTCTCGCATCAAAGAAAAGTCAGCATGGTGAAACGCTATCGTATGAAGTTTGCATACGAGGCACGTAAAGAGCCTTTGTTCGTGCTGCCGCCAACCGCACAAGTTGCCTGAGGTCTTGCCGAGGTTTTAGTAGGCCCCTTTCGGTTACTGTGGAGTACTTGCGTAGAAACGGTTGAAATCGATCCTGCACATAAATCGTAACACTGGTCAGCCATCTCAAGCGACTCGTGAATAACTGCCTGTAAATGCGTGAAATTTACAGAGCATTATTTCGAGGGACTCAATGTTCTAATGCAACAAAAATGTCATCATCATAACTTGATTTATGTTTTGTAGCAATTAATATTAAATGTTAATGAAATCTATGCTGAACTCATTCATGTTCTCTTTTTTGCATAAATAGAATCACATGCCACACTATATTTTCGATTATACTGTTTATGGCAATTATGTTTTCAGTTATACATATCTTTTTTGAGTAAAGAAATGTACTTTTGATGCGCCTCACTGAAAGCGGAACGTCTAACAACTCATCGAACATGTTAGTACCTTTAGCAAAGTGACCATATGCAATAGGACACTAAAAAACCTAGTTAAATAAAGATACGGCAGACTCTCGTTCAATGGAACCTGAAGGAACCACAAAAAAAGTTCTGTTTACTGAGAGTCCGTCGTAAATTTGTTACACATGAGGTTCAATTAATGCAAACCTCCATATTGTAGCCATTAGATGAAACAACTAGAAAAAACAAGTTGTCTACACAAACGTGTACAAAGCGCTTCAAAGGGTTAGAAAAAGACATCAAAATGCTTGCTGTCATATGATCGGATCTAACATACACTTTGCACTTAATACATCGGTTTCCAAATCACACACTGTGTGGTAATGTCAATAACTTCATTAACTATATATCATTAACTGCGCACATTACTAAACAAAGACTGGTTCTAGATATTCAATAACAATCCCCTTCCTTCTAGCATGTTAAGAGTACCACTCTAACACGGCACAACCGTGAGATGGCAATTATGATTTACCAATGCGTTGCAAACATCTACGGTAAAAAGACTTGGTCACTTTGATAGTGTAATAGTTTCAGGATCAATGCCACATACCATAAATAGATGACAAGTCAAACGTTCTAAGCTATAGTATTGCTTTATCTCATAAAACATTCCAAGTAGCCAACCAGTGAGAATTCTTTAATAAAGCTTTTCCTTTTTTCATTTCACAGTATGAACAGTCATGCTGCAATCATTTGATCAAAATATTTCATGCCTCAAAGCGCTCAGGACTAGAGTTACATCCCTTTTATTTCACCACTGACAGCGATTTCAATGTCGTTAAGAACGACACGAATGCTGGAGGTGCAGAAGCCGAAAGAAATAACTTTTTACTCTCAATTAAAAATCAGTTGTGATTATTTATAGGTCCTTATAATTTTGGAGCCCAAGGTACACCATAGTGTGGGAATCCAAATTTAATTATGAGGATAAAAGGTTCTTTGGTGTGCAACTGAACTAAGCCCTACGAGTGTTGCACTTCTGCAGATACATATTTATTTTATACACACTCTGACCTCTGATAAAAATAAACAAGTGAAGAGTTGGGTGAGAAGAAGCAATTTTAAAAGTTCAGCTTGCTGTATGTGCAAAACCAGCGTGGCACTAGCTGAACTTTTGCAGCGGATAAAACACCTTCTCTCCACTTACCGGTGCAGCATCTCGGCAAGATTTATCTCGTGGCTGGCTTGCGACGAGGCACCTCCTTCTAGCAGCTTCTTGCGTAGCGAGCTCAGGAGGAGGTGGAACTTGCGCTGGAAGCGGTTCACTTGCTCCTCAAAGTTCTCCTGCTTATCGTCGCTCTACAAAAAAATTGCGGGGGAGAAAAGCGGAGAAGAGAGCGATTTCAAGCACACTAGTAAGGCACATTTGTTATGACAGATCGGTTCTATAAAAGGTGGAGCAAGTTTCACAGAGAGGTGCGAATTCTGATTAACCAAGATTAGTGCAAAGCTAACCTAGGTTTCAACAACATAAGGTTTTGAATGTGTACAAATTTTTGTAGCGCGCACTAAAGACGGGGACATGCAGAAAGAAGGTACAAAAGAGTTTCTTTCTGTGTGTCCCCGTCTTTTGTGCACGCTACAAAAATGAGTAAACATGAATTCGTACCAGCTCGCCCAGCTATCAGTTTTACTGTAAAGTTTTGCAGTTGGAGAGTTTTGTGCTTGTCTTGGAACGCAACCTGAGGTTGACACTTACGTGAAAAGTGTCGATCAATGTCCACCCTTCCGATACGTCTTTCTATTGCACATTTTTGGTGCAATAGAGAGGTGCACCTCCTGGAAGGGTGCACCAGAAGGTGCACCCTTCCAGCAAACCCTTCAGTTACGACTCTATTGCACATTTTTGGTGCACCCTTCCAGTAAACCCTTCAGGTACGCCCTTCTATTGCACCCTTCCAGTATATCTTTCAGGCATGCCTTTCTATTGTACCTTTGCGGTGCACCCTGCCAGTACACCCTTCAGGTCCACATTTTTATTGCACCCTGCTAATGCCACCTTGCAGTAAATCTTTCAAGAGCACCATTCCGGTGCACCCTTCTAGTACACCCTTTAGGTACACCTTTCTATTGCACCAATCAAGAACATCCTACAGGAACACCCTTGAGGCACCCCCCCCTCCAGGACAGTTATGCTAACATGCTTATGCTTCCCCTTGAAAGATTTTCACAAAACTTATGTCATGCAATAACTATACCTATGTTGCCATCATTGCATGCAGTTATGTACCAGCTCAAAAGCACGAATGTAAAAGTGGTGCTGGCAAAGTACCCATACTGACCACCATAAAGGAGGCGAATCGAAGGCACTGCTGCAATGTGTCATGAATGAGCTTGAAGACTGGGTAGTTGGTCAGCATACAGAGGTTGACAAACGAGTCTATCAGTTCCGCGTGTAGCTCAAGCACTTCGTCTATCGTCTGGACCTGTGAGGAAAGGGTAAGGCAATAAGAATTTCAGGGGTTTACCTGTCGAAACCACAATGCGACAACTAAATAAAATTTCCATCGGGTACTTCAAGGCACATATTATAATTGATTAGTCTAACCAGCAAGTTTCAGGTGTTTGTATTGTGCACTAATTTTCAAGTACACACTGGTTTTGAGATATTGATTCCCAAGTGCACGACAAAATATGCACTCATATCAGTTATTTTCTCACTTTGATATACTGCAAGTTTGATGGCGCACATGCCAATATCAGCATGACCTCACTCCCCCTCCCCCCCCAAAGCCAAGACATTTCATGCCATGTGTTCGTGAATTTCAAAGTGACCAGTTAAATTTGTCAATTGCAACATGCACTGTAAACTATAGTTTACAGTGCATGTTGCAATTGACCAATTTAATCAAATGACAAAGTTAGTCATTCTTAGTCAATCACTTGTCACTGGTGTAATTTTAATGCTTATGCACATCTGCCGCACCAATCTGTAAACTTCTAAATAATTTTTCTTTCTCATAAGCATGTAAGAGTCTAAAATTTTACCTCGCAAAAATTGTGCGGCAATGCTGAACTCTCGCCAATCCCCAGATGTCTTTTTTTCGCATCGAAGTACCATTTATCTTTGTATATACAAATAGATATGATAATACGTACATACAGTCATCAGCAAGCTTAACCGGAAGGCTCCACAGTGTGACCTGGACTGGTTTGTCTGATGCCAGCCGTTAAAGGGGTGGTGCCACCAAATTTGTGGCTAGCGCGTTCTTCGCTGCAAGCGTTTCTTATAGCTCTAGGAAGCATGATACACGCACCAAGATTCACGTATTCTCGCTAATTAATTTAATATCGCCTTATTTATGCGGACAACTTTCGGTTTCGGTTTCTGGGCACCAAGTTGGGCAGTGACGTAGCAGTGTAGTAGGCTTGGTCACGTGACCATACAAGGCTCTTGCGAAGATGCGCAGCACTTCACCAGGAAGCGATCGAAACTCGGCAAGTGATGTAGCAACCAATGCTTTGCCGGTACGTACGTTCTGGAGGTAACAGAGGTCCCGAGGACACTCACGGCACTACAGATATGGTGTGACGTCACTACAACTTTCGTTGTCCTTCCCATAGAGCTACGTCAGTTTTGATGCGCTAGCGATGGGCATCGATCGGGAGAATGAGCATTTAGGTACACTTCGGAAGTGAATTAAAATATATTCTAGACGTTTGCTGCGTCCGACCCGTCATGTGGAGTGTCCTTGCATACAGAGGAAACCCACAACAGGCTTGTTATAGCCTCAAAATTTGATGGCACCACCCCTTTAAGCGCTGAGTGATATTGCCGAAATAATATCTCCGTATGCTTGGATGGCATGTCGGCATGCATGGGTAACATCTCGGCAACAGAGCCCAAAGCTACATGACGGCATCAATCAAACCTTTTGAGGACACATTACGGAGCGTTCGAGTTAAGCTTGACGACGACTATATGTAAATACACATACAGTAGACTTTAGTTAAACGGAACCTGAAGGGACCCAGAAAATATGTTCCATTTAACAGGAGTTCCGTTTACTGAAAGATGAAGAGGGGTGCAGAATACAAGTACTAAGCCAATCGTATCAGAGATAGTTGTTCCATTCAAGCAGCAATTCCGTTTAACAGATTTCCGTTTACTGACAGTCTACTGTATATCCCCTTCAGGCGTGCATTATGATGCACTGTCCGGAAATGTCTAAATTTCGCACAGCATAACCCATTATTACATTCCAAGAAAGAAAATTAAGGACTACGTTGTTTTGTGTGAGCTTTGCCAATTAATCTTAATTAGCGTATAATTCATATTAGGAGCGAAGCTCCTTATGGCGGGACCTGGCCATTTGTCGAGCAGCGTCGGGCGTCCAACCGTCCTCTGTACCCCATAGTGTTCCCTTATCGTACAATAGAGGGCGCTGTCCCATAGAGATGCATGCAAAGTGCAGTTGGGTGACCATATACTAGATGGCGCTGTATGCATTCCATTTCTCGTCTCGTTTCCGAGAGGGCACTGTCCCATAGACATGCGTACAATGTGGCGGTTGGGGGAAGGTACGCTAGATGGCGTTGGCGGTGCAGCTGCTCTCCAATTTTAGGGGCACCCCCCACGCTCTCCTCTCCTACGCTTCCCCCCTCTCTCCTACGGTCCCCCCCCCCTCCCCCCTCTCTCACCTCGCGATGCCGACGCAGGCAGCGTCTGCTAGAGAGTTTCATGGCGTTGGCGGTGCAGCTGTTCTCCGATTTAAGGGGCACCCTCACCCTCTCCTCTCCTACACTTCCCCCCTCTCTCGCCTCGCGACGCCGACGCAGGCAGCGTCTGCTAGCTAGTTAGCTAGTTTCTTGATTGAAAAAATCGACTGCTTGCGCTGCACAACCGTTCACTGACCACCCCGTATATATAGGAACTGGATTTTGACCTCCAAGGTAGCGCCTGTGTGAGATTTCTCCTGTGCGTGATTAAACAATAAAAATTCACAGCGTACATGTAAAATTAAAGTGAGCTGCAAGTCGCCATGACTCTCATCGACCCTTTAGTATAAATGCGCTCGATCTCACGTCGTTGATGATGTACAGGGCAGAACTCACGGAAGATTCACGGTTTACCGATGAACCTCCGGAGCTTCGCCCACTCATCATCATTCACTCCATGGATATGCTGTGATTTTTAATTATTCTGCGGCCACTCATGTTCAATTTTTACACAAAAAGAAGGTAATTTTAGGCTTAAGTGCACACACAGTTCGTTCTTGGCTGTGTTCATTTTGAGCAAAGAAAAATAATACTTAAGAAGTTGGTGCTATACTCGGCGACAGCTTTCCTTGACAGCACTGTGGAAGCTACAGAACCAAAGCGCATGTCTGCTTCCGCGCCAAAAAAATAGTACTGAACTTTATTGATAATTTTCTCATTTGCCTTGCTGAAATAAATACTGCTTTATTTATTATGAGACTTAAACAGTTGCGGGAAGTTGCAGGCAAAATACAGTTATCGTTCACCTTGCAAGAATGCTTTCCTTTTCTCAGACAGCACCACCTTTTCAGCCCACCCGTTTTCCAAGGAAACATGGCGTCCGTGACGTCATTGTGCGGCCGAATATGCGCTGTTTAGTTCTCCAAGAAAAATATACTCGTAATAGGACACTGAAATGTACACTGAACAATCGAAATGTTTCTCCCATTCATAATTTTCAAGTATGTGTTTTTCTAAACGCGTTAACAATGCGAGCGAGCAAAACCGAAATCATCCGCAAGCTGCCGAACTACTTGCGGAGCAACACGAATGTGTGGAAGCCCCGCCTCCGTAGCCTTCGCTCCAACGTCAAGATAAGTTGTCGCCGAGTATAGAATGCGGCACGTCCAGTGACCCGTCAAACATCGTAGTGCCTTCATAAAAGTGATTGGCTGCAGTCGTATGCAGCACAGTGGGGTCAAGTCAAGATGCATTGACTATGCAGAAGGTTCAATTATTCCTATGCGCAATGTATCCTGCTCTTTATTTCCCACTAGTCCGAGCAACTGGCAAACACAAGTGGCATCCACATATGTGGACGCTGCGCCTGAAGGAGATATGTAAATACAGTAGGCTCTCAATAATTCAATCAATATAATTCGATAAACCATGAATGCTGAAGCAAAACTAAGGGTGTTGAGGGACCAGACCTTTTGCATACGGTCCTGGAATATATGCCAGCTGGGTTCGATGACCTCGACGGTGACAAAGTACTGAAGGTTCTTTACAAAGTGCATCATACACTGACGCAGCCCGAACGCCACAGCAGGGTACGACGCCGAGCGCCGCTTGGCAGCTTTGTCTCGCACCCAGACTCTGAAAGAGAACGTGTTGACTCATCGTGGCGTCAATGAGAAACCAAACATAACAATGCGTACAAGTGCTACTTAATGGGATCCCTAGAAAAAAAAGCACCACTCAAGCGCTCCGTACAGATGGTTAGCCAGCAAAGCTGAAACGTGAGGACCTTGTAATAATATCCGGGGTTTTACGTCTAAGACCACAACATGTTTATGAGGCACACCGAAATGGAGGGCATTGGAAGTTTTGACCATCTAGTGTTCTTTAGCGAGCACTGGCATCGCACAGTGCATGGGCCTCTAGCATTGCGCCTCCATCGAAATATGGCCGCCGTGGCTGGGAACGAACCCGTGACTTTCAGGTCAGCAGCCGAGCACCGTAACCGCTACCCTACTGTGGCGGACAAAACGCGAGGCTCCTGCGTTTAACACAATCAGGAACCTACTGAAGTGTCTTCTGTTCTAGCTGTTGATTTCTCTGCCACCACATTTAAAAGGTGTGCGCTTCTAACACTGCATTTGGTGACAGGCCATTAAAGGATCTCATGGTTAGCGATTAGAGCTGTGGTGCGTATCATCCCTGGCTATATATGCCGAAAAAATATGAAGAAGACTAGTGTAAGAGTGGAGACCCTTCGAGGCAGTGTAAGCTAGCATTGCTTCTTGATTACAGTTTCTGCACACTCATATACCACTGCAATTTTCTATCTCCTAGCCAAATACAGCATCAGTGTAAAAAGATTTCTCTCATATAGGTAAATCACCTTTCCACAATACCAAAAGACATTGAGACGAGAAAATGGTCAGGGAGAAGACGCCCAATATAAAAGTACGATGATGCTGCCCTCAATAATTCTCACGAGAACTCGCCATGACATTGCACATACTGACAGCGTCTCCTGAGGCCTATGTAATTCTTTATGAGTAAAAAAAAGAATACAGGGTGTTGTTAAGAGAGCTAGAGAAGTGACTTTGCACGTTTCAGGCTACTTTACTGAGCCAATATGGCCAAAATGAGAAGGAAAATGACCTGCCATGAATCAGCAACATTACAGAGCTGGGGTTTTGGCAGGAAATTCAAGCACGAATCACTGACCTCTGTTGTCTCATCTAATAATTAACCTCAGATGGCAAAATTATACTGACAACAGCTTTAACAGCATCATAGAATAATTTATCCACCAACACTAATTTAGTGCTCAAATTAAGTGACTCTATAACCTTTTATCGTACTTGTGAAGCCTGAGGCATCAATCACAATACAGAAGAACCCAGTCATACACTGAAAAACCTACTCACAAATGGACTTCCACAGCAGTTATGTATCAATCTTGTGGGGGTCCTCTCACCCCCTGTAATGTCGTTTGCGCCTCATTGCGCACGCGCATCTGGCAGATTAGCCGCAGTTAGGTTTAACAGCTGCCGAGCGACGCTGTGCTAGCGTGGGTTAGGGTTAGCGCGATGGCGCACTGCTAGCGCCACCAGGCAAGAGGTGTTAGGCCGGCACACAGAAAACAGTAGCGAGTTTCTCTAGGGGTTGGCGGCGTGCGGCGACGGACGTCTCCTGTGGTGGGTCCATGGGCGACGACACCGCAGGTCGTTACCCGTGGATCCCTCATGGTGAGTCAATGTCGGCGACGCCGCATTCGCGGTACCTTGTGTTTGTTATGTTGTTTATATATTGTATTGGCATTTGATTGTATAAGGTTATTAAGCATGTCACTAGTGATGTATTTGATTTGGCTGGCGAGCTCGTGATGTAAAAGCCGTGAATAAATGTACATGTGTGTTGGTTGCACGACCGCGTTACTGTCTCCGTATGTTCCGAGGGCAGTGTGCTCGAGACCCCACAATCTAGATCCTAGAATATGATCGCATGATTATGTGCGGTCCAGAATGAGCACTACAGTCAACAACTGAGAGCTCGTATATCTTATAAACAGCACAAAAAGAAGAAATCAGAGTAGAATTGACGTAAGTCTACATGAACTCTCTGCATTGAGTGTTTGTGTAAGTACTGTTTCATATGATTATGAGTAACCAGCCCAAATATACGCCCTCGTGACATTCAGACTGGATCAATTATGAGGCCTTTGTTGGTGCTCTCCAAGGGGCCCATAGGGTTTTTCTTCAAGTTGGAACCAACAAGCTGAGGAACATTTGTACACATGAAGTTTAAACTTTAAAGTAAACCATGAATTTATTATTCACATGTCACAATTTTCTCTCCACACATTTACCAGGCCACATTAAGACAGCTGCAATAATTCAACATAATGTTCTCTTCTCAACAGTTGTAGTGCTCACACCACATGCCTGCAGGAGGTGGTGAGCACAGAAATGAGTGAGCAAAAAAACAAGACTCACTTGGAGAGCACGCGCTCGACGTGTGTGAGGTAGAAGAGATACCTGAAGACCATCTGGTAGCAGCCCAGGCTCTGAAAAGGATAGCATGCTGAGCAGGCAAGTGATGGACATGTGCAGTGATAGGTTCAGAATCAGTTTTGTTAGTTCATAATTAAAAATTTTCTATATGCAATATACAGGAGGTCTTGTAGGGGAGAGTCGGGAGGTTTGGGACAGTTGGAGGAATGGGACAGCGCGTCTATCTCTCTTGCGGTTACCTCAAAGACGTTAGCTAACTACTCATTAGATGATGCTAACATACCGATTGCGTAGCATAATGGCTGGCGTATTTGGCGGATGGAGCTTTCTGTAATTGCAAATTGCGCTTTTCGCGCGCCCAAGGTAAGTTTTTGCTATCTGAATTGTAACGCTCTCAGATTTAAAGCACTTTCTGGATGCTAATATAATTTTTTCTCCAAAAACACACATAAGCGCTGTACTTTTTCAAAGAAAAAGTTTAGGCATTACGACTGAACTTTACCCGCTGAACATTGTTTACTTTGGGAAACGTAGTTTGGGAGGAATGGGACAGTTGAGTTGAGGGAGGAACGGGACACTGTCCCATTACTCTCTATTCTACTGCCACACCGCGTTACACAGCGCAAAAAGAAAAATGTAGGACAGAAGTCCTTACATGTACATTGGGCAAGCATAGGAATGAAGAATTCACCGAGGTTAGCACGACTGTCCTAAAAAAGGAACGCAGTACAGTCAAGACTGCCGCCACAGTCTATGAAAAAAAAAAAAAAAAAAAAAAAAAAAAAAAAAAAAAAAAAAAAAAAGAAATGGCGTTTGCTGAAGGATTGCTGTTCTTCAAGTGAAGAAGGCACACTGGCCGTTGCCTTTGACGAGTCTGAAAACGGCATGTCAGGTTTTGATAATGAATGGCATGCCATTTGTGGAATCAATTGGTCTATAATGAATATATTCAAGTGACAAAAGGCGATGTTTTTCTTGACAGTTCTAATAAAAAAAATTGCCGTTCATTACATGGCTAGAGTCAAGAGCAGTAATAACATCTCAGCGTCAGTATGCAGTTCCTGCGGAACGAAGAACAGAGCTCTCAGTTCTACTTTCCTCCTAAGAAAGATAAGGGGACTTTACCTATTACAGAAATTGTCATGAAGCTGCCAGTGTCAAAAACTATCGGTGCAGCAAAGTTTGTGCAACTCCGTTTAATGTTTGACGTTGAACTATCCGCTTATAATGGTAGCTGGAGACCCTTGGACCATTGTGTTACATACGTCCCACTCCTCCCAAGTGATGTCCCACTCCACCCACAGAGGCGGGTGGAATGGGACAGATTTTAGCCATCACAAACTATTTTTTTTACAGCTGCACCAGGAGTCATAGGAACCAGTGCGTCTCAGAAATTTTGCAGCTTGATTAGACCTGTATTATAATCAATCAAACATCGTTCTGCGTTCAAATTCAACAAAACTAAAAATACAATTGTGAAAAGTGTCCCAATCCTCCCGACTCTCCCCTACTCAGTGGCTGTAGAGAGGCCTTGCGACAAAAATAGAGTAATATGGATTAGCAGAAGCTTAGCTATTAAAGGGATGTGGAATAAAAATTTTGCCCCCAAAATTTTGAACCCGTACAAAAGCTTGTATTTTGTATGGGTATACAACAAATCGTATTTTGCAAGAAGCTACAAGGAAAGGGTGAAGTTTTGGGAAAAATGCATACTAATTTGCCCCTTTGTAAAGCACTATGTAAGGATGAAGAAGAAACTTTCTGAACTTGAGACCCGCAACTATCACATACGCGACAGTCACATGTGTGACAGTTACACATGACAAACCCCCGTGATAGCCACACGTGACAGCACCACTACTTTTATGCGAATTTCACCACTTTTGGACAAGTGTACATGCAATTCATTGCTGCACACGTGATGTTCAAACATTATCGTCACGCCACTATCTCATTTTATGAAGTCTCAACTGTATTAGCTTTCCAGTTATGTTTCTTTACCTATGCAGTAGTTCTGAATATGCACTCCCAATCCCCACTAAAGAGAACAGATAAGCAAGCAGCCACTCAATCAAGGTCACAGAGAACAGAGCCTGCTCTACATGGCAGTTTAGTTCGATCAAACGAGAAACTTAAAATTCTTACCGAGCTGGTAAGGACAAGGTTGAGGGGCCACTCAACGTCGTAGTTCAGCGTGAATGCCTCATGCCCGACCACCACGCGTGTCTGGGTGTTCTTGTCTGCATTGCGGTCGCAAGGAAGAAATAAACGACTAAGGTGGCACTAATGCTAGCACCATAACCACTACAAGCAACGTGTGTAAAATAAAGGCACATGCACAAACATAACTGCTAAAAAGCAAACATACTAATGATTGTTAAAACAAAAACCTTGAAGACAACTCTGAATGAGATTGGTTTGCAAGGTTAATCCTCGCACGCAAAATATGTTCAAAAAAGAACCTTTCAGTATACTTATGTGAATAAGCACACTTTGTTCACTTATTATAATTCACCCCGGAAAACCCCTGTAGTTGCTCAGTGTTGTGCAAGTAAACTGAGCGTGAAATAAGTGACTTTTGCTTCCGTAAGCAGATGCACTTTTTTAAACATGGCAGAGAACAATCGTACTGATATTACAAGAGGCTGGATTCGTTAAAGCGGACCATTCATGGGCACGTTACCAGTAAAAAGTAACTGTGTTACAGTTACAGACTTTCCAAAAGTAATTGTTACAAATACAGTTACTGTAAACATAAAAAGTAACGTAAAACGTAAACGTAAAAAGTAACGCCATTACATTTCTGCTGCTGTACAAAATAAGTAATTGATTACATACCCAATTATAGAATTTATTTCATAAAAAATGGCTGCGGCTTAGCTCGGCTAGGCCCGGTTATGCAAGTGAAAGCTTTAAAATGAAGCGCAAGGCCCCTAAACCACCAACAGATGCTCGCGCTTTCGTGCTCCTCTGCTAGCAGATGCGTGCACTCCCTGCGCTTTCCCCTTGGACGCTGAGTAAGGGCATTCGGACAGGTAGACAGACGAGCCGAAGAATGCGTTCGTTGTGGGCTCGTGCCACTAGTTCCATGACCAGTGGAGTACCTACTCATTCGCGATTGGGGGGGGAGGGGGGGGGCAGCCTCCCACACTCCGTCTGGGTGTGTGTGTTTGTGTGTGCGTGTACACACACATACGTATATATATACCGGGTGTCCCAGCTATCTTTAGCCAAGGGTTAAAAATAAAATATTAGCGGCAGGCGAGCGAAATTGGTTGCATATCGCTGACAGCCACCTTGCGGACTACAGACAATTTTTGTTTTGTAATTAATTCGTTAATTAGCATTATTTAACTAAATAAGTTGGCGGTGGTTTCTTGGCCCGCGCTCGTTACATGTTGCACCGTCACGCGCGCAAACTGGCTGGCAACCGGCCAAGAAACCACCACCAACTTAGCTTACTGCTGTAACTGAGCAGCCAAGTCGTGGCTGCAGCTGATTTCGTTCGCTCAAACCACGGCTGAAAGCAGCATGTTTGTGGCACACGAATGCGCTAGTCACGTGGTTTTTTTTTTTTGTATTTCGCGGACTTTTTTTGCAGCTCGGAAAAAAATGGTATACGAGACTTTTTTTATCGCAAATAATGTAATGGGGTTTCTGTAGACACTCTATGTATATCTCTCTATCTATCTAGATAGATACGTAGACAGAAATGCTCAAAGTGCCTGTAGCACGCTAAGGAATGCTTCATATTTAAAGGCATGACAGACTGTTCTAACGTCATAAATGCTCTGCTCAGCGATAGCCTCCTCTGCAATGTTGGAGCGTAGGGCGCAAAAGCATCGCAAAAGCATCGCAATTTAATCAAGCGCAATAATGGCACGTTCACGCACGCAAACACCCACACGTTTATGCAAACAAAACACGTCGATTAATTTCATGCAAAAATGAACTAGCAACTATCCCAGCATAAGTTTCTTTCACAGCATAAGCGTGACAGGTAGGTTATAAAATTTCGTTATATAATTACTAGGCTTGTATGGATATTCGAACGAATAATATTGTATTTGAATTCGCTTCGATTCAAATTTCAACAGTTTGAAATTTCGAAGTATTCGAAATGAACGAATAGGTGTATTATTAGACTGCATGTAACACCCCTGTAAAAGTGGTTTCACTGCAGTGAAGAGGTGATATACAGTAGAACCTCATTAATACGTTCCCGCTTAATGCGATTTCCCGGCTCCTACGATCGCAATCACGAAAATTAAATCGCGAAATTCGGATCGTATGATTCGGATCATACGTTTTAGCGGATCGTACATTTATTTTCCGCGTTTTTTTCGGAAACGTATCAACGAGGCTCTACTGTACCATGAATACGGCTGTACAGAAAAAATCCGCACTGCCGTGAAGCCCTACAAGGTTAATTAACATATTACCCTCGCATCGATTCTTCCTTTTTTTAAGTTTAAAAGCTTGTTATACTGGTTTATGTGCTCTAAGTATCGTAAATTTTATAAAAATGCACCGTATTTTACAGGTTATCACTTGCATTCTACCGAAAGTCAAATCCTGCTACTATAGAAAGTTGCTTCTACTCCCTTTGAACCAAAAAGAATGACATTTGCTGATGCCTTGTTTCAATAAAAAAAATATATATATTATGCAGGTTAGTTGGATCATGAGAAATATGCTAATTTTTATATACAAGATGCGATATATACTGATCGAATTCAGTTCGAAATTATTCGAACCAAATCACTATTTGCTTACAACTAAAAATTTACTATTCGCACAAGCCTAATAAACTACTTGATTGCTCTGTTGAAGGAAAAATTGGCCTCAGTTGGTTTCCCAGGGTGCAGCCTGCAATCAAAAGTGGGGGGCGTGCACAATTGCAACGCCACAACTAAATTCCGTGCGCCTTGTCACGGGGTATCCATTCTTCGCTTCAAGGCCACGCGGAGATACACCACGAAACTCGCTCAACTAGGCCAGTAAAGCTTTCGCTTTAAAACGTGCGAAAAGGAACGGGGAGTGCGTAACGAGTGAAGACAACGTGCAGCGAGTATATTCTCTGTGTACTTCAAGGGCTATCAAACCCTGTTCGGAAAGCTTTGCGTTGACTGGGCATACAAACCGTTTTTATACCTTGGGACACATGTTCGTGAAACCCAAAGACCATACACCTGCAGACGATCAGAGTGGGATAATCTACAAGTACGATGCGGGGATTGCGAAGCGACATAATTACATCGGCGCAACGGCCAGGAAAGGATCAGAAAAGAACCAGGAAAGAAAAGGTTGCTATAGTCAACCATGCAGAGCATTATTAGACAGAGCTTGTTGAACACTGCTGGACAGGGCATAGCTTTGACCTAAACAATGCGACGACGCTGGCTCATGAATGAAAGTGAGTAGGGTGGGGAACTTCTGAAGACGCGGTCCATTCGCCACGACGCATCAGCTTGCAACAGCAACCACGGCCCCCTAATGAACATTTGCAAGGACATGTGCGATTAACGGACTGATCGATGTCGGTCATTTTTTTCTTTTTTTTTTTAGGGGCGAAGCTCCTTATGCCGTGGGTCGTGCGTCCCCTGTAGTTTGTAGTACGTAGTAGCCACCTGCGTAACCAGCAGTATCTCCCTGTGTGATGACGATGACGCTGCCATCACGGCACACCACATGGAATGTACCCACTATGCGTCATAACGATGACGCTGATGACGATGACGATCGCGATGCCATACAACACATGGCATCGCGATATGGTCTCACATGCACATCGCTTTGACCACATGCAACCAACCACCATCACGTCTTTGATGATGTACCGGGGCGAATTTCACGGAAGATTCGCGGTTTACCGATGAACCTCCGGAGCTTCGCCCACTCATCATCATTCACTCCGTGGATATGCTGTGATTTTTTTTTTCTGTTGCCAGTGTATACTGAGGATGTCACCTGCATAGGAGTCAAAACGTCTGACATTTTGTTAAAGGGCCCGTCAACAACCCCGAGGTCCTAAAATTGTTATAGAGAGAAATATGTGCACTTTTGCTATGTGAACCTGCTGCCGCAAGAAGTTTGCGAATACGCGCAATAATAAGGAAGTTACAGTGGTTAGAACATCCGTTTCAGCTGGTTTCAAATTTTCGCGCGGCCTCGCCACCCTTCTTCGCTGTAGAAATGGGGAGGCGTAGCCCGTCGTCGTGACTCCGCCCACTTCGGCAACGTGACACGACGTCAGCGATACGTCATCGGCGCGCAGCCAACGACCGAGCAGGGCTTCCCCCACATGAGCACGTGTCAGCGGCGCAGGGAGGAAGCGCGATGCGAAGAGACGACCCTTTCCCTAGCGGTAAAGTAGCGAGACGCCTCTTTATCTCGGAGGCTTTCGTTCTGGCAATACCTACAAAACGGCACAGGGCAGCACAGGAAAATGAAAATGCGTACTGCGTGGCCGAAACTGCATCACCGTAGG
This sequence comes from Rhipicephalus appendiculatus, assembly GCA_030522465.1. Taxonomy (NCBI): domain Eukaryota; kingdom Metazoa; phylum Arthropoda; class Arachnida; order Ixodida; family Ixodidae; genus Rhipicephalus; species Rhipicephalus appendiculatus. The sequence continues at coordinate 1,172,564 of JALIZH010032920.1, read as the reverse complement.
GCCAAGGCGCTGTTTCGTAGGGCAAAAGACCAATCGACGAGCTCAGTGCCACGTCAGGTCGGCGATCGCCGACTTGACGTCACTGCGCGTACGAGGAGGATGGGTCAGGTGTAGGAAAGCAGCGCGGGAATTGTTTTTCGAAATGGAGGGTCTGCGCGGCGCGCAGCAATGTAATATTCGGGAAACGTGGTCGCCGCGGTCTACTGTACGAATTGGCGAGCTTGTTTGGGGGGTGTTAAAAAAAAGTAGGAGCCTGTTGACGGGCCCTTTAATAATTGTGCTAAGTCGGAGTGGACACCTGTTAATCAGTTACAAAGAAGTTTTATATTGCTTCGCTAGTTCATAGTACTTCTGGCTTTCAGCCGTTTCGCGTTGCTGTTTTCTAGTCATGAGTGAAACACGATTAGCTCAGCACCTCGGATGAAGGAATGCTCCATCGGCACACCAAGAACAGAGCTAGAAGCTCATGTGACAAAAAGGATATATATGCTACCCCTCCCATCGCCCCCCAAAAAAAGGGACGTGAACTTAACAAGCTTTTCAATTGCAACATGATTGATTTACGACATGTAGTTTACAAGTGAACTCCGAACAGTGTCTTTTGCAGGGAAGATATTTCTCTTAGTGACCTCTTCTACTAAACTGCGAGGGGAGCCCTATTGTGGAAAGTTGAAAGGGGGAGAGGATGCGGTAAAGAAGAACGTTTGAAAAAGTGAAAAGCGTTTAACATCGGCCTTAAACGAGTGTTGCTGTTGGATAATTTTTTACAAAAGAAAAGCAACTGTAACGGTATTTTTCGTTACAGTTACTGGGTAAAAAAGTAACATTGTTGTTACAGTTTCAGGTTCCTCTAACTTAAAAGTAACTAGTAGTTAGTTACAAGTTAAAGGAGCACTGACACGATTTTGAGGCACCTTAAAAGGGACATCTTTCATTTCCATGGTATGCACTGTCATCGCTTTCCACACACCGGAGCAAGACAACATGTACAAAATATTTTACTTTGATTTTAAAGTTCGTTGCCTAGCATCTGCAAGCCAGCCCCACCGCAATGGACATTATCACGACAAGTCAAGACAGTTCACTGGGTTTGCGAAATTTGCGTTCTGAATGCCGCCTTAATCGCAGAAATCACTGTCAGAGTTTCTGGATGACTATTCGCTCATCGTTGTTGACGTGAAGCACGTGCGGCTGACAGCAAACAGGCAGCTGTTGCTAGTACGTCGCGAGTTGCAGTCTACTCATGACGTCAGACATCTCTTGACATGTCACTGCGAAGCCACCCTCCCGATACCGAAACCGAAATTTATGTTTTAAGGTAGCAGTATTAAAAACATATTCAATGAATTCCCAAGAGCCACAACACTCTTTTTAGGGTTCTCGACACCCGCGCTTTTATTTAGAGTAACAAACTGAAAATATTTAAAATTCGTGTCAGTACTCCTTTAAAGAAAAAAAGTAACTAGTTACCGGAAACACGTTGCTAGTAATTGCCCAAGACTGGAGCAGAGGAGTCGGGTAAAACCAGAAAAACTGACAATCATGCAAATTCACTAAGATTTCGCCATGTACAGTCGCCGACGGATTTTTCGGACTCCAAAAATTCGGACTTGTTGGATATTTCGGACTTCATAAATGTACCGTCAAGGTTCCCATAGCACTAATGCATTTTCGCGATCGATTTTTCAGACGAATTTATGCCCTAAAGTTCGATTTTCCGGACTAAATCGCTTGTTTTGAGCCGTGCCGCTGTGCGTGCCGCTCGATTTTGAAAGCCGCCATGTTGGATTTTCTGTTGGCTTGGTCGAGTTTGGCTTCCAGTGGCTAGTTGTGTGGCCTCCAAGACCAGAAACGCGCACAATCTTCCAGTTTCAGAGGCCGTGTCCGATCTTCCTTGGCTGGCAAAACCTTTCTTTTTCGGTCAGCCTTATCGTCATCATTAATACGCCGGTACATGCGCCGGTAGGCATCCGCTAGGCCTTTTTTTTTTTTTTTCCCTCGGTGCGTTTGTTTTTCCGGTTGTCGTGACGCACGTGGTCGTGTTGGTGGTGTGTCAAGTGTGTTTGGGGCGTCGTGCGCGTCACATGTTTCCTACTGTTGCGGTTGCTCAGTAGCACGCAGTGGTTATGGTGCTCGGCTACTAACCTGAAACACGTGGGTTCGATCGCGGCCGCGGCGGTAGCGTTTTGATGGAGGCGGAATGCTGGAGGATCGCGTATACTGTGCGGTGTCGGTGCAGGTAAAAGAACACCAGACCGCGTCGTTAAATCCCACCGAACAGGCGAGACATTGCATGCATCTTTTTGCGACCGGCATCAAGTTTTGTTTGCTTGGTGCCATAGAGCCACCAACTGTGCCGCCCGCAATGGTCGGCGGCAGCGATTGTCAACGCGCTGATGATGTTACCGTAGCCCAAATACAACCAAATCTGCTCGTCTCCAACCACAGCATGAAGCATGACATTATTGGGAATTTTTTAGACTTCTCTGATCCAAATAAACTTCATTTTCATGTCAACCATTTTTTTCGGACTGTTCGATTTTTCGGACTATTTCGCGGTCCCCGCCAGGTCCGAAAAATTGGTCGGCGACTGTATACAATAGTGCTAAAGGCAGATATGACCTCAAATGGTTTACATGGCCTTTACAAAAAGCAGTCAGTGAGTGTCAGACTACTACTTTCATTCATTATTTTTGTTTGATGCTACTCCTGATCTTCCAGCGATATCTAAATTGTTGATCTCTACCCTTACACCTCAATGTTGAAGGGTTGTAATACCCCTGTCGCCCGGCACATGTAATATGTATCATTTGCCGCATATATGATTAGGTGTTAAAGCCATTGTTCTGCTGCTACCTGTGCATAGCGAATGACATTCACAGCTAATAGCATTCACCCATTGAATGCGTTTCCCAAACTCACGCAAGTGCAACATGTATAATCTCGACGACAGGCACTTGGCAAAGAACTACAAAATCAAATAACTTAAAGCAAAATGTAATCAATGTTAGGGTTCTTATTAAAGGCTGTTGACTTTTTTATAACTTTTTGACATGCAACACGATAGTTGAAGCAACTTGCGCAACTACATCCTTGTCCCCAGACTCGGACTTGACCATGCCAACGCCTCCTGTCGGTCACGTCTACAAACGCTAGTCTGTTCTTTCTGCTTTTTGAAATCATCCATGCTGTTTTGCTGAAGTGGTACCATGGTAGCAAGGTCGGAATTTGGCACGCGATATACACTCAAACCTCTTTATAACGAAGTTTCATCTTGCAGGAAAATAAGTTCATTATATCCGAAATTTCGTTATAAAGGTATATTCCTAACACTATACCTGTTACAAGAGTATTTTTCATTTACTTCGTTATAACCGATATTTCGTTATATCCGGGTTCGCTATATCGAGGTTTGAGTGTATATCTGCCAGCCATAGAAGCAAATTCTGCAGTTTTGTCCACAGCGAATAAAAAAAGCAGAAAAGTGCACTGGAATGACCACAAACATTGACGTCAATGGCAAATGCCATTTTGTATCCATGTGTCGACCAGGAATGCAAGACTGCCATAACATTCAGAATAAATGTCATTTGCTGCGAACGACATTACTAGGCCCTTGTAACAGGCGTATAAGACCCATGTCACACGGGCGTTTGGAAGGCCATCGAACCGATGCTCTATCGACTCAACTGTCATACAATAGTTGCCACGCGGGTGTTTTCAAAGGCCATTGAATCAATAGTCTATCAAGTCAATGAAGCACCCCACAACTCCACTGAAACTTCGATGGCCGTCGAGCGACGGAAGCAGAAAAACACTCTCGTTCACAGTGTGGTCGTACAAACGATTAGAAAAAACTGGAATCTAACCAGTATGCTTTAAAAGCAGTACTATATGTGAGTGTTGGGAATTATTTAATACAGTATTTTTGCTACTTGAAATGTGCAAACTGCACATACTCTCGACAACAGCCACGTGCTAGTCTTCAGCGTGCTGTCTCGCTGTGTATCACTCGCCAGTTTTGCTGCTCAACGACTTAAAAGCTACACATGCATTCATAACTACGAATAAGCAATTTATTGAAATATTTAAACAAAATCCACAGACATATTTGAGTTTTTAAGTGAACTTATATTGTTTAACTTGAGGAGACATGAATACGAAAATAAGGATTCGGAGCGCCACACAATTTTTGCGAGAAACACCTGAACCACACAATGGCCATTCAGAACTGCCGCGTAGCAGTGCGACAACTCCATCGGGTGGATAGAGTTGTGCCGTTTCAGAGGCTGTCGACTGGATGGCCTTTCAAAAGGGCCCGTGTGACACAGGTGTAACAGACAGAGCCAACACTGACTACCAACAGAACTTCCAACAAGGCACCACTTACCAGGTTCGTCACCCATCAGCTTCTCCATCTGGGAGGCGAGGCTGCTTTCCAGGATTTGGTGCCTGCATGACAAGTGCGTGTTGCAGGGAACATAGGCGCGCTAATACATAATAATATCTGGGGTTTAACGTCCCAAAACCACGATATGATTATGAGAGACGCCGTAGTGGAGGGCTCCGGAAATTTTGACCACCTGGGGTTCTTTAACGTGCACCTAAATCTAAGCACACGGGCCTCAAACATTCTCGCCTCCATCGAAAATGCAGCCGCATGCGCTAAAACACTCAAACCTCATAATAACGAAGTTGCATTTTTACATTAAATAAGTTTGTTATATCCAAAAATTCGTTATAAAGGTATATTCCTAACATTGTTACTATTGCAAGAGTATTCTTCACTTACTTCGTTATAACCAATATTTCATTATATCCGGGTTCGGTATATCGAGGTTTGAGTGTATTACATCCTGCGAAGAATAGTGTACACGATTGTGCCTTGGCTCCAATGTGCGGGCCAAGCACCAATGACATACACATACACTTGTCCCAAAGTGCCCAAATTTGCAAAAGAGTAGTGTTGCTGTCACATGTGACGATCATCATGGTATGCCACATGTGCCTGTCACATGAATGTATGTCACATGTTCAACTGGGCCATTCTACGCCAAACAGCCCAGCCATTATGGCGACCATCTCAAATGTACTTGAAAAAAATTGCACAGATTTCTTGCATTGAAAACGGCTAATTGCTAGAATATTTCGAAGAGAAAGAATTTTTTTGGTCGCCATGAAAAGACCTGTATGACCGTGAAATTGCAGCAATATTATTGAGCTTCAACACCTTAGACAAAAACTTTTGCTTAATACATATCTAAAACAAATTTGGCATTGAAACAAGAAACAATGGTCTCAGAATACTGTATTTACTCGACTGTAACGCGACCAAGATTGCAACGCAAGGGGTGACTTTTCATTGTGCCCAGGCAGAAAAAAACTACAAAAAAAAAAAAAATTGTGTGCATCATTGCACTTTTTAACAACTTAAGTTTTTGTAATTTCAGCATTGGAACGTAACGCAAAGCTCGACTGCAGGTAGCAAAAATCTGGGAAAAAAAGCTCACGTCACATTCAAGTAAATGCAGGCAAGAAGTGCAAATTTAAGGGCTCGTTTGCTTTGTTAAACACAATTTTAATGGGAACTAACAGACAATGATGCCAAGGAAAGTATAGGGGATGTTATTAGAAGTAATTGTAATGTAAATGTGAAGAAACAAAAGTAGATGAAAAGATAACTTCCCCTGTACTTTCCTTGGCATCATTGTCTATTAGTTCTCATTAAAATTGTGTTAAAAAAACGTGCCTTAAAATTTACACTTCTTTCCTTCATTCATAGCGGGGTATCCCTCTAGCAGACTTGATGCTTTCAGGTAGTATGCGAGGGACTATTAGTCAGCTGCCAGCTCGTAATAAGATCACGTGCTACTTGACGCCGACAGGCAAAAAAGAGTGTTCCACACTCGCTGTAATATCAACAGGTGGCGCTGGAGGGATGACCGCCCCCGTAGCTCAGTGGTAGAGCATCGGACGCGTTATTAGAAGGTCGCAAGTTCGGTCCCTGCCGATGGCAAGTTATCTTTTCCTCCACTTTTCTTTCTTCACATTTACATTACAATTACTTCTAATAACATCCCCTATACCAGGGGTCTCAAACTCATCTCAGGCAGCGGGCCGCAGACACAGAATTTAGTCCCGCAAGGGGCTGGTCAGGAAAGGTGAGAGCCGGGGGGGGGGGGGGGTGAGTTCGTACGCATTGTCAGCTAACGTTATATCTCATATATGGAATTGGGGCCAGAATTCCATCCAACAACATGTCGATACCGATCTTCAAAATGAGCAAGATCTGGACGCCGATTCTGAAATACTGTTTTTGTTTCACTGTTATGTTTCAACACATGATAACCACATGGGGTGCCTTACGAAAACAACGCTTTAGACCAGCCATGCCTGTGTTGCTCACGCAGATGCTTATTAAGAAAATAAAAATATATGGGACGAGCATAGCCTTGTGCGGGCCGCGGGCCGCAAGCGGCCCGCGGGCCGCATGTTTGAGACCCCTGCCCTATACTTTCCTTCACATCATTGTCTGTTAGTTCTCAAGTAAATACAGTAACTTTTCTGACAATCAATACTCAGACCAGAAAACTCCCACATGACGAAATAACATTTTCTCTTCGAAATACTACAGCAATTTGCTGTTTCCAATGCAACAAATCAGCACAATTTTTTTTTAATACATTTGAGATGATCACCAAAATGGGTGGGTCGTTTGGCATGGAATGACCCAACTGTGAAGTGTGTGGCTTATAAGTGATAAATTGTCATGGATGTGACTTCTATGTCCGGGACTATCATGCGTATGCATTCATCTGAAATGCTGCTCCCTTCATGTGAACTATACATGTGACTGTCACATGTGGATCACATCTGTAACAGTCACGCATGTGATCCTAGAGCAGAGCACGATACTCCACATAAATGCATACCTATGACAGCCCAGGGCATGAAAGTCACACCCATGAAATCCAGAATATAAGCCACACACACTTGACACACATGTGGCGTTCACTCAAGAAACATTCACATGTTGCTCAAATCCACATACGCATTGTGCGTATGGAAACACAATGTGTATTCATATAAGACAACGAGACGCTAGAGTCGTGCATGAGAACTGTATGCCAATTTTACACTTTTGTTGGCTGTTTAATGTGAAAGTAGCATGACATAGTTACACATGTAACCAGTACATTAATTTCAGCGTTTTAGGTCACATGTGACAGTTGTGCATGTGGTGACATTGTGTGGAACCAGTTGCACATGTGACCCGAGCTTTAATTTCAGCATTTTAGGACACGTTACAGTCGAGCGTAAGCAGTGAAAATGTGTAGAGCTACAACCCCAATGCAACTCTGAGCATGCTCTTGTGCACTTGTGCTTTTAACCTATTTGTCAGAATATGTGCTTCTACCAGCGCTACTGGGCTAGTTAATATGCAGTTAAAACTCAACATAATGAAGCCAGTGAACTTGGCAATTGACATCCTCATATCAAAAACTCTGTTAAATTGAAATTGACCTTATGTGCAAGGTAAAAAATCGCTGGAGGATTCATTTTGACACGAAAAATGCTGCAGGAACGCTGAAGTCCGTATATGGTACCCACTTGACGCACTCCTTGTACCGGTCGTTGCCAACCGAGCTGGTGGAGAGCGCCAGCTGCAGCAGCAGCTCCAGGCGGGTGGGCACGATGTCATCGATGTTCTGGCCGAGCTCCTCCTCCGCCATGTCCATGAACTGGACCACAAAGTCACCCTGGTCCATCAGGAAGAAGTGCTTCACTGACCTGCAGGAGTGTGGAGAGGGACAGAAGGTAGGGACCATGGCAAATCCAACAGACACTGGAGTCAGCAGAGCTCGAACGGGAGTAGCTGGCAAGTTCTCAGTTGCATCAATCAATCAATCAATCAATCAATCAATCAATCAATCAATCAATCAATACTCCAAAGTAACATGGCAATGAAGTTGCATAGCAAGATGCAGAGTATCATGAAAAGGGATACAGATGGCTGGCTGGAAGTCAATCGCTCCATACAGAAACATCAGTGTTCAAAGTGAACTTGGGATATCATTTGTGCAGTTATACTTACTGATTATATAAAATTCCTTGTATGACTGCAGCTCATAGCTTATGCTCTCTTTTTCTCCCTCATTTTGTTATACCATTCTCATAAAAACTGTTGGCATTTAATGTCCCAAAGCCAAGATATGATTACGAGGCACCCTGCAGTGGAGGGTTCTGGATATTCTGACCACATGGGGTCGTTTAACCCTTTGATGGTTTTCGCCGTACATGTACGGCAGCACCTAACAGTGCCCAAATGGTTTTCACCGTACATGTACGGCACGGCCTTTATCTTTAAAACGCGCGCTTTTTTTCGATCATTTCTTTCTCCTGGCGTGTGCTGCCACACTTCAGGAACACGTGGAATTTTTTTACATGCGCCGATGTTTCTCCGTTGTTATTTTGTTTTGCTTCGCAAAGCGGCGATCCGGCAACCACTTGCGCACCCGAGCGCGTTCGCGGTTCGGCTTGTTTAAAACGCGCGCCTCTTTGCATCATTTTTCTTGCTTGACATGTGCTGCCATGCTTCGGGAAACTGTGAAATTTATTTCATGCGCCGATGTCTCTCCTTTGTTGCTTTTTTTATGCTTCGCAACGTGGCGCGCCGGTAGTCGCTTGCGCCTTCGAGCGCGCCCGCCGCGGCGCGGCTGGTTTAAAACGCGCGCCTCTTTCGATCACTTCTCTTGCTTCACATGTGCTGCCACACTTCGGAACACGTGGAATTTTTTTCACGCACCGATGTCTCTCTGTTGCTTTCTTGCTTTACAAAGCGGCGCGGCGGCTTTCACTTGCGTACCTGAACGCGCGCATGCTGTGCGGCTGGTTTCGGTTTCGTCCTCCGGTTGGTTATCGCTTCTCGCGCCCGCAAAGCTGATGGATGTCTGATTTTTAATCTCTCAATGGGTGACCGCTTGTGACTCTCTCGTTTATTGCTCCTCGAGGCGCGATTACATCTGTTTCGGGAGGAGCTAAATTACACAAACCTTGCCGCCGTGGTTGAGTTTCCTGTTTAGGGAACTCGGAAAAACTAACTCCGTCTCAGTGGCGATAAGACAAATGATCATTATAGCTTTTTCCCTCGTTTTGCTTTCCGGACGGGCGCACAACCACACAGTTTTCTTCTGTGCGCTCACTCACGCAGTGCGCCTACGCTGCGGAAGCTCGCGCCGGTTGCTATGGTGCAAGGGAGTCGAGCGGCGATTCTTCCGATTTAGACTATTCCCCAAGTGCCGGATCTGATTCATTGGATGTCAGTTCATCAGGCGAGGATTTACTTAAGAGTTCAGACTCGGATAATGATGAAGGAGCAACATCTTGAAAGCGTGCGCGGTGAGACGATCCTGATCGGATCAAGAAGACAATTCCCCGGTGTTTAGTTTTAGAGGAAAAACATTTTTTTACCGGGAACGTACTCTGGTGAGCTTATTTTTGTATGTATGAGTTATGTTTATTATAATGCATAATTTTTATTTATAAGACATCGTAAAAGTGTTTTTGTTTAGGATTTTGCTTGATGCTACTATGAATAAACCATGTGTATGTAACAACATAAAATGATTTTTTTGTCACTTTACGGTCACGAAAAAATATTTTAGACAATTTTTTTCTTAAATAGAATGGTCTGAATAATTTATTTCAACAATTAAAAAAATTACACATTTTTGGCACGCATTTCGCGAAAAAATTCGACCCTGAAAGGGTTAAAGGGACACTAAAGGCAAAATACAACTTGGCATGGACTTTTTAAATATATTCCAGAAACCTTGTAGTGCTTGTTTCGAGCCAAGGAAATGTCTAATTTGAAAGGAAATCACACTTTAGCGGTCCACATACTGTAAGCGCAATTCAAACCACCCACCTCAAGGACTCGCGACGTATGCACTCCCAAACGTTGCCTTCAACGGGCGCTATGCAAGCACTTTTCATCACCTGGCAATATTGTACCTCCAGCAGAAACACACACAGAAATACTTCCTGTTATGCTTGTTTTGCTGGCGGCTGCTGCTTGCATATTAATGCGATGTTTTCCGCGGAAGCGTTTGACGTTCGGACACTGCCGTGTAGTGTCGGGAAGCTGCATGCGATCTGGCCGTCAGTGTGAGAATATGGGCTCCCCATGTGCATGTGTGTATTTGTGCTGGCACCTTTTGGCGAGCCTCTGCTTACACAGCTGGTGTGCCGTGCCGCCGAAATGTGACACTATCAACCCATGTATACCGTGAAATCTGTGTCCGCAGTCGTCACTTGTGTGATCCAAGTCGGACCATTGCCGATCCCCTCCGAGGAGTCGTGTAGAATGCACCTGACGGATTATTTGGCTTTGAGGCGAGACGAGGGATGGTTCACTATAACGGCCACAAGAATGCGACTGCGCTAGCGGAAACTACCACTGTGACGTGACTGCATGAGTGGAGCGCATCCCGGCGTTAGCCACGCTGTTTTCCATGATAACTCGAAGTTCTTTTTTCCATGAATCGGAGAGAAGTGCACAAGCAGCATTTTATTACGTCTTGTAATGCATGGAATATTTTTTATTACAAATAGTTTGAGTACTAGTGATTAATTGTTCTTTGGACTCTTGACGTAATCAGGCTCATTCCGAAATGTCTCGCTGGTGGCACATATCGTGTCCTACATTTACCTCAATTTCTCAATTAGTATAGCGCTGTGACGTTTTAAACGTTCTCAAACATCGACTTTTCACTCTGACATAAAGTGTTATTTGCCTTTTGTGTCCCTTTAACAGGCATTTAAATCTAAGTACATAGTCCTCAAGCATTCTTGCCTCCATCGAAAATGCGGGCCCTACCACTGAAATTCAACCCTGCAACCTTCAAGTCAGCAGTCGAGCACCATAGGCACAAGACCACTATGGCTGGGCAATGCTGTTCTTGGGTTAAGTGATAAAATAAACTATTATAACTGCAGGGTTTGCAAGCCTTCACTGGCAATGAGGTACGACTTGGGACAAATACCAAGGTCATTTTACCTACCTGAGACTCTTCGACATGCAAATAAAGCACGGCAAAACGAGTTTTTCTAATGAGCAATCCAGTGTTAGGCCGTCAATGCTAGGAAGGAAAGAAACAAGAAAATACCAGCAGCTAGTGGACTAGTTAGAACAATTAAATTTCTGTGATGCAGTAAGCTCAAGCAATCAGGTCCACAGATCACACACAAAAAAAAAAGACGATACAGATGGCAGAGGTAACGCCGTGGCCCTCACTGTTTCAATACATTGAACCAACCTGCAAGGGTGTTTCTAAGCCCTCAAGTGTGGCAGTAACAGTATCAAATTTGAGGCGAAAGAAGTGAGGACTCCGCCACCAACCTCAGGCGTCCCATGAGGTCCACCTTGTCCATCAGCAGGTTGAGGAGCGTGCGGCTTGCCTTGCGGTACACAATGTCAATCTTCTCGGTGTAGTCGCGCTCGTCCAGCGAGTAGCGGAGCTGCTCATCACCTGCGCATGACGCTGGTCTCTGGCCTGCGGGAGTTTCATCGAATCAAACCCTTCGTGCAGGCTGTCTCCACATGCCCGATGTTAGCTGTCATCATGGGTCGGCAAACTCACTCATGAGCCGACTCACTCAGACTCACTTGGACTCTCATCGAGCCATGAGTCTGAGCGAGTCCGGGTGAGTAAAATTTTGGTGAGTATGAGCCCGAGTGAGTCCGGTTGAGAAAAATTTTAGTGAGTCTGAGCCCGAGGGAGTCCGGTTGGGGAAAACATTGGTGAGAGAAGGGGTGTGGGGAGGTGCCTTGACCACCGCAGCAAACTCTTTCATGGGAATGTCTTCATAAAAATATCTCATGTGATTCAGATCATTCAATAAAAATGTCCTTACTAAATTGGAATCACTGGTAACTCGTATATGAAGGTACGGGATGAAATGGTGCCAAGTAGATCACCAATTACGCGAGATATTGGTGTTAAAGAGCATAGACACCCATAGACACCACGGTCGAAAAAGCTAATTATAGGCTGACGTACTCATGAGTTGACTCACTCAGACTCACTCGGACAATAAGTCTGAGCGAGTTCGAGTGAGTAATATTTTGCTGTGTTTGAGTTTGAGCGAGTCCGGTTGAGAAAAATTTTAGCGAGTCCGAGTTCGAGTGAGTACGGTTGCGAAAAATTTTGGCGAGTCAGAGTCCGAGTGAGCTCGATGGGCAAAATACATTTCTTGAGCGAGTCTGAGTGAGCTCAACATTTTTTGCCGACCTATGGCTGTCACATTATCTAAAACAAAATGAGCAGCCCTTCCCCTATCGTGAAAATGGGTGTAAACGAAGCTTGGAATGCCTGGCAGTACATTGCATTGCACTGCACAATGTCTATCGCATTGCACAATGCTCCCTCCAAACATTTTCCTTCATCCATGTCAGGAATCGGACCTTCACCCACGTCCTTAGCAGCGCAACACTTCTGTTGCTAAAGGCAACCACGACAGTCATGTGTGAAAACAATGAAACACAACAATGAAAGGCAACTATTAAACATGGCTATGTGAAATGACAAGTGACCTCTATAAAAGATCAGACTGTCATATCTGAAATGGCTGATCACCAGCAAGCCCATAATCGTGAGAGAAGCAATTATTGGAAAACGGCGCATACAAGTCCCTAATAGCATCAAATGTTGGCACAACATTGCCGCAACATTCAGGAAGCTGCTTCAACGTTGCCGCAACATTTGGTGCTACTAGGGATATGCATGTGACTGATGCGCCTTCCAGGGCCATATTTGAGTGCACCAGCATTTTTGTACACTCGCTAGCGCCAGGTTTTTCGTGAAGTATGCTGCCGTCACCTAAACCTGTAACTCGTAGAAGCTTTGCTCAAAAGAGATAAGCAACATGATGCATTTGCCCACTCCTGTTTGAACTATTGATTGTGGCAGCGTTGTGAAAGCAAATGATTACGACCATCAAACAAGACGTGTTTTCGTTAGCTCGCGGCTGCATGGCACAATTCTTAAAATTTCATTAGTAAATGAATCTCTACTGCAAAATACAGGGCCAATAGAACTGTGAAGCTTACTCTGCGTAGTCAGCTAATGCATAGCCACCACTATCAACACTTTGCCTTTCATACAAAACCGACTTTTCTTTCAACCTTCGCTGTACGGTTCTCGGCTTGTTTTCGAATGTTTTCCCTTTTTCAGAGTGTTTTCCCTTTTTCAGAGGGTGAAAAGCACACTCAAAATACAAGACTGCACCAGTATTGTTCAACACTGCCAACAACTCAGTTACAAACTGTTCAAAGGTCTGTACAGACTCTCGCTATGCGTATCTTACTTTTTCAATTACTATGTTCATTTCACTGCGATAGCAATCATATGGACACTCCCGATGAGTTTTTGTCGTCACCATCATATCCTGCGTATGTGTGTGTGTGTGTGTGTGTGCGTGTGTGCGTGCATAAGTGTCTTAACAATCAGCGTATGCGTTCTTTTCAGGAAAGCTGTACTGCTCAACGTTTTGGGAACAAGGTGCGTTCTGGATCTGTGTAAACAAATGACAAAATCTATGTGCAAGTTGCGTTACAATTAGGTATCTGTGTTTTGTGTGGCATTCCAATTTGTTGCTATCGCATCCATTGCTTTGCCCTTGATGCAAAACTGACTTTTTTTAGAAGACAAGACAAGACCCAAATGCCGGGAATATGAGATCACCACATGCATTGATGGAACATAGCCTACAACACATGACCATGATAAAATCTCCAAGGCCTGTAATGAAGGTACACCGATATTATAAGATACTATAGCACGTAAAAGCCTGCTCGCATTTCTAAAGAAGGGCAACTAAGCAGGACAGCTCATTAAGCTAGCTGGAGATCCATTACCATAAGTACTTTAGATACTGGAGTTTTACATTCTGAAACCACATGAAGATTGAGTCATGCTGATGTGGAGGGATTCCAGATTAATTTCAAACACATGGGTTTATTTAACCCTTTGATGGTTTTCACCGTACATGTACGGCAGCACCTAACAGTGCCCAAATGGTTTTCACCGTACATGTACGGCACGGCCTTTATCTTTAAAGCGCGCGCTTGTTTCGATCATTTCTCTCTCTTGGCGTGTGCTGCCACACTTCAGGAACACGTGGAATTTTTTTCATGCGCCGATGTTTCTCCGATGTTTTTTTGTTTTGCTTCGCAAAGCGGCGCTCCGGCAACCGCTTGCGCACCCGAGCGCGTTCGCGGTCCGGCTGGTTTAAAACGCGCGCCTTTTTGTATCATTTTTCTCGCTTGGAATGTGCTGCCATGCTTCGAAAAACTGTGAAATTTTTTTCATGTGCCGGTGTCTCTAAGTTGTTGCTTTTTCTATGCTTCGCAAAACGGCACCGGCTATCGGTTGCACATCTGAGCGCGCCCGCGGTGCGGCTGGTTTAAAACGCGCGCCTTTTTCGATCACTTCTCTTGATTGACATGGGCTGCCACGCTTCGGAACACGTGGAATTTTTTTCACGCGCCGATGTCTCTCTGTTGCTTTTTTTGCTTTCCAAGGCGGCGCGGCCGCTTTCGCTTGCAAACCCAAACGTGCGCATGTGGTGCGGCTGGTTTCGGTTTCGTCCTTCGTTGCATGCTTCGTTGGTTATCGCTTCTCACGCCCGCAAAGCTGATGGCTGTTTGGTTTCTAATCTCTCAAGGGGTGAGCGCTTGAGACTCTCGTTTATGGCTTCTCGGGGCGCGATTATATCTGTTTAGGGAGGTGCTAAATTACACAAACGACGCCGCAGTTACAGTGAACTAGAATACTTTCCAGTGGCGCGTCCGCGACGCGCTGCCTGACGCACGCGGTGGCATCTGCAGCGGCGGCGCTGCCATCGACCACTCTTGAAAGCTCGCCCTGGCTCTCCTTTGCAGCGTACGTGGCACACGAGAATGTAACAGGCGTTGGGTTACGCGCCGCCGCTGTTTTAACGCTATTGTGGCTGGTTTTTCAATTATTCTCCGCGTATTTTATAACCGCATTGGTGGGTTAAGCTGTAAGTATGATTTCGGGCCTCTCAGCAAGAAAAGCTGGTAGCAGTCGAAGGCTTGTCGATGCTCTGTATTTTTTTTTTTTTTGCCCGTAGTGCAGCATACATGCAATGTGGCTATTTCGCGAGTATTAAATTTTGCGAAGCAATTGTTATTCGTGAAACCAAATATCCGCGTGATATTCGTGGTAACGAATGTCAACTATAAGCGGCACGTGCACAAAACTCGGGCACTATAATTTTTAAAGGGGCCCTGCAACACTTTTTGAGCATGCTCAGAAAACGCTGCCGATCGGTAGTCCAGGCTCTCGAGAACACGCGAGCCAAATATTATAGCGCAGCACGCGGCGTGGAATTCACAATAAATTCTCAAAGTCAGCTAAAAATTTCTTTCACCGAGACACTGGGCGCGTCCCACAGAGACACTGGACGTGTCCGAACCGCGGAGCTGCACCCTCCTCCTCCTTGCGTTTCGGCGCTTACCCCCGTATTCAGAAACGCTCCTTCACTTTAACTTGACTTGCCACCACCTCATGCAGCGCGTTTGAAACGCGTTTGCGCTGCCTTGGCACCGCCTAAAGACAGAGCGTTCGAAATCAAGTCAAGGAGCGTTTCTGAATACGGGGGTTATAAAAGGGCGGCGCATCTAGCGTCGAGGGCTGCTTCCTCGTCCAAATGTTCTTTATATACGTTGTCCCCTTTTTAAATTAAACGTATTTTTTTTTTTTTATCTGGCTGCCTTTTGCCTTACCACTGAGCCCAGTCCTTTGGCCCTCGCGTCGCGCTAACACCACTGAAATGAGACGGCCGCGCGTACACACGTGTGCGCACAAATCGGTAGCTTTCAAGAGTGGCCGACGACAGCGCCACCGCTTCGGGTGCCATTCACTGTGACGCGCGAAGGCGGCGGCGCCCGCTCCGCTCATTGCACTGAGTTGTTCTAGTACACTGTACCGCAGTGGTTGAGTTTCCTGTTTCGGGAACTCGGAAAAACTAACTCCGTCTCGTTGGCGATAAGACAAAGGATTATTATAGCTTTTTCACTCGTTTTGTTTAACGTACGGGCGCACAACCCCACAGTTTTCTTCCGTGCGCTCAGTCACGCCTAGGCTACGGAAGTGCTCGCCGTTGGCTCTGGTGCTAGGGAGTCGAGCGGTGATTCTTCCGATGTGGACTATTTCCCAAGTGCCGAATCTGATTCATTGGATGTCATTTCATCAGGCGAGGATTTATTTACGAGTTCAGGCTCGGACGATGATGAAGGAGCGACATCTTGAAAGCGTGCGCGGTGAGACGATCCGGATCGGATCAAAGGTGACTTTTCCCCTAGTGTTTAGTGTTAGAGGAAAAGCATTTTTTACCGGAAAAGTACTCTGGTGCGCTTATTTTTGTATGTCTGTGAGCTATGTTTATTATAATGCATAATTTTTATAAGAAATCGTAAAGGTGTCTTTGTTTAGGATTTTGATTGATGTTACTATGAATAAACCATGTGTATGTAACAACACAAAATGATTTTTTTGTCACTTTACGGTCACGAAAAAAAATTTTTGGACAATTTTTTTCTGAAATAGAATGGTCTGAAGAATTTATCTCAGCAATTAAAAAATTACACATTTCTGGCACGCATTTCGCGAAAAAATTCGACCCTGAAAGGGTTAATGTGCAGTTAAATCAAAGTACAAAAATGTTTTACCCCTTCATCCTTATCGAAACACAGTCACAACAACACAATGTCTTAAACGCAAAGCTACCAAACCGACCACGGTCATAAGTGTACAGCTGAAGGCTGTAAGTAAGAAAGGTAGAGCAAGACATGCGAGATGAGGTACATTCACTGTTTTGGTTGCAAAGCAGAGCTTACCGCATTGTAGAATGACGTTCTGGTATTTTCCCGTCGTGAGGATTCGATCTTGCAGCGGCCTCAGGAAGCCGGGTGTCATCTCAGGCCGCAGAGCATACCGGCTGTTCCAGTAGCTGTCGCAATGTACCGGTCAAGGAAGCTAACAAAAATTCAGCCAGTTCCACACAATGAAAATTGACGGACAGCAAAGCTGTAAGTGCATAAGTATAGGTGTGGGTAGACCAAGACAGCGCAGTCTCACTTCGAGCATCATCATCATCATTATTCCATTTATTTCTTTATTAAATCCTGCTTCTGGTCAAGTGAAATGCATGACACCTACAACTACTGCTGCTACGATGATGATGACAATGACAGAACAGGATAAGCTAAGACAGCTTTGCTGTAACGGCCAAGAGTCAAAAGGCCGTCTCCCACACCGGAACATACAACACGGAGCACCAACTAAATTTTGGGAGCTACCTCAATTGTGGGAGATGCCGTGTCTAATCGCCTGTTTTGCTGTTCTGGGGCAGTTCTGGGGCTGCCCTCGAGTGCCTCCACCAAGTCCTTTGGAGTTCACTGTGTCACAACAAAGAACGGAGACGAGAGAAAGTGAGGACAATGGTGCAAGGATACTTGTCAGTGTTGTCGATCGACATGTCTTCCTTCTTCACCTGGACTTTGTCTCCTACCAGGAACTGAGTGCAGGAGAGACAAAGAGATAAACTTAGCATGACATCCTCTTTGCACAGCAACACAACATCAAATTGATTAAGGCCGGGGTAAAAAATTGTTTTGACTCGAGAGAAAAAATTCAGGAGCCGTTTCCCTATGGCGAAAACGGGGCCAGCTTGGCATGTGCGTGCCTGACCTACTACTTTCCTTTTTTTCTATTGCATTGCACAATGCTCCCTTCTGTTTCCTTGCTCCATGCCAGCAACTGGACCTTTATCCATGTGCTAAAGCAGCGCCACACTACAAGTGCACCCGAATGACTGCGAACCATCTAGATAATCTTAAAACATTCCGATGAGATTATGAGCACAACGCGAATATTAGCGCTTGTTCTGGAACTTCTGCGCCCACTAGCGATCACGATGGCACATGTATAAATGCCGACGCTTCACCACTTGGCAGTTAATCGATGGCCGACGCTCTGTTCGCCGATATCAGTCTACAGAGTGTGTTGCTTGTAGAGTGACGTTTCGTTTTCCAGGCACAGGTTCGCCCAAATAAAAAGTTCAGCCTTGAAAACGTCAACTGCTGCTTTCAGGAACGTGGCGACTCCGTGACAAATAAGACCAGCGAACCTTCGAGGGCTATGTTTCTGTACGCTTGTTGGTGCCAAAATTTTCGCATACCATGCGCCACCGAAATCTGAGAGTTGTAACAAGCTTCACTTCAAAAACAAAAGCAAGCAAGAAAGACGAAATTACCAACCTCCTTGAATGGGTCATTGATGCGCCCCCTGTACACCCAGCTCTCCAGCATGTTGAAATATGGTACAGATGCCTGAGTGAAAAAACAACCACACAAAAAAAAAGAGAGGCAATTGCGAGTTGTACTCTATCATGACAGACAACTAACACAGTACTTTTTTAAAAACTACACATTAAAATGGACAATTCGGTAACCTCACCAAAACAAAAAATTAACATTCATGTCCTTTAGAGAAGTTCACTATAGTTACGCTGAGGGAGGCATTCACGCTGTCAGATCTTCACACTCCTAATGCCATGTCTGCCTTACTCATCTTACCGTAAAAACCGGAATATAGGTTGAGCTTTTTTTCCAATAAACAGCAATAAAAGGTGGACCTACGTTTTATATACCAATCACGGACAGAAAATAACTGAAAGTCTGGCTATTATGGGCAACGGAAGACAACCAACATTATAGTCATCACAATCATCGGCGTTGCTTTGTTTACCAGCAACGTTGTGCAGTGGGTGGCCTTATTTTGTGTGTTCATTGTTGTCTTGCGAATATATTTGGGCTCCGAGCTCTTTTTTTTTTTTTAAAGACGATAGTCTTTCTTGGGATACTTCATCGCAGAAATTTTGGTCTGTCTGTCTGTCCCTCGATTCAGCCACCCGGCCAAAGTTTAACCACTTTTTGAACGCCCATCCATCTTGCACAAGCGGCTGCGTTCATACTTGTGAACATTGTCTATCAAAAAGCAAATGTTACGCATTACTGAGGTGCAACATCAATACGTTAGTATTAGATGGTGTGTTTCTTTATTAGAAAATACATAGATACGTAATTCGAAAGACCCTAGTGTTTCTTAGGCTGCGCTGAAAATGCGACGCTATGCACGAAAGAGCCTGGCAGGGGCCCTGGGTTTTGCACAAGCTCGTGTTTCCTGATGCTACTGCCAGATGGCGTCCATATCTCACGCAGCGCCTCCTCTATATTATCAATGCCTGCCAGATGCGGCCGATTCAACGTAGAGGCGGCGCTGTCTGAGGCAAGGCAAAACATAATAGTACGGCCGGCAGAAGACTATCGCCTTTCGACGGCATTTGCAGCGAAGTACGCAGATACGCGGCCAATTTTTTGTCTCTTTCTCGACCGGTGGCCGATGACAGTTCACCGTAGCATTCAAGAAGACAGCGATCGAGTTTGCGAAGGAAAGTACAAATCTGGTAGCACACTGTGTGCCTGAAGTGTGTGAAAGATATGTTGGGATGCTAGCACAGGTGAATGCGAGCAAGAGCTGAGAGTTACAAACAATAACTGAAAGTTTATCTCCGCACGAGTGTTCTTGCTGCTCCACCTCGCTGGATACTCTTTCTTTGTTGCTTCCTGCGATGCCAGCTGGCCGCTCTGATTACAGCGACACCTACGGCTGCGATCGGTGGGCAGATCGAATGCGCCACAGAAGCATTCCCTACTGGAGGGCGCTGAAGGATCGCATCACGACATGCTGCGATCAGCAGAAAACTGTTTCGGTGCCAGACCTCAACATATCTAGAGCTGGAGACGCAGGATTGCAGAGTTTATCACGGGAGCTGCTCTCGTGTCACGATCGCTACCAGTGACCTTAGAGTACATACAAATTAGAACTGTCAACATGGTTGTGACGTTTGACGAAGGTAACACTTGAGCCCATCTTTCGGTTTTCTACCATGTGGAACTTGTGTGTAAACACGTGTAAATAATTGGCATTTTCACTGTGCAACATTTGAAACTGCATTTGTTTCATGATATAGGCGCCTTTTGATATTGTGGCGGTTCCATATACTTTTTTTGTTTTTTCCCATTTACTGTGGCTCGTAGTCTGGGGGGTCTACCTATTTTGTGGTCCGAACCTATACAGTCGAACCCCTTTATAAGAGACACTGATGTAAGAGACAAATGGGTATAGGAGACACCAGTGTGCCTACATTGAAGTGTTGATAGGAAAATGCATGTGGTACACTGCTTATAAGAGACACATCTTATAAGGGACAAGAATTGCTGCCCAGTGCATGTCTCTTATAAAGGGTTTCTACTGTATTCCGGTTACTACAGTACTCAAGGGCCCAATTGAAAATGTGAGGAACAAGAATGAAGACGAGAAAAGACAGGACGAGTGCCTACTCACAACTGAACTTTATTGAAATCTGGGCCCCTGTCTCCTTGAGCTCAAATTTTCAATTATGCTACCATACTAACTCGGCCAACTTTCTAATCCTTTTGAATTACTCAAGGCAGACCTTGCAAGTAAGGCGTGCTATTATACCGATACGATAATAAAATATGAATGAGGACTCGCTCACCGCTTTGGCTAGAAATAGGCAGATGTCCTTTGCCCTGGTGTCCCTGTGGGTGAATGAAAGGCACATCACTGAAAGTCAGCTTGTGAGACAGTCAGCCACTATTTTGAGGCTCAAAAGATCCCGTGTCACATTCGTTGTTGTATTTTGCCAGTTGGGCTGAGTGGAACATGCTAGCAAATAAGCTGTTCTATTGATCTGATTCAGCCTTTTGAACAGCAAACCCTTGAGTGAACCCTTACAATGATACAAACAGCATTCTTACAGATTCTCTTCATAATAGAATCTGGAATTTTACGTGCCAAATGCATTTGATTATGAGGCACGCTGTAATGGAGGACTCCAAATGATTTCACCATCTGGTGTCCTTTAACGTGCACTGACATCGCACAGTACACGAGCCTCTACCATTTCACCTCCCCCGAAATGAGACCACCACGGCTGGGATCGAACTCGCAACCATGGGGTCAGCAGAAGAGCCCCGTAACCACTGCTCCACTGCGGCAAACTACAGATTCTCTTTCGCACACATGCCACATGCATGAGGTTCTCCAATACATACACATGCGTGGCTTTATTGTTTTGTCACACACTCAAAATTGCGATCAATGCAACTGAATCAAATTAACTTTCATAGGCATTAAAAGCTGCTTATCGCAGATGTCACGATTTTATGGGCCAGAACCTGTACATGTATGACATCGAGTAATCCTGACCCCTAAGGGCTATTTAATGTGCACATCAATGCAAGTACGGAAGTACTTTAGCATTTTGCCCTCTAGAACACAGCTGCTACTCGCAGATTTGAAGTTGTCAGCTGGAGCATATCAGCATAATGCCATAGGAACAAAGCTACAGCAGGTACATTGAGAAAGTAATGAAATTACTTCTTATTGTGGCAACCATAAATTACAAAAGAATTAAGCTCAAGGCACTTAGAATCAGCTTGTGGGATTGGCCTTCTAATAGAATCACAGGCACTGAATAAGTGCACAGAATGGCACAATCCTTAAGGAAAATTTTGCAATACAGTAGACTCATTAAACAGAACCTGAAGGAACCGGGAAAATACGTTCCATTTAACAGGAGTTCCGTTTACCAAGAGACTAACGAAGGTGCAGAATCCATGCACAATACCAATCATATCAAAAGCAGTTGTCCATTTAAGCAGATTTTCCGTTTAACAGATTTTTGTTTACCGAGTGTCTACTGTATTGAGACAGTCTTGCGAAAAAATGCGGAGTCACTGAATGTGTTTGAGTGGGATGCGTGCATCCAGTAATGAACAATTCCCTCTTAAAATGTTTTTGCCAAGATACCCTCTTTCTAGTTCTAGAAGAACTTTCGGTCGAAGAAAATTAGAAAAAAAAAGATTAAAAAACAAGCAGCTCACCCAGTTAGCGATGTGGCCCGCTTGTGCAAGGCACCCAGTGTCTTGCCTCCATAACACTTTCCCTGAAAGGGCGTGAAATACGTACCATATTTTCTCGCATATAATCCACCTCTGCATATAACCTGCACCCCTAACTTTAACTCCATAAAAAAAAAAAAAAAAAAAAAAAAAAAAAAAAAAAAAAAAAAAAAAACGTATATAACCCCTGCATGTAACCTGCTAACACCCCCCCCCCCCCCCCCTACCCTTTCAGCATATTTTTCCGTTTTTTCGGGAGGGTTATATGCAAGAAAATACAATATCGTGGCAGTAGGTGCATGGTAGCTTTCCCTCCCAAATAAATACTCTATATTTCAATGACTACTATTGCATGTTGTGCATACTTCAAGAGGCACAATACCTATTGGGCCAATAATATATTGGGAAATTGAAGAATATGGATATAATAACCATGTGGCATTTGGTGGAGGTGCTGCTTCTTTCATGTTCTGAATGCCCGTGAAACCATGTACCCGCACCTCCACCGGATCTTACGTGGTTAATATGGTGAAGAAAGCAAAACGCAGCCGGCAAAGATAAAACGCTTCATTGGAGGAACTTTAGCACAATAAAAGAAACCAAACTCTTTAAAACTTTCACACAGGAACAGGAACTTTCCCGAGACATTTTTTAAACAGAAACTTGCAGAGATATTTGGGCACCGTTTGTGCAATGCAGAGGTTACACATGTAACAAACCGGTTACATAAAAAAAGCAAAAGAAGCATGCATGGCAACACATTTGGGCTTCTTCACAAGCAATTCTCATGCCTCAACACAAGCTATCAAAAGTAGCCAATTCAGCAAAGCAAATTATGCAAGCCTGGCAAACCACGAGGTTCTGAATTCAAAAACTTTGTTGAAATAATTCAGAAAGTAAGTATGGCCTCCAGTCACCGAAAATGTCATCGAAATGTGTGAGACACAAAATGCTCACCTCCCAGATGGCCTGAGCACATGTGGCCAGCACTCCCATGTAGGCCAGGGAAGGCTGGACGTAGAACCAGCACTTGGGCAGGGTCAATGACCCCTGGTTGACTAGCTTGTGCTCCAACTGTGTGACCAGGATGGTGTAGTCCTCCAGTAGCTCGCGCATGGATGCCGCTAGAGCCTGGTTCACCATCCCTTGGCCACGCTCTTGCTTCTCTGATGGAGGAGAATGTGTTGCATTTTAAAGATCTACCACACTACAGTAGAATTTTGTTGATACCTTTTTCATCGGAACCAGATAATAAACCAAAGAGGTTAAAGAAGGACAAAGATACGCATACTCTGTCAGCAATCCACTCTTATTGAGCCACACTGAAGTAGTTGGTCTATTTGCGGTGCACTTCTTTTCAGCGTCTAGGAGTTCATTCTTCTGAAAAGTATTCTTCTTAACTCTCCTGAAATTCTTCGCCTGGAGCATCATAAATCACCACTGAATGCAGCGGCCAAGCCTGGCAGCAATTAATTGTAACACTGATGGTTGGCGGGCGAGCTAGTACATACTGAGCGTGGAACAGCGCGCCTAGACGAGACAGAAAGCTTTACAAGAAGCATAGATACACAGCACTGACTAGCAACTGAGTTTATTATCACGAGACATGCAATAAATAAGAAAAACATAAGTGACATCGCAACACCAGCAAAGCAAAAAGCCCCCCACAATCAAGGTTCTTCACCGGTACACCTGCACTCAGCTTTCGAGGAAACAGATTTCTTGTTGCGAAAGGGCATTCGAAGAATGCAAAGTGATAAGCTGGTATGCATATAGGCTGACACAAGAGCTTCGGGAAGCCTTCAAGTTTCACAAAAGAAAACATGAATTTGTCAGCTCTCCTTCGATCGCCCTCTCGCCCGTGAGAGACAACACCGACGCAGGCAGCATCTGCTAGAGAGTTTCTTGATTTGAAAAACTGACTGCTCGCGCTGCACAACCGTTCACCGGCCACCCCGTATAAATATGCACTGAATCTTGACCTGCAATGTAGTGCCGGTGGGAGATTTCTCTTGTGCGTCGTTGAACAATAAAGATTCGCAGCATGCGTGTTAACTAAAAGCGGACAGCGGGTTTCTATTTTAGACCTGTGAACACTGCATGCTTTGCCCCTGCCCAGGTTTCACATTAGTGGAGCTGAAACCCTCTTCCCTACATGCCCCTTCCCCAAAATGTTTTTTACATCTCTAGATTTGCAAGGCTGATGAGAAGGGTAGTCATTTAAAAATTACTGGTGCGGAAGGACCTGTCAGTATCGCCCGAGTGTCCCTTAAAGGGACCCTGAAATGGTTATTTGAAGCTTTGTGAGCGTTTAGGCTAGAGCATCAGCGAATCATTGGCACCACAAATTTCGCTGCACGCCGTGTACCAAGGCGGCTACGGCCAAATATATCATACCCTCCTTCTTACCCCTGCCTTGCCTCCTCAACTCATGAGACATGCTGGCATCGCTGGCGATCGCAGAGCTCACGGAACACACTCGACGATTTGAGCTTCGCCCTGCGATGACCTCCGAGATTGCATGCCGACAGGTTGCGTGCAATTTCGGAGGCCATAGCCCAGTGCGCCCGGCAGCACGCACGCCGTCTGGCGACAGAAACATCGCGGAGTGGTTGATATCTGCTCCGACAGGTGCCGCCACCCTACCAGCCAATTTTTCGTGCGCGCACCCCGCAGCCAATCAGATCGTGCGCAGACTGCGTGTCGTCCTCGGGAGGGGCGGTTGAAAACGCGTTGGGCTGAGCCGCAGCGATCTGCAGCGATTCGCAGCTTTATAGCGTTGTAATCAATTACACAGTGTACGCAGAGAGCTTAAATTAGTCTGTAAATGAGCCTTAGGACTTGGTCTACTGGCTCAATGTGTTTGTACAAAATCGTCAAAACCGTTTCAGGGTCCCTTTAATGTTTCCGTTCTTTGGGAACAGTGCTACAGATGACAAAAGACTAGGCTTGTGCGAATATTCGAGTGCCTCGAATATTCGAACGAATATTACTGTATTCGAATTCGCTTCGATTCGAATTTAAATTGTTGAAAATTTCGAAGTATTCGAAATGAACGAATAAATGTATATTAGTCCGCATGTAATCCCCTGTAAAGGTGGTTTCACCGCATCGGAGGGGTGCTAAGCCGTGAAAGCACCTCTCCAGGTGCATATTAGACCGCATGTAACCCACTGTCAAGGTGGTTTCACTGCAGTGAAGGGGTGCTAAGCCGTGAAAACACCTATCCAGGAGAAATTGGCAGTGCCGTGAAGCCTCACATCAAGGTTAAATGCACATATTACCCTCACATCGATTCATCATTTTTTTAAGTTTAAAAGCTTGTTAACTGTCTGATGTGCTCTTAGTAAGTTTTGAAGTGTAACATATTTTACAGGTTATCACTTGCATTCTTCTGAAAGTCAAATCCTGCTAATATTCAAAGTTGTTTCCACTTCCTTTGAACCAAAAAGAATGGCATTTGGACAGGCCTTGTTTCAATTTAAAAAAAAAAACACTGTGCAGGCTAGTTGGTTCATTACAAATATGCCCATTTTCATTTATAATATGTCACATATACCATTTGAATTCGATTCGAAATTATTCGACCAAAATCACTATTCGCTTCGAATTCGCTTCGAACCTAAAATTCACTATTCGCACAAGCCTACAAAAGACCTATAGCCCTTCTTCACAAACCATATATACAGATGGGCACATATTTCATGCATAATTCACACTTCCGCATGTGGAGCAAATGCAAGACGCGATCGATCCTCACCTTCTATGAACCGGACCACAGTTGAGTGGTAGCTACAGAGAGGCAGAATCTTCTTCACCATTTCTTTCAAGGAAGGGTCTACGATGAAAACAATGTGTGAAAAAAAAAAAAGAGAAGATGAAACAAATACAAATTTTTTCCAGTAGAAACACTGCAAACGGTACGGTAATAGCATGAATGGACACACAGGTCGGGAGAGGAGTTCCATGCACAGTGCTACTAGCAAACGATTTATTGCAAATGAATTTATGCGGGCTGTTTTTTAGACAATACAGATCTTTGTGCAACGATGCTGTGACAGCAAGGCACTGCTCTCCACGGACGAAGACTATATCTGGGCGGAAGTATTTTGTCACTGCTAAAGCTATCTTAAAATGACTAATTAACAAAAACTTAACTTCTTCAGTACCCACATAAGGTCACTCGTTTACGCGGAAAAGTAGGGCAGCAGAATGTGTGGCATCATGGTTTCTAAAGTATTTAGACAAAATACTTGTGCAAAAGTGATCTACATTTCTGTGGACAACATCGATGGAGTGGATGATAACAATAGAGTTTAAGCCTTCCGACTTGTGATCGCTCAGCTTTCATGCAAGTGTCAGTCCATGAATTCATACAATTGCTACGCTTTTGGCTTCAAATGTTCTTGCGACAAATTTAAGACAGCTTTCCATGAAACTTTCAAGCAGTCATTTTTTAAACACAGCAATTTAGCCTCTGTGCGCATTTGGCGTCTGTGAAGTTGGTGCTTTTACCATATAAGTTTTCAACACCCTTTCCCACAAAATCTTGCAAAGTGACCTGAAGCGACAAGGACAAAGTTTAGGAAAATCCACGTGCTGCCATGTCATTCCCATAATGCCCAGACCACCATGCTTGCAGCTCCTGTTGACACTAACATCCCAGTTCCCTTTAGATAATGATGCATGTTTACAAAGCTAAACCTTTTTTAAAATTGCTGTTGTTATCAGTTTTGCTCTAGTGCAACTAAAAAAAACTTCATGCCATTAGCAATTGTGAATACCGTATTTACTCACATAATAGGCGCATCCCCAGTTTGGTCGCGAGAAATCAGATTTTTAAAATTTCCGCGCATAATAGGCGCACCCCGAACTTGGCCGTGATCAGTAGTTCTGTGCCGTGTTTACACGGTTGCAATTCAATGCCCTCTTACGTTAAATTTAGCGAGGAAAAAGAAAAGTGAAAAGAGCGCGGCCTCTGCCGCGGCAGCGCTGCGTCGGGCTCGCCGAGTGAGGAAGAAGGGCGGTTGCCTGGGCGTCGGAATAACCTTTGCACCGGCGCCGGCGCCTCCGCATGGAATGTGCGATCGCGTCCTTATCAAGTGCGCTTTGAGTTTCCTGTCGGGAAAAGCGTCGTCGTTATCGCGTTTGCTACCTCGTCTGCAAATTGAAAAGCTTTTCGGCTTTCCGACATGAGCTTTTGCCTTTGCTGCCACTACGCGACTTGCACAAGCTCGGCAGACTTTTGTCACCATTGATTTCCCGGCCGCAAACTTAAACATTGTATCATGCGCGCTGCTCTTGGATCAGTGCTTGAGTGCGATCGTTTCGGCGCCCAATCTTCATGTTGTCTTGTACGAACTTCCCGCGACAACATGCCAAACGGTAGGCTAGGCCTAATCAGCGTTGGTTGCTTTTCGGTGGCGGTCGCGGGCGATCAAAGTTGCGGTTTTGTACGGAATCAACGCAAGTCTGGCTGGCGCTTGTAACACTCAAATGGTGGTTCGCAATTCGATTGCAATGTCTTGGATATGGGGTGCAAGCCCGTGAAATCGAACGATCAGTACCGTTGAGTGCACAAAATTTCGGTCATGATAATGCGCATAATCTAGGTGTCCTGAAACGTAATCAGCGACTTTCCGCAATGGCGCTTTCTTTTCATAGATTTTTTTTTTCCGCATTCATTTTGTTGGCAACGCGGGTCTTTCGATGATAATTTTTGGAAATTTGAATGCTTGTAAGCACACCGCATCGCATGCCCCAATTCTCGGACACTTGGGACTGCATGCTCAACACGTTTTGCGCTAGTGTAGCCTATGAAGACGGTTGTTTCGGCTGTAGTGCAGACATTCTTGACTTCGGCGACTTACGTTATCAGCGGTCTATGCTGTAGTCGGAAATAAAATTTTCAGAAATTTTACCCCGCGTAATAGGCGCACCCCGAACTTGGAGGCGGATTTTCTGGAAAAAAAGTGCGCCTATTATGCGAGTAAATATGGTAGGCTCTAAAAATCGCATATTTCAGGAAAGTTAAATACGTAACAGTTGGCATGTGTGCAGTGCATACAATTGTACACAAGCAGTGCCTGAAGGGAAAACAGCTTTACTTTCAAGACTAAAGGTGTTAAACAGTGCAAAGGGGTAGGGAGAAAAAAAAACAAGGAAATCTGACAAGAGCCAGTTTTGACACGGGATAACTTAAATGCATGAGAAAGATATACATATTTCTATGGCTCACTAGAAATGCAATGTGACTTACCTGCCGATTCGTCGACCGTGAATGTGCGCTCTGCGTGGGGGGCTCTGCAGCGGTTGAGACCGGATGTAGATAGCGTCGACACCCTTGTAAAGATGGTGTGGTTGTGAGAAGAAATGTTAGAACTTGTGTCAAATTGTACACATGAGAACACAGAATAGAGTACCACAGCACATGGCACAAGAGAAACCACTTATACATGAACGTATTTGTTAAAGCTAATAAACTGAACACAATATAGTGTTTTCTCACGTACTATAACCTTCACCTTCAAAAATTATTCGCGGAAAATTTTTCGAAAGTGAATCTTGCGTATTGCCGCTAAGCTACCTTCCTCGCATAGCAGTGAAACATTGCCGTGAAGCCACCTTTGCAGAGAAGATTTGACGTTTATCGTCAGCCACCTCTGCAGAGCAGATCTGATGTTTATCGTCTTAACCTTGGATCCAAAATAAATTTTTTCTTTCCTGTACGGGTTATACGGTAGATAATATGGCACATGTAACAGCAAAAGCAAAATCACAGAAGCTATCAGAAACAAACGTTCAAATACAAAGGAAGCAAAGTTTCAAAAACATCACCAACAAAAACAAAACACGCACAACAGCTCGCAAGCTGCTCAGCAACCTACCAGGTAGAACTAGTAAAGGTTATGAACGCTTTTGAAACGCACTAACAATCTCTACTTTTCGTACATTGTGACGCGCACTCACAGTCATTGCTACAAAAGTGTGAAGCAGCATTCAAAAGCTACAGAAGCATACGAAAAATTAGGGGGATCCTTAAGCTTCGCTTTTAACAGCTGAACACGATAGTGACATGCGCATGCACACACGCGCGAGCGCATGCTTCTCAGTGGAGACTTAAACTGCACCGCAAATAAAAAACAACGTGCAAACGCCCTCCGGCTCTACTCTTTATTTGCATCTAGTACCTCGAATTTTCGCTCATGGCAAACGTTACTTTTTTGCTCACAATTAAAGGCCTTGCCACTGAAACCAACACCAGAATTTCTGTGAAACGAGCTTTTTAACGCTATCACATTAAAAGCATCAACGGGTGAAACATACCAGCATTACATAGATCAAGTCTTCAAGCAGCTTGTACTCTTGCGTAGCCAAGGGGAGGGCACTGATGGGCTCAGTCTGAAAGATAGCAATGACAATAAGTAACACATTTTTTATTATCGTATATTGTTAGTAACACAAAACAGGACAAAGGCAGCAGTGCAAAAACAAGGACTAGAGCATTGTACGTTTTTCAGTTTAGTATGCAAAATAAACTAAATACACGCAGTGTTTGAAGCTGTGCATGGAAAAAGCAAGAACAAACAACAAACAATCCTACTAAGCAAAACCCAGCTCACAGAACTCTTGGGACAAGCTTCTTGCGATACATTCTTTACACAATCACAGGAGCTTGTTGTAGTAGCTTCAGTTACAGTAAGCCCTTTATACAGCAGAACACTGCTGATACGTTTTTGAAGGGACTATAGGAAATAAACGTAACAGCCGGGAAACGCAACAGCCGAAAAACAGGGAAAACGAAAAAAATATTTAGCGGCAAAGAATTTTATTGCACTGCTTAAACTTGAAGAAACCATGCAATGCTGCTTGGTGTGTTTACTCCCGCCCGATCAATACGAGAAGCTTTTCGAGCGCCTGCAGCATCACATGCCCTTTAATAAATCAAGTTTCACCAGGGCTGACACCTGGCAAGCGATCACTTTCGGCGATACCGTCGCGAGATTGTCACTGGATGCGTCGGCGCCTCCGAGCAACAACGTAGCACTGTTGGCATAGTGTCAGACCTCCGTGGCTCAGTCGAACACCTCGCGAAAGTACACCTGAAAGCGATCGTCTAAAAAAATGTCCCATGCTCCACCAACTCCTAACTTCGTGCCTGGTGCATTCAGCCACTATCTAGCTAACGGATAGAACCGCGCTGCAGAGAATGGCGTCATTCACAGAAATGTAACCGACGTATGCGATTTTTTTGGTAGCAGCAGTTGTAGGCATGAAAGAACTAAGCACGTGCAACACGAGCAGCACGACGAGTTGAAAAGCGAACTGCGCGAACTCCTTCGACAAATAATGATGACGAGCACATGGCAACGCAACAGCGGAGACAAATGCCAATCTCGAAAGCCTTACTTTTACGAGCGCTAAAAACAAGTCTTAAAACGAATCGCATCATGGATGCCATGTTTGCAATACAAATCTCGAAGGCTATGCTATTGTTTGCGGCAACCCAAAATATGTTACGAGTGTTGCTTGCGGCACTCACGTGGACTAATCTGACTGTCAGGCCAGGCCAAGCTGAGTGAAAAGCCAACGTGGCTGCTCCCTTCCGTGACCGGCTCGGAGCACACTTCGTGCCATATCATATGGGAATGGTCCCGCAGTTTCAACATAACAGCAGGGCTTCCAGTACATTAGATCCTATGAGAACTATGCTGCGACTGGCAGAAAACGACACAACAGCTGGGAAAACGCTACCGTGAGGAACGTAACAGAGGTTTTCTACTAATCAGCGATGCTAGTCCAGAGTGACTTCCTACAACTCCCAAGGCCACGAATCTGACTTGTTTAAGAAATGCAGCATTTTCAAGTTTTTCCAGGAGTTGGCCTAAGAAAGGCACGAGTACTTTTCGCAGGTTATCTCAAACCGGAAATAGTGTGTTGGCTCGAGCTTAAGCTTCCTGCTGAGCGAATAAGCGGAACTGCCTCATCACCGTTGTTTAATGAAGATGCTGCTGAAACCAAGCGCTAGCTGCTACCTGGCCAACCATGTCGGCACCTTGAATACAGTCCACGAAACACGAGGTTTTAACAGCAAAGCAAGCTCGCAGAAAAACATCCCTGCCCCACAAAAAACTATCATCATCATGAATGGGTATGTGCCACAGAATTAGGGAAAATCTTACTACTGACCGCTACAGTGTGGACTGTAATAACCTAATGGGTTGAGCGAATGAGCACAGTGAGAGAGAGAGACAGAGAGAAAGAAACAGAGGGACAGAAAAAGAGAAAAAAATAAAGAGAAAGAGAGAAGATCACAAGAGAGAGAGAAAGAAATCAAGATACAAACAAAGAGGAAGCAAGCATTGCAACCAGCTACCGCACCACCTGACCAAGCCGTGCATGCGTGGTAGCTAAGCCCCATCCACCGACTGAGACATAGCGCGCAACCTCCGCTCTACAGTACATAGCCTGGCTGCATCTGATCATGCCAAGACAGCCATGAGGCGTCCTAAGAAAGTGCGTACTCCCGAGGAAGAAGTTTGCGCATCTCGAGGCTAGACGTGTCGGTTGACGAGAGTATGAGCAGCGACGGGCCCGTGCTTCGCTCCTCCAAGCTGTACGTGACTTAGTGCAAGCTTCCAGGAAACTGGTGTTGCGAAGCGGTGAGCACAATAGCAAAAGACACAGGCATGGGAAACCAACCTTTGGGTCTCTCGATGACCGAGGACAAGGAGCAAAGTCCCAGGACACCTTGGAGTCATCCACGAATAGACCGAAGGTGACCGGTTCCACAGCAACTGCAGATAGAAGGAACCGAAAGTCGATGACGATGCCCCGTGATGACTACATCAAAGAAATTGTACGGCAAAAGGCTCCCGAAGCCTCATGTGCTCATAGATAGTTTGTCCCCATGAAATGCCAAGCACAAGCAGTGATTAAAAAATTACGTTTTCCTTAGTCGCGGTGCGCTTTTGCCATCTGTGGCACGTTTATCTGAACACATCTTAACCCTTTGATGGTTTTCGCCGTACATGTATGGCAGCACCTAACAGTGCCCAAATGGTTTTCACCGTACATGTACGGCACGGCCTTTATCTTTAAAACGCGCGCTTTTTTCGATCATTTCTCTCTCTTGGCGTGTGCTGCTACACTTCAGAAACACGTGGAATTTTTTTTCATGCGCCGATGTTTCTCCGTTATCTTTTTTTGCTTCGCAAAACGGCGATCCGGCAACCACTTGCGCACCGGAGCACGTTTGCGGTTCGGCTGGTTTAAAACGCGCGCCTCTATCCATCATTTTTCTTGCTTGACATGTGCTTCCATGCTTCGGGAAACTGTGAAATTCTTTTCATGCGCCGATATCTCTCCGTTGTTGCCTTTTTTATGCTTCGCAACGTGGCGCGCCGGTAGTCGCTTGCGCCTTCGAGCGCGCCACGCGGTGCGGCTGGTTTAAAACCCGCGCCTTTTTCGATCACTTCTCTTGCTTGACATGTGCTGCCACGCTTCGGAACACGTGGAATTTTTTTCACGCGCCCATGTCTCTCTGTTGCTTTTTTGCTTTCCAAGGCGGCGCGGCGGCTTTCGCTTGCAAACCCGAACGCACGCATGCGGTACGGCTGGTTTCGGTTTCGTCCTTCGTTTGGTTATCGCTTCTCGCGCCCGCAAAGCTGATGGCTGTTTGGTTTCTAATCTCTCAAAGGGTGAGCGCTTGTGACTCTCGTTTATTGCTCCTCGGGGCGCGATTACATCTGTTTCGGGAGGCGCTAAATTACACAAACGACGCCGCCGTTGTTGAGTTTCTTGTTTAGGGAACTCGGAAAAACTAACGCCGTCTCGTTGGCGATAAGACGAAGGATTATTATAGCTTTTTCACTCGTTTTGTTTTCCGGACGGATGCACAACCCCACAGTTTTCTTCCTAACCTTCAATCCCGCAGTTCGCCTACGCTATGGAAATGTGCGCCGGTTGCCGTGGTGCTAGGGAGTCGAGCGGCGATTCTTCCGATGTGGACTATTTCCCAAGTGCCGAATCTGATTCATTGGATGTCATTTCGTCAGGCGAGGATTTATTTGCGAGTTCAGACTCGGATGATGATGAAGGAGCGAAATCTTGAAAGCGTGCGCGGTGAGATGATCCGGATTGGATCAAAGATGGCTTTTCCCCTAGTGTTTAGTGTTACAGGAAAAGCATTTTTTACCGGAAAAGTACTCTGGTGCGCTTATTTTTGTATGTATGTGAGCTATGTTTATTATAATCCATAATTTTTATTTATAAGAAATCGTAAAAGTGTTTTTGTTTAGGATTTTGCTTGATGTTACTATGAATAAACCATGTGTGTGTAGCAACACAAAATGATTTTTTTTTGTCACTGTACGGTCCCAAAAAAAAAATTTTTGGAGAATTTTTTCTTAAATAGAATGGTCTGAAGAATTTATTTCAGTAATAAAAAATATTACACATATTTGGCACGCATTTCGCGAAAAAATTCGACCCTGAAAGGGTTAAACACAACACACAAGAAGACAGAGGTAGGTATGCTTTAGGACAAAATACACAAGACTCTTGTTAAACGAAATGTGCAGAGACCGCAAAGATATGTTCCATTCCACAAAAGTTCCATTAACTGAGAGATGAAGAGGGGTGCAGAATTAAAGAATGAAACCAATCATATTAGAGGCAGTTGTTCCATTTGAGCAACAATTTTGTTTAACAGATTTCTGTTTATTGAGAGTCTACTGTATGTTAACGTTTGTTCTTTAGCAGCTTGAAAACCATCAAATTGGCTTCCAGCAGGTTCAGCATACCGATCTGCTGAAAGAAAAAAACTCCCATTCACATTAACCCACATGCTCTGGGATTGTACTAAAAACCCGCAAGGTGCTAGCTCCGGAACCCTTCCGCCGTGGTGGGCCAGTGCCTTGCGCAGCCCCAGTCCCGGCGACCAACTTAGGGCTGTCTAGCAGGCCCGCGAGGCGGCGGTGACGCAAGGCCTCGATGTCCCCACGTGGGAGACCTAAGGCCCGATCGGCGAAAGCTCTGCCAGACTAACAATAAAGTTGCTACCAACTAACCAACCTGTTTCCAGTACAAAGATTTCTAGAGTGCTTTTGCATATGGTTTTCTCACAAACTAAGCCATGCAGTTCAGGGATGACTTGTCCTGGTCCGGGATTTGGGTGCAAAAACAATGCCTTTCTGGGGTGGTCACTCAACCATTTAAGCTAATCAGAAAGCTAGGAGACTGCTGCACGAGGGCAAACCTACACCACCTTGTACAGCACAAATCAATTGACAAATCAAAGCACAGACACAAGGAAATGCCAAATAAAACATGCAAAAGTCCACGAGGTGATGGAAGGTTTATCCCCAATACAGGCTTCTGCAGAATCTATTTGTCCCCTACCGCTGTTAGGAATATTATCAGACAAAACCAGCACATTTCTCAGCCTACTGGCTGATTATCAAGGACATATAGACTACGGCAAACGTGTCATGCAAGGTGCTTACCCGATTTGGACTGGTGGTTCGTTCCTAGAGACGAAGCAAAAGTTGTCAGGGAAGACATTGAAACAGGTCGCGACGCCGAGCTCGACACGAATTTCTTCTGCCTGTCGCCCTTCAGATGGAAACAGGCACAGATGAGTCAGTGTAAACCGTTTCAGCACTATCTCGCAATCAAAGCAGAACAAAAAAAAAAATTTTATACAGAAACTCCCGACAGGGAAATTTTCAGATTGTGCGCAATTGTTATGTTGAATTACCTGCAAAGCAGGAACTGATACAGTATACTCTCGGTAAACAGAAATCTCCCTTGAATGGAATTGTTGCTTAACTTTTTCACTACCGTAAAATCCCAAGCAAGCGCCCGCCTGCCTATTTCACGAAATTTCAAATATGAGCCCCGTTCTCCCCTCCCACCATTTTCACTGTTTCATTCACTGTTCTTATTTGCCCGACGAGGGCAAATGAAAACAGTGAATGCATGAGTGTTCAATAAAGCATTGCATTAGAAGCATGGTTGTGCATTCTTTATTTCTAGCGGCTCTTCCGGCACCATCTTGTATTTTGATCCATGACCAAGCAATGGCCCCCCCCTCCGAATCTTGTCGCCATTCCTTCGCCGTAGGGAGGGGGGGGGGGCGCTTGCTTGGGATTTTAAGGTACCAGAAGAAAAGAGAAAAACATGCCAATATAATGAACAAATTTTTCTGCTCTATTTGTAGAGCTTTTCTTTGTCTTAATAAAATGGTGCCATTCTTTCTATTCAATGGGGTTTCTATATTTTCACTAATTGCGTAAACAAAGATAACTGCAAGTGGTGTCACCAAATGGCAATACCATGAAAAATGGCAATAAAATCAAAGTCGAGACACAAATGGCCTAACATGGACAAGTGTGGCCACCTAGTGTCAAGAAACAAGTATGACAAGCATGGTCTTCAATGGTTCCGTGTGGGACCAATTTTGTTGAAGTATAGTTGTCATCGGTCATTTTGTTACAAAATCTCATGATTATACTAGTCAACAGTAGCAAAAGGGTTAAATTTTCCGCATATTTTTTTGTAAACGTATAAACGAGGTTCTACTGCATATAGGTGACTCTAGATTCTTTGGCAACACCAGACACCAGAAACGCTACACACGGGAAAATGTATTTGGGAGGAAAATGTAACCTTTCGGAGTGCTCTGTAGAAAAGTGCGTACAGCACTTGTTTTTGCTAGTTATGTCGACTAGTGGCTACCAAAGAGCAAGACAAATTGAGGTTTGTATGAGTTGAACCTCATGCTTAATAAATGTGTCTTCACTTCATTTGGTGCGTATCATCACTTAGCTGAAGGCACTACCATGTTCGACGAGGTGTTCAGTGTGCCACTTTCCGCGAGCCATGACAAAAGGGTAAGTTTTCTTTGCTCAACAGACACATAGCTGAAAATGAATATGCACTATATTTCTAGCCCGAGAAGATTCTATTGATGCAAAAAAAGAGCATAAATGACTTCAGAATAGATGGATATTTAATTCAAATTTAATATGGTTCAATTACTACAAATCATGTAAATCAACATATTGTGACATTCTTTTCGTGAAAATAGAGTATCATGTGCCTTGAAATAATGTTTGAAGAGAAAAAATTTGAGAAGCCTGCTTGTCGAAACGTCAGCTCCGGCAGCACCCCAAGTTCACGAAATTTTCATCTCTTCCAAGCTTCAATCTTCAGCCGAAATTCAGCTTTTTTTTTTTTGGTTAATAATGTGTCAATTTGACATATTTACAGGCTGTTCTGCATAGGTGGTGTCTGAAAGGAATAAGCGGGCCTTTACTGTAAATAGGATGAGAGCACCAACGAACCTTGCTGCCATCGCAGAGCCGCTCGTACGAGAGGTCCTCCAGCTTCTCGGTAAGCTCCCTCTTGGTCCTCATGGTGACATTCGAGATGCTGGGTAGCTTGGGCTCGGCAAAGATGGATGCCGCTCCACTCTTTAATGCCGGTGCCTCCTTACGCTGCCGCACACGAGCCTGCTGCGTCGCATCGCTCCTGTTCTCGCTCCGGTGCTGTTTCACGTCGGCTGGTGCAGTTCGCCTGTGGCTTGTCTACGCAGAAAGAAATTGGGGGGACACTTAAACTTCGCCTTTAAGAATTAAACACAATAGCAATAGCAACGCGCACACACACTATCGCCTTCATCGTGGCTATCAGCGCGAAAAACACAGACGAAGACGAGAAGTGGACAGCGCGAAAAACACGTCTGTTTTTCGCGCTGTTAGCCACGATGAATCTGCACCAACTCGCCCAGTTTTCCATCTTACTATCGCCTTCCCAATCGCTAGTCTGCCTTCACTTCTCGCTGGAGACCTAAAAGGTGCCACAAGGGAAGCCAAAGTGCAAATGCCCTCCGGTTTCTATTTTATTTGTATCTACCTCGAATTTTCACTCATGCTCACAACCAAAAACACTGCCGCCAACATCGGCACCGCAATTTCTGCAAAAAGGGCTCTTTAACGCAGGCTATTGTGTTAAGAAAAAAAATGTTGTGAACCTAATATCTTAACAAATTGCCACATGGAATGATTAACATTTCTTCCCTCTCTACTACACTACACTTGTCACACTATACCCGTTGACAGGCAAATTTATTAAGCTATTCAGAGCTCTCACAACTTACACCATTCACAGTTTCAACCTAGCATGTACATGCTGATACCTAATGTACAGTACTGATGGTGGCCTCCACCTCCTATCCTCTCGCATCTTTCACATGCCTTTGCCCTCCCCTTGAGGATGCTGTTTCGTGCTTATGGGTTGCATAAATACGAGTCTTTCCCGACCTGAAGCCACTATCTGTCATCACCGCCACTCACCTCAGGAAAGAGATTTTTTGCGTGACAACACATGCTCATGTTCCACAGGACACCAAGTGACAGCAGAAAGACTTGGATGGTGACAACCGTGTAAGTGGTGCCACATTGCAGTATAGTGTTCAAACGCAGTGAAATTTCACTTTATGAAATTCATTATGAGTGAGTAGTATAAAAAAACTAGCACCACAAGGAAGGCTCACAGTAATATAATATATGGGGTTTTATGTCCCAAAACCACAATATGATTATCAGGGCTCCGGAAATTTCGACCATCTGATGTTCTTTAACGTGCACTGACATTGCACAGTACAAAGGCCTCTACCATTTCGCCTACACCGAAATACGACCGCCGCGGCCGGGATCGAACCGGCGACCTTCGATTCAAAGCTCACACTCCAAATTGAACAGCTGCCGTGTAAGGAAATGCAACTGCCAACTGTTGAACCTATAAAATATCGACAGCGAGTGGGTGACAAATCTCGTTTATGAAGATGAGCTACGAGATAACTCAATCAAAACAGGTCAGAGATTGGACAGCCCGAGGCGTTTTCGAAGGAACGAATTCGCGCACACCAGAACAAACGGAAACCATCTTCCAAAACGTCAAATTAGGATAAAAGGCGAGCCGTCCAACCGCAGGATCAATAATTTATTCGCGGAGCTTCATGCCCGGGGTGGCTGCCCCCGAAGCGACCTACAAGCAATCTATATCACATCTGGGCAACAACAACCTGTATCGGCGATTCAACGACCGAAAACATGTACACAAATCTTCAAAACATGGACTACTCACCCCATTTCGGGCCGCCGACTCCACTGGCTGGCTCATGTCCACTACGGAGAGACAAAAAACGCAACGTCAACACTTCCACAGTTTAGGTTCAGTCTCGCAGCTACGACAGTCGCGTTCACTACTTGAAGGAGTATCTTTAGACTAGCGACGTCAAAAGACGCCGCTAATTGCTCCACATGGCCCGATGAGCGGAGATGCAAATGCGCATCACTTTAATTGCGATCGTCCAGCCGTCTCCCGGTTACTGTTGTTGCCACACCTAGTGAACCTCGAGGAAACACATTTTTCCGGAAAACAAGGCAACGTTTAGGGTACTAGTTTGATGCCACGCCGACTATACGAGAGCGTAACAATCCTCAGCGCCTCCGAAGCAATAGAACATCACACATATGCGGGCGATGACAATAGTTTCGATGCGAAACAAACCGGTCAGCGCAGAACGGAGGTTGGCCTCCAGTTCACCCGCACTTAGAGACAACACAAGTTTTCACGGACAGATAGTTTTAGAGTATCGCTTCTGATTCGCTAAAGAGCTCGCGCTCTTCATCAGATGATCGGCGTAATTTTCCACGCACCGTTCGGAAATGATCTCTTCTCGCCGTTTGATCGAAACGTGTGAACGCGCGTTGAAACGCGTTGACAGACGTGCCAGAAATGTCGCAGCACGGGTAACTCACGCGCGAAGGGGGGGGTCCCTGAACCTCAATTAAGACGGAAGAGCCGGAGGAGGCAATTTGATACGGCCGCACACAAAAATGACAACACACAGGCGCATCACGGGACACGGTCGAGGACGAACAACGCGATCCACGTTCGCAGCATTTACCGACGAATGTTGTTCAGCGCCGTTGCGAGCACGACAGTGCGTTCGAACAGTGCTCATTAGAGTTACGGCCAATAACTTACCGTTCAAATTTGTTCCCAGGGGAGATGCTGAAACTCCTCGACGCGCGCTTTAACCGTTCATATTGATCGCGCTGGAGCCGTAACGGGCGAGGATGTGAGAAAAAAAGAAAACAATAAGCCGTTCACAGAACAGGCGCACTAACGAATAAATGTGCATGCACGAGTATAATTGTTAATTAATTTAATAATTACTGCATAGTTAAGTATACATTTTTTCAAACAACTCGTTACACTGAAGAAGCAAAAAAAAAGTGCTCGCATAAGAACAGTACGCATGAGACTGACATTACCAATGTTAGCGGTGTAAGCTTGCCTCATGGTGGCTACCCTGTGCCACCGAGCCGAGCAAAACTAAGCGCCCTTGTGTACCCAGGAACGCCAGAAATTCCCTAGGGCAGTCGCAGTCGCGAGGTGCTTGAGAGCGTGCGTTTTCTTAAAATCTCTGTGTATGTCCTGACCTCGCGAGTGTTCGTTTGAATTGATACAGATTGTTAAGTCTATCAGCAGGAATCCATCATCTGTGCATTTATTATTTGACCTTAAATGTAGAAGCTGGCGTTCGAACTAGACATCCGTTACGGCTCGTCGTATTCGTGCAGCAAGTTCCCTATGGGCTCATGCAGGCCACCTTATTCATTGATGTCTTGTCATAATCTCTGTTGGCATACTTAAGTTTCTCCATTACACTATTTCAAGAAGTGGCGTCAAAAATGTGGACTTCCTTGTCTGTTCTTTAATCGAGTGGGCTACTTGCAGGGCAAGTAGGAGAATTGAAGAAACCTTTGCAATGCACTTGTGCATTTATAAGACATTTCGGTGCTCGTGCTGTGACTGGAGATTGCGTGGGCGCTTATTTTGTAATTATAAAAGGCATAACGTACGTGGCAGTTACGATTTCCCCTGCTGGTGGGCTTCACTGCACAACGAACCGTTGTAATGCACACTGCGTCCTTTGCGACATAACACAGCTGCACTGCCGTATTCTGACTATAGCAAATTGGTCACCTTGCGGAATATATAAATAATATAAATAAATTGTGCATTGAATCCAAGGGCAAGCACGGCGGCAAACAAGCTTGCGTGCGAGTGAAAATATGGACGCCGTGCGTAGCACACATTTCTTTGGGCTTCACAATGATGGAATTGCTTTGGAAAGTTTCACCGCTACACAGGGATGTATTGCGACGAATACTACATGCCATGCTGTGAAGCGTGCTACCTGTGGCCGTTAGATGCCGCAAAGAGTATCGCCACGTTGCTTCAATGGCGCAGCATTGTCTGGTCTGATGCGTACGTTTCACACAAACAGGTGGACGAAAAAATGTAATAGGCAAACTTTTACGGCTTCAAAGCAGCTTTACACCGAACAATTGACCATTTGCAAAAATCTGCAAGGGCGGCTTTCCTGCACGGTTGCTTTCCAACCAAAAACTCTCGTGCACAGACTGCTTTCCAGGCTCACTATGCTTTTACCGCTCCTAATTCCAGTGAAGGCACGCGAGTACCACAAAACGACTTTTTCCCCCCAACAATTACTATGGGGTTGTCCCGCCTCGTACGAACCCTCAGCCTAGGATCGCATGGTGGACGAGGCACCTGTCGTTCGTAAAGAAGGGGGTGGGGGGTGGTGAGAAGGCAAAACCACAATCAGCGAGAAAAGCAGTCTGTGAACGAGAGTTTTTTGATTGGAAAACAACCTTGCAGGAAAGCCGCCTTGCAGATTTTTGCAAATGGTCAATTGCCTCGAGGGCCTGTCCAAGATGCATGAATATTTGAGTTTCAGGCAGGCATATTATGCATATTTAGTTACAGGTATATCAAATTTATCGATGCCATTCGAGTCCCATATGTATTCGATTTTTACTGTATGCACCTATAGCCGACGATGAGCCTATTCGTAACATAATGGTCGCCTCAGCTAAAGCGTATTGTGAGGTGAAGTGCATTGATTTTCCTAGCGTAAACAAACACTTGTTTTTGTATACCACAAAAAGTTATTCACAATATGGTGTTCCACATAAGCGTGCGCAGGATTCCCCTTCAGGGGGGGGTGGGGGGGGGGGGCGAAGGTTCGTTGCAGCGCCACCCCCTCCCTATCATGTAAATGTATGGGCACTGCCGCTGGATGAAAAAGCGCGTATGGGGCTGACTTTGTGCCTCCCTTCGCCCGCCCTCCCTATTATGTCAATGTATGGGGCTGGCTTGGCCCGTAGCCAGAAATATTTTTCGGGGTGAGGGCACTTGTTGAAATGCATCTTTGAACTAGCAGCGCAAGAAACGAGGACACAAGAAAAGTACAACACACCAACAGCGCCTGTTGGTGTGTTGTACTTTTCTTGTGTCCTCGTTTCTTGCGCTGCTAGTTCAAAGATGCATAACCAATTCCAACTTGCCCAAATGTCAATTCTTCTGCACTTGTTGAAAGCCTTGCAAAACACCCATTTTTATTATTTTTCCTCGGTAAAACACCCCCTTCCATCCGAATTTCTGGGGGGGGGGGGGGGGGGGGTGTTATTACCATTGAAGGCTTTTTGTGTTAATGCCAAGTTTCAGTATTATCACTGTGTTCTGAACAAATGAAGTGTCGTTGCTACCTGCAGCGATCGAAACACGAATGCTCTAGCGAAAATATTAAAACGCATAATTCACCTTCACTTAGATCACTGTTGGCAGAAGTGTTGGCACTGCTGGCCCGGCTCCTGGTACGCATACACCAAGCCATACCGATACGTAGATGCTCGATCGGTGAATCGGTCGTCCAAGCACATCTGCAGGAGGCCGCGAAGTGCCCACCGCGGGTAGAAGCCGTACGAATCCCTGCCAACACGCGGGGGGCGTAGCCAGAAATTTTTTTCCGGGGGGGGGGGGGGGAGGGGCAACACCTTGATTTCGGAGGGGGCACCTTCTTGAAATGGCCATTTTTCGCTCTGTATGCCATGGCGAAAAAAAAATTTCGAGGGGGGGGGGGGGGGCACGGGCCCGGTGTGCCACCCCCTGGCTACGCCACTGCCAACACGGAACTCAGCCGCTAATATTTATCAACCACGTGGCTTTGCCTTTTATATACCCATGTCGCTCCCACGCGCAAACTGCTTCTAGACTGAAACATTCGTCACGCTTCTTTTCTTTATTTATTTTTGCTGTTGTGCGCAAAGTCTGGTCCGACATGAAGGCTATCAGAATCCAGTGGTAATTTATTTTTATTTAAATTTTTGTTTTTTATTCGTTCAGCAAGTGCCACGATTTCTTTGGGCTTATCAGCTGTCGATGGTGCCTGTACGCGGGACTGAAGAACCACGCACGCGCTTTTACGCTACCATAGTACAGTGAACTGCCAACTGAGGGAACTTCAAGGGACCCAAGGAAATAGTTCACTTAAGTGAGAGTTCACTAAGCTGAATATTCACTAGAACATGGAACCGCATTGCGCACAGCAAGTACGCAGTCAGAAGTGTTAAATAAACTTTATTATCAAAATAATTATGCAATCTTAATTAGGACTTGCTCCCGTAAAGCCGAAAAAGAGACAAAGCTGTCCAGAGAGACTGTAGACTCTCTGGACAGATTTGACTGTAAGCAAAAATTAGCCGAGATGGGAGCTTTATCAGCTTATCAGCCCCAAAAACTCCCATGGCCGAACCTCTTACTCTATCATAGCGAACTGAATACGGAATATATGTCGTCATTATATGGCATATGTCGTCATTATTGTAGTCCCCACTAAGTGTCTGCTCACGGGTTACAAACTCCCCATGGGAGTTCCGAAAACCCCTTTTGGCAGTGACGTACGTTCGTGTGCGTACATAGGCGTGCGTAAGGTTCCCCTTCAGGGGGAGGATATTGCTCGTCGTAGCGCCCCCCCCCCCTATTATGTCGATGTATGGGGTTGACTTTGCGCCCCCCCTCCACGTGTCGTAGCGCCCCACCCCCTTCCTATTATGTCAATGTACGGGGCTCATTTTGCGCCCCCCTCCTAGGTGACTAGGGAGGGGGGCGGCCACCCCCATGCCCCCCTCCCACCCGCCCGTGCGCACGCCTATGTGTGAGTATGCGCGTCCGTGTGAAGCTGCAGTGCTCCGAGGAATTGTAACGAACGGCCGAATAGTGTTTTGTGTAGACGTGCAGCACCGAAACATGGCCACATGCAATTCCGTCGTTCGCATCGGAAGTTCGATGTCTCGAGCAGGGTTGCCGTTGGTGGCTACTTTGCGCCAAATTGGCTACTTTTCGACCCCGTCTGGCGACAAAAATTTGCAGTTGGCGCCATGGCTATTTTCTGGCTACTTTTAAAGTGCTGCTTTGGCGCATTAGGTAGCCATTTTTTCTCATTTTTGCAGACAAAACACATTGTTTTTAAGCTTTTCTCTTGCTTCAGCGGATGCGTACGGTCGTCCTCCAGCTACCAGTAGGCTGGTGCGCATCGAGGCACCCTTACGCGACGCTTAGCGCGTCTCCAAATACGGAGTGGCGAAGTTGCGTGCATGGTAATGAACACGTGGCCAGCTCGGTGCTCAAGCTTCCCGCCATCTATTGTGATGCTACGCGCAAGTTTTACGAATAATTCTCATGTGCAGTGCGTGTTCTCGTGTAAATGGGAAAACAGACATCTGCAATAGAATTTAGCTGGCCTGTTCATCTACAACCAGAATTTGGTCTGCAGCTTCAACAAAAATCTGTGTCAAC
This sequence comes from Rhipicephalus appendiculatus, assembly GCA_030522465.1. Taxonomy (NCBI): domain Eukaryota; kingdom Metazoa; phylum Arthropoda; class Arachnida; order Ixodida; family Ixodidae; genus Rhipicephalus; species Rhipicephalus appendiculatus. The sequence goes on along the minus strand of JALIZH010032920.1, from coordinate 1,128,745 downwards.
GTTACATGTTCCTTCTGACTTTCTGGCTGGAATATTCTAATATAACTTTGTTTCTGGAAAGAACTCATATTTTCTACATAAAATATATGCACGCGTAATGAATTTATCATAATTCGTTCACTTAATTTGTTTCCAACTGATCGGTGGCTTCCTATGCTCTTACATATTCAAAATGGTATTATTTATTGATCGATACTAAAGAATCTGCTCATAATACCACTTCTGTTACACTTGGCTACAAATTTGGCGATAATATTAAATGGCATGGCTACTTTTGGCTTGAGTTCTGGCTCCTTTTTAAGTCCGCCCAACGGCAACCCTGGTCTCGAGCTCGATCTCATGTTGGCCTGTGTTCGTCAACAACTGCGTCGGTTTATTTTCTATTCTAAAGTGTGAAGATCCTGCAGGTATCGCGACAGAAGTTTCCGAATAGTGACAGAAAACATTTAAATTGAGTATAACAGTGCTCGACGATCTTTTGATACATTGAAAACATGGTATATCTAGTGATCGATGAGAAACGAGATAAAACCACAGCTAGCCAATCTCCATTTAAAGTCTGGTTAAGCATTTTATCCATGCTGCAGTGTTTGATTTTAGGGGCGAAGCTCCTTATGCCGTGGGTCGTGCGTCCCTTGTTTGTAGTACGTAGTATCCACCTGCGTGATGACGATGACGATCGCGAAAGTACAAGTAATTGTCACGCAATACTTTAGGTTTTATTGAGATATTCGACACGATGTACTTAGAATGTCACGTTCACAACGAAACTAGCACGTACAGAAATCGCAGGCACACACACATTATATATATAAATTTCAGGTTTTTCCAACATGGAAATGTAGCGGTAGATCATGAGATCAGCGTCAAATAAACCATAACACATCACTACAAACAAAAGGCACTGAGCAGACTGTTGTATCCGGGTCCCGATGACGGTTCATGCCGCTGCAGTTGACGTAGACTGCCAACGGTCCAGACTACGTAGCTGAATCAAACCAGGCAAGACATTTAGGCAGGAAGAGGAGATCGTTCAGGAGCGGCGTTCCAGATTGGTGCTGCATATCCACGTGCCTGTACCAAATCCGCCGCGATTTATCAATTTGAGCCAACGTCGACGAACGTCTAGCGTCCACCAGCCGAAGTGCAAGGAAACGAACGTCGAGCTCCGCGGTTATTAAAGACGCTATGGCTTGCTTGTCTGCTTCGTATCATAAGCTGCTATGTAAGTAGAAAATGAAATATATACGTAGAAACACTCCCTAGCTACATTAAGTTTCCAATAGAACAGTGAAAACAATACATATTTAAGAAGGGGCCAGGACTGAAAAATATTTATCGCTATTCATTTCATATCTTACAACAACAACAAAAAAAAAAGAAAAACCCTCATGCTGGGAAGGGATAGGGCCTAGGATGAAGGGCCAACATCACAGCCTTTACTTTAGTCCCAAAAGAGTCCAATTCAACAATGGTGTGAATAAAATCCAACAAATGACAAAAAAAAATGTCATTCGAGAGCGGATGTAAGTACGAGGAAAAAACTTTATTCAATAGAGAGATCCGACCGCATAGTCATGCAAGGTTAGCGGCGTCCCCAGTTTAAGACACTGTGGGTCCGAGAATAAAGCTTAGCCCTGTTAACCAGACGTCGCCGGTCTTCAAGGCTTTCTACCTACGTCTATATCTAAAACTACTGTGAACATGACAGGCAAACTTACACAATGGTGACAATAGAATTGGACAAAAACATATCGACAACTCCCCACCGGCGTAACAAAGCGTACAGTGGTTGTTCAGTACAAGCGCTAACATATCGCAGAGAAGGTGCCACGGAAAGGAGAAGAGGAGGACCAAACAGATGATGAAGGAACGAGAATTTTCTCACTCCACATTAGACAAACAAGAAAAGACCGTTTTAGATAAACGAGAAAATAAGAGTAGCCTGTATTCTAGTTAACACTAAGAGATAAGAACAAAACTGCGCAAGCCGCAGAACGCGCAGTGCAGACAGCCCGTGGTATGAAGGAGTCGACTGAAGGGTGACAAGCAAAGGGAAGCATTACCGGGGTCGACAGGAAGGGTCGTGCATCTAGGGATCAATGACATTGCAACATCATTTGTGCATTGGGCAGCGCAACCCGGACAAGGAAGAATGAACGCGAGATGGCAACCACACGATGGTATGAGTACGCTCAAGACAGGAGCAACCGGACAAAGCGGACAGAGGCCTTTGTCATGCATAAAATAAATATATGCTAATTATGACTATAATGGTGGTAAGCAGCTGTGGACGTGAGCTTTGTGATGCTTTAAAATCAACCCCACATTATTGTTACTATAAAACAAACAGTAATATCGCTTCACGACTTAATAAACAAAGTTATGTCCTTCATACCTAACACTCGCACTTGACAGCGGTTTATGATACGGAAGAAAAATGGTTTGGGATGCAGCCGAAAAATAGTACTCGATGGTAAAGTTAGATGAACATGCACAGGGCGTAACGATGAAGTATGGCACCAACATTATGAACTTGTATAATGTACCTATCATAACGCATCCATCGTGACGTATCTGCACGAATGCAACAAGACAGTCCTATGATTGGAGGTTATAGACAATACACCAACGCTGACCACATTTTTAGAGCGACTCCACATCTATAATGTCTTCGACTGATTCTTGCAGTTCGCTCAGGGCGTCTTCATAGCGTTTCTGCTCTTCGTTGTAAACCGTCCTCATCATGTGGCTCACCATCGAGATTCGCATCTGGTAATGGTCAACATTAACGTCACCACAATCCCAAATCCAACGGTCACGAACGTGCAAGCTTCTGAACAGGCGTTCCTGAGTGGCTTCGTCCATATCGCCGGTCCGGACTGTTTCACTGACATTTGAATCTGGACCCAGTGGGCTCACCCTGCGGTGAACTTTGGCCCGATGGCCCAACGTTCTAGACACCAATCTCTTGGTCATCTCTATCGCACGGTCAATCGTATCCGTGGTACACATGCAACTTTCCAAAAGGTGTTGCTTGAATTCAGGAACGTCCATCGAACGCCGCAGCTTAACGCCCATATTGAGAGTGAGCTTCTTGTCAAACGTCTGAACGACACGTTGGGGCGCGCGCTCAGTAGTTGAGACGAGTTTAACTGCCCGTGGTTGCACTCGCTGGTTTCTCCTGATAATGGATAGCACTTCGTGAATGAAGATTGGCTCACGTAACTTGCCGCACGTGAGCCTGAAATCCACGAGCCAGCGGCACTCCGTGATAGCGTCGGGCAGGTCTTCGTAGAATGTGGTGTTGTCGTCGGCTTCAAGGTCGGTGATATGAATGTGAAGCTTCCGCAGGCTCTTGTTCATTCGGCAGAAACGATGGAACCAGAGCGACACCGGATCCTTCAACGCCCATCCACTCATGGTGAGCGAGCGAATTGAGATGCTGGAGGCGAAGCCCCTGGAACAACAGGATAGACGCGAACTCGCAGCATGTGTCCGCCAAAGTCACGCTGAGTTCAGTCAGGCTGTTGCTCGTGGCAGCAAGCAGAGACAGACCCACAAAAGCGAGGTCGCAGACCCCGGGCAAAGACACGTCTATTTCCAATGTCTCCAGCGTCTCTGCTACTGCGAAGAAGGGTAACAGTGCAAGTAGATGGCTGAAGTCAAACGAGTGACCACTGAGAGTTTCTAGAGGAGCGTCGCAAAATGAGAGATTCAATTTGCGGAATGTCACATCGTTGCGGACGGCAAAGATCAGACGATGAAATTCTTCAGCGAAGTACACTTTGTTAACGCGTACAGTGGCCGCGGGGCTGCTTCTCTGGGAACTCGCTGGCTGCTGATGCTGTCGAAGGGCTTGGTCGACAATCTTCCTCGTCACGTCAGCGTGACTGACTGATGGCGAAGGCAGTACTCGACCAACATCGAGAACTTCGAGAGTCCTGTTGGCTTCCAGTGCATCCACAAGAATATCAAGGTGCTCGCAAGTAAAGTTGTCGCCTCCGAGGTGTAGTGCCTTTAGATACCGTTGTTGACCATCCCGATTCGCAGTGGTCCCTACTTCGGAAGTGAGTCGTGAAGCTTCCTTAGCGCCGTTTTTCTTCAGACCTTCCGCTATGGCTTTAACCCCTCGCGTCGTGATGAACGAATTCTGCAGATTCAAGAGTTCCATCCGGGCGTTCTCAACGAAATTGCTCAATACGAACTGGTAATAGCGGCTAGGAAGAGCCGACTCCATGTCGATAGGCAAAGAAAGGCGCTTCAGATGAGGGTTGGCTCTGGCTAGGTCGCAGAGTTTCACGAGCTCCGAAGGAATGGCAAGCTCCCGATTGATCCTGGAGTTCGACGACTTGTCTGTTTTCGCCCATGCGTTGAAAGAAGGGCCCCAGGTCACAGGCAACTTCAAAGTGAGCCTGCTTTAGACGCCTGCACCCGGGTCCGGCCAGCAGTCGTGAGAGCTGCTGGCTTCGTTCAACCCACAGTCCGGGATTGAGCAGAGAGATGTAGAAGCACTCGAGGAGCGGCAGACCCTTAGCCGCTTCAATGAGTCCGTCCAAGTTCCTGAAAGTGAATTAAACATACCTTTCAGGCGTCATGAACAAGTTTGAGTAATCTATATCGTATTTCCTAGGTGACGTGGAAATTCTTATCTTATATGCACAAAAATCACTATTTCATTACCATGCACGTCTTAGTAGAGGTTTGGTATAATAAAGTTTGTTCAGGTCCTGAAGATCAACCAGGTCAGCGCCTCCTCTATTTTTTCAGTGCCTGGGCGAACGCTCTCCTCGGGCCGTCGAGCGCGCGCTCCGCCTTCGCTCGCCACTGCCGCGTGGCGGCGCTGCGCGAGTAGACTACGGGCGTCGACACGCAGGAGAAAAAAGAACTAGGAGGCTCACCAGTAAATATACGGCTAGCAGTGTGGGCGACATGGCAACAAGGAGCATTAAGAGAAAAGTCAGAGAGGCGGAGAGGACTTATTGGATGACAGCGATGGAAAAGATGCCGGCTCTCAGTGACTACCGAAAGGGAAAAAACGAAATAAGGAGGGAGAGGTTTTATGATAATTCAAGGGGAAGCGCTTTACTGTTTGAGGCAAGGTCGGGTTGCCTTAGAACGCGTAGCTATAAAGCGAGATTCTCTAACGAAGAAGAACAATGTACATATGTGGGGGGAACTAAGGAAATGATGGAACATGTACTGATTGAATGTGGCGATATCCACCCAGATATACGTGTGGGCACGAGTCTACATGAAGCCTTGGGTTTTAGGGACAACAATGGAAAGCTGAACATGTCCGCGATAGAAATAAGTAAGAGACGGTTAGAGTATTGGTGGCAGAAAAGTAGAGATAAAGGACAAAAATGAAGAAGGGGGAAAAATAAGGTCATTCTGCCTTAAGAAGCAGAGAGATGGACCGTGAACTTATATTTTTCTTTGCTGTAATAACATAGATTTAATCAATGTAGATAAGGCATTAGGCCAACATAAAAAGAAAGTTTTTTTTCGAGCCTGGTGGCAGACATGTCACCGCCCCGTTATAAAGGGGATGCTCATAGCATCCATCCATCCATCCACGGGAAGCTGGCGCTCAACGGCCGCGCGTGTTACGAAGATCGCGAATGCGTGTTCGCATCCGAGTTTAATTGCATTCGTGCTTCTCGCAGGCTTTCACGGGTACAGGGGGGGATGGAAAGAAACGCGAACATCGCTGCGCGCTGCTTTCATCACGCTCTGACCATGGCGGAAATAAAAGTATGCTAGATGGTGTTTGATTGCATCATGGATGACTCTTTCCTTTTGTCAAACATACAGGCTACAACCGCTTAAAAATAAATGCAATACAGCAAGGTATGTCGATGCCGCACGTTCGCGTTTCTTTCCATGCCCACTGTACGTATTCCGCAGGCAGTCTGTCAGACTGTGCTGTCGGTTCGATACTTGCATACGAGTTTGATAGTATTCTACTTTTATTTCCTATTTGAAGCTGTTGCAACCACGTAATTTCTATGCTTCAGTATATCATGCTGTTGTGTACCACTCTGCAAATCGAACGGAAAGAAATCATGATTGTCTTTTTCGTATTTCCCTTTATTTAATAAAAAAAAACTCAGAGTTATGGTTTCACCTAACACGACTGAAAGGCGAGAGCCAGCTTATTTTTCTTCCCAGTCAACAGAGAGTTTTCGAACAGCGTACGCAAGGCTTTGCGTTAGCGTTTCGCGCCACTGCGCACGCATCGTACGCTAACCTCTTGTGGGCTCCCGTTAAGTGACGCCCGCAACGCTACTCCTGCAACGCCACGCCTGCATCGTCCGCAAACTTTGCGTCCGGTATTCTAAAACTCTCTAATGTATTGAACATATCCTGCTTCCCTCCGAAATATTTCTGCACCTAACGTGGTTTTCTCACTGCCTCAAGCATCGGAGGCACTGCGAGCTTTCTGCACCTCAGCTGGTTACGCACTGCCTCCGTGATCGGCCCATCTTGACCAAGCGAGGATGCAATGTGACGACGTCACGTTATGTGACATCACGATGTCACAAAATGTTATTATCTGTGACGTCATATGATGATTCCTTAAGGCACTCGTGTTGACGCCGCCAACGCGAGACGCCGCTGGACGCCGCCGAAGGTCAATTTTCGCGTTTGATGAGGCATGTAAGGCTTTACACTGTTCGGCTTTCGTACCATGAAATTCCCGCTGCCGCTGGTGTTCGGGAGAGGTGGCTTGCAGTAATTAAGCTGGATAATTGGCCTCCTGATTCATCCTCAAACTACACTAGAATATCTAGCCGTCATTTACGACCCGAAAATTTCGTAGAATGAAAGAAGCGGCTGCTCAAGGAGGACGCAGTAGCGTCGGTCTTTGCAGGCTACCCTTCACGTTTGAAGCCGAAAGTAACAACTGAACCAAGCATGGCAAGTATCAATAAACGTGACCGTGCTGCGCCCGAACAGTCAACGAGTGAATGTACCCGTACGATCGCCGCCTCGCGATCGCTGCTATGTGCAGTGTCGACATTAGGTTCCGAAGATGAAGAATCGGAGCCTACGGACACTGCATGCGCTACCGGCGAAACAACCGGCAATCATCCCGTACAGTGCCACAACGAATGGGTGCACAAAAGGCTGAGCAGGCTGCCCACGCCCAAGCAGGCGCCCAAGCTCTCAGTGTTAGCTTCCGGGCAAATGCAGCTTTCAAAAATTCAGACAATCGAAAACCAACTCTCAGTCAACCGAAGATAATGGTGACAAAACAATATTCCGCTCATCCCTGGCACGCGCTCTGTGGTAACGGCCTAGCAGACGACGCGCGAGCGCATCGATCGAATAGCCGCGAACGACTCATGCCATTGAAATGGGCTGCTTGCCCAGAACGACAAGTGCTTCACGATTCCCGTTTACAAGTTTTCATTATGCTTTAGACAGCGCGAATACTGCCGATAACTAAACCATATAGCAGCTTCGAATGCAGCCACGGCATTCGTTTCCGCGAGCGAAGACGCCATGGCTAGTCTACTCGAGTGGTGGCGCCTGGCGGCTAAAAGCCGCACTAACACGGACGGCCGGTTCCCATTGCGCTCCGCTCTTTCGCCCAGGCACTGAAAAATACAGGAGACGCTGACCAGGTTGACGCTGGCGGCTCCCACGTCGGGAGAGTAAGGGTTCACCTTAACGCCGTATAGTGGGCCTTCTGGACGGCCTGTACTTAATCTAGAAGAACTCCAATGACTTGTAACCCCCAGTCTCTTTCTTTGTCAGTCTGTGAAAACCACATGACACTGCCAAATCATACGATCGAGAGTAATGATTCTTGATCTGTGCCCCTCTTTCTGGATATATCTTGCTAATAAAGTTCGGATAAGTTCTTGTTTGTAATAATCTCAGAGCCACTGCTCGAGCTCTAATGAGCTTAACGCGTAGTTCAGGACCCCAAAAATAATTTTTACATCGTGGTGTTTTTTAGAGCTTCTTGGAGCGTTCACAAGGCTCCCGAGTTATTGATAATAACGTTGCCACATGATCAACAAATATTTACGAAACCGCTGTAAACCTTCTTACTTCTCTTTTTTTTTGTGTGTGTGTTTGCATCGTGTGTTCGAGATATTAAAGTCTCGGTGCCACACATTTCCAACTACTCATTCAATGACTTCATAAATGTTTCATTGCCTCACGAAGAGTACCGCGAACATTTTTAGAATCCGTCAAGTACGAGCGGAATTAGAAAGAGCTGTCGCGCGCATTAACTAAGCTCTTTCTCTCTCTTTTCGTACCCTTGAGCGCGCTGAAAGATACGCAGGGAGGGATGACAAAGGGGCGAGAAGCCACGTCCGTTCGCCAGCACACGTCATGAACTTGAGCACCTTTGTGTTGGCCCGCGCCTTGACGACAGACCCTTGTCAGAACAGTCAGTGCTCGAATGCCGACGCGGACTGTCTTCACATAGAAAATCAGTCAAGGCCTTATTGAACTCTTTGCGTGGCAGGACCGACCTCTGCACGCAGTACATAGACTGCCAATCTGAAAGATAGAGAGCGTCACCTGTCGGCAACAACCCGCTACGGTGGTCTAGTGGTTACGGTGCTCGACTGCTGACCTGAAGGTTTCGGGATCGAATGTCGGCCGCGGAGGCCGCATTTCTGTGGAGGCGAAGTGCTAGAGGCCCGTGTACCATGATTTAGGTGCACGGTAAAGAACACCACATGGTCGAAATTTCCTGAGCCCTCCACTACGGCGTCCCTCATAATCATATCGTGGGTTTGGGACGTAAGGCACAAACAATTATTGATATTACCTGTCGGCGATTTGGCACCGCTTCAGCGTGAGCTTCCGGAGGAACACGTTGCTTGCGACTAGCGCGGCGAGGCGGCAGTTGTCATCCGGGTGCATCAGGTACAGTCCAAAGAGCGACAGCTCAGTGAGCTGGGTCACATGGCCGAGGAAGAGAAAGAGGTGGCGGCCACTGAGCAGGGTTCTTCCGCTGACTCCGATATCGACAATCTTGTAGCCTTCGTGGAGCCGATATCCCCGGCAGAACTCGCCGGGAGACTCGGCCACCGCAGTGAGGTCAAGTCGCACACGTCGAATGCACCGGTGCACTCGCAGAAGCCACGTGATCAGACACTCTCGCTCGTGGAGGAACTCTGCAAAAGGACGCGCATTGCTGTAGAAGCGTTTTGATTTCGCGTTGAGGACAGCGTCGCCACATTGTTGTCACACAGAACAAAATTTTAATATGCGGACTTCGATTATGATGATATTGGATACGCGTAATAATAATCAAGGATGATCCATCCCACTGACAATGCCCAGTGGGGCAGAAGCTGAGAAGGAGATGAAAGCTCGAAGAGGTGAAAAATTCTTTAGCATGGACTGTCGCTGGAGCCACGTTTCAGCCAGCCGCCTCGTCTTCTTCAAGGCTGTAACCCTGAACATGCAGCTTTGAAGAAGACAAGGCCACTTGCCGAAAAGTTGAGTCCACCGACACTCCACTTACATGGATTTTTCACTTTTTCACTCCTCCCAGGAGGTAACAGCGTGGAAGTTTCGCAGAGTATAACATGACTGCTCCAACCATAATCCGCAGCTTTGGTATAATCACTAGGTTGTGATTTTGGCATCTCTACACATTCTTATGCCTAATTCGGGGTGTTCAAAATTAAGCTTTATGACGTTCTTAATTCAGCCCTAAAAGGTACTTATAAACCACCTTTGCACATAAGTTATGTATCCAGGGGGGACACAAAGTGAGAGAATAAGTATTACTGTCAGCCACCCAAATAACTATTGAATAACGAATTTATTAGTTACTAACAGTGGACCGCTGTGTACAGCGAATGGTTATGTTAGTGCTGGGGACTACATATCTAACTTTCTGTTACAGCACTTACGTTTGGGCTCTGTGCCCGCTTCACGCGCTCTTTCGCGTATGGCCTCCGCATTGGCTCGCTTTGGAATGTCACTGTCGACGTGATGCAGCGAGTAGGTTCCAAGATGAATCTCCGCAATCTCGATGTCGTAAACAAGCAGAAATCTGGCCAGGGTGTCCTGGAAGATCAGGAGCCAGCAGGGTGCCTGCCCTCTGTGAGAACACCACGAGTCCAGCTCCGCCGCCGGCTCTTCGTGGATGGCGCGACGAACGTCGAGTACGAGACGCTCGAAGCTTTGTACATGTGGAAAGAAGCGCGGAATCTGCTCGTGCAGAAACTCGGAGAAGCCTATTAGGTAAGGCGAAACTGGGGCCATCGGTGCCTGCACATTGGAGAGGATTTATACCGTGTCAATTGCAAGGGCATTATCGGGTACAATCGCATATATCTGACTCGCATTGATAAGAAGGGTATTGCATCGATGGCTCATTTCTTGGTTAGACTGAACGTAATAAAACAAACGGATGATGAAGCAAAGGATAGTGTAGCGGACATTACGTGTAGTCTTTTACTATAACTTAGTAATTATCATAGGCGTGCGCAAGGGTTACTCACTGGGTATGGGGGGGGGGGGGGGGGGGGTTGCGCAAAGTTTCAGCGCATCTCCCCCCCCCTCCCCCACACACTTTCTTATTGGTCGAGTGAAGAAAACAAGCCTCGCAATGTATTCAAATGTGATAATGGAGCAATGGCGTGCGAATAACGGTGGAAATTAGGCCAAATCAGCTCTTGCAGTGTAACATCATGGGTTCTCGGTCGCCATTATCGTCAAAAACACTCATAGACATGGCTCTGCGCTTCGAATAATGAAAGGACAGGTCTTACTGAGTAAAGGTGGAGGGTTGAATTGCAACTCCCTTCAATGACTAGATCGGGGGGGGGGGGGGGGGGTGAGCGCCCTACTCCTGTCCCCCCGTACGCAAGCCTACTTTCTAAGCCAAAACAAAATAATAAAGTATGAGACTCCTTTCGTGTGGCCCTGACTTGCCATGTATATGACTGACTTTAAAGAGTAAATAAGCGTAAATTTAATCGCTCGTTTTCTTTGTTAGACACAATGTTAATGAGAGCTAACAGACAATTATGTCAAGATTGGTATAGGAGATGTTATTAGAATTGTTATGTAAACGTGAATAAAGAAAAGTGGACGAAAAGATAACTTGCCGCCGGCAGGTACCGAACCTGCGACCTTCGAATAACGCGTCCAATACTCTACCACTGAGCTACGGCGGCGGTCAGCCCTCCGTCCACTTTAGGGTATTGTCGCACAATATGTGCATTTTAACGTAGGAGTGTCAGTCAGCGCCCCCCAGTAGCCATTACGGGGAACGCGGAACACTTTTTTGCCTGTTGGCGTCACGTTGCGCGTGATCTTATTAGGAGTTGTCAGCGTACACGGAGGGATGACCGCCGCCGTAGCTCAGTTGGTAGATCATCGGGCGCGTTATTCGGAGGGCGCAGGTTCAGTCCCTGCCGGCGGCAAGTTGTCTTTTCGTCCACTTTTCTTTTTTTCATATTTACATTAAAATTAGTTCTAATAACATCCCCTGTACTTTCTTTGGCATCATTGTCTGTTAGTTCTCATTAATATTGTCACTTTAAAGAGGCATGTCAACTCTCTTTGGGGTTCATTATACTCTCTTTTGGGAGTCCTGTGAACCACAGGAGAGTTAACGTACCTCCTTAAAGAGAGCAGTATACCTGGCAAGTCACGGTGGCCCGGAAGGAGTAACATACTCTTTTTTTTTTCTTAGAGTATGGTAATTATGACATATGTGGCAAGAAATTAAAGTCCAGGAAAAATTTTTGCATCGGTAAGGACCGCACCAGCAATATTTAGATAACGTGTCTGATGCTCTACCAAATTTTTTTTTCCTCAAGAAACAGCACCGTAGTGGACAACGGACCAAGTAAGACACAAAGACAGCCGCTGAATTCCAACTGAGGATTTAATGAAGGAAGGAAGGAAACAAGAGAGAGGAAAGGCAGGGATGTTAACCAGTCTTGGCATAACCGATATGCTACTCTGCACAGGGCAAAAAGATGGAGGGATTGAATGAATTGTAAACAAAGAGAGAAAGAGGGGTGCACACATACACACACACACACACACACACACACACACACACACACACACACACACACACACACACACACACACACACACACACACACACACACATAACATGACATAGCGGAGCAGCAGTTTTGTGCGGTATACGGCATCATTATGAGCCTACAGCCCCTCGTGCAAGTCCATTGTTCATAGGGATTTTAACAATGTCTTGGTTGATTGAATTCTCGAGGACTTGTCGCGATGATATTGCAGGATAGTTACTAGTGCGATCGGTCTGTGGCCAAGGCGAGCGAGGGTGATTGCGAGTGGTTTAGCAAAACATGCGAATGATTAAACAGGAGTGTTCATCGAGGCTTCGATTATTGCCAAGGAAAACTGTCAGCAAGCAAGGTTGCCTTGACTATGAAAGAACTAGCTCATCTTCACTGCGCAAACCATGACACACATTTAATTTGCGTTGCGTCGCTTTATTCTAGTGCTTTTTCATATTGCACATTTTGTTCCACCCGATAAGCTTTTTCCCCAGCTTCTCAGCGCTTACGTGACTGGGTGCTTACGCTTTATCTGCTGCCAATTTACCTGGCAGAAGATAAAGTTATCATCAACACTATAATCATCAACTTATGTAAGGTTAACTTAAGGGCTTTTCATACCACAAAAGTGAAAATTAAAAGTTGTATCTTTTACGAGAGCTTCCTTCTAGGCTGAACCCCTCAGGATGCTAAAACTAGATCATGGTGGCAAGAATTTGGACCATGCTACTGGCTTCTCCTTTGGTCCTATTGTTCACTTCAATTTAATATTTCGTAACTTTGTTTCCCCTAATTAAGAAACAAGTATAATCCTCCGATGTTACCGCTTGTGCACTTACTCGAGACGATTTCTCGCCAACCTTCGCGATATGCTCCAATGTGTCCGCAGTGCTCGTTGCGACTGCCGAGCTGTGAGGCCCAGTCTTCGTAGCATGACGCTGCGCTGGCGCTCTTCGAGGCTCCCTGGACACTGGTTGCGGCCGCTTGAACACCCCGTCGAACAGCGTGGGAGTTCGGGGACACTCTTCATCCGGGCTATCGGGCTGGGAGCGTGATCTCGCAGGTACACGAGCCCGCGCTGCCGCGAACGCCCTGGATTCGGAAACAGCCCTCTTTTTGTAGGGGCCATTATTCCACCACCGTTCCCTGCGAGGAAGCGGGAAAGTAATGAATCAGTCGCATTGATAGCACGTCGCGGAAGATGGTGACGGGCTGTCTCGCTCAGGTCTGAATTCAAGCAGGGAAGAAAAAAAATTGAGGCGTCGCTAATCCTTAGCTTCGGTGCCTGGTAGTCACACTCGCGCGTAAGTGTTTTTGTACCCTGGTGTTTGCCTTGGGTAAACATTGTGTTTCGTCGGAAGAGCTCGTGTAGGGGTGAGTTGGAACATAATGAATGAAGGAGGCAGTGCGGCAACTATCACATTGACGGTAAACAAGAACGACACATACCCATCTAACTGAATTAATGAAGCGAAAAGACGAAAATAGGTGGGCAGAGACATAAATAGAGAGGGCAGCATGGGCAAACCGAGAATGGTTAAACGTGCACACTAAAAATGGTAAAAACACGTGCATTTTTCTCTTGGAAATATCGCTTTAACAATACGACAAATCAGAATCAAAGATGAAACATGTGCGGAGATCAAAATTATCTTTGTTTGCTTAGAAATGCCACTTTCCTGTCTAAATGCAATGAACGGAAAGCTGACGTATGCGCCGTACTTCCACGACAACATGCTGTATGCTTCTACAATCGTTCTTTTAATATTGTCCCTGCGGTATGCTAAAATAGTTGTGTCATCTGAAATTCGTTGCACTGCCAAAGCTCATCTGAGAGGCCACGCAGAAGGAAGAGCCTGGTTGAGATTTGCTCCACCAGGTGCCACAAATATTCCATCTTCTCACAAGAAAACTGTCTGCTGTTTCAATGAACACATTCTGTTAATTTTCATTGCATTCGTGACAGTTATATGTCCCTTATCTTAAGCTGATGCACCGATATAATATGTGGCCAATATAACTCTCAACTTGAACCATGGCCATCAATTTCGTACCAGTTTTAATTTTAGAACACATTTTCTAAACATTCGGAAAGCCGGAAGCGCTCGAATGGAAGTGCATGTAAGAGAAACAAGAATGTCATTGCTGGTCATGCCACCAAAAAAGTTGCCGACGGTTACGATACTGCCAAATGCGAATTCTGAGCGCAGCTGTTTAGGTGTTTTGATTTTGCGACAAGTTGAGGCAAACAATTTGAGGGAGATGTGTGTATGTACAGGTGCACGCTACGCCGTGAGTAGCGTGACTGGCCTGGGCAATTTCTTAAAACCCATTTCACATCAACCGCCGCAGACGGAGCGTAGCGCGACTGCCTCGCTAAGAGGGACCTTAGCTAATGGCCTGTACAAGCGCTATCCGCACAGTCGCACCGCACTTGCCGGGACACCTGCCGCATGCAAGCGGAGGGCGAAAGAGTATCGGCGACGCTCTGTCGCCCTCCGCTTGCTTGAGGCAGGTGTTCCGGCAAGTGTGGTGCGGCTGTGCGGGTAGCGCGTGCACAGTCCCTAACCGGTTGACCGTAGAAGGCAGCGCGTGGGCGCGTTCTACAACAGCCGCCGCTGACGGGCCTCCGTTCATGCAGCGCTCTATTTCCATATATTCTCGGTGGACGCCCTCGCCGTGTATCTTAGTGAAGACGTCATCGGCGGCCGCACGACGGCGCGCACTATTGTAGTGCTGCGGGTGGCCGCCGCGGAACCTTTCATCTCGCTACTGTCGTTCCCCCCCTCGTCGCGCTCTTCTCGCTATCGCCGTCTTCCACCATCGGCTGCGCTCCGCATTCGCTCTCTTTCGTTCATGTTCACTTTGCCGGTTACGACGACGCCGCTCAACGCAGGAACGGGCGCCTAAGAGCTGGGATCTGAAAACACCGGGCACGTTTGGGCTGTCGAGAGTTCCTACATGATTCATTACACGTAAACACCAAGTGAAAGCAGATATCCAAGTGATACTCAAGGCTCTCAATGCATCAAGAACTTTTTCATGTTTTGCCTAGCTGTTCAATCCAGCTTACCACGCCTCCCAACGCATTAACCAGGCTAGAGCAGGATATCGTCCCTCTGACCGCATAGCCAAGTACGTTCAACCGTTTTTAAACAGCTAAGCTCTTTAAGGCAGCCGTAAAATCTTTGCTGCGTACAAAAATTGTCATCATCATGAATGGATATGTGCCACAGAAATAGGGCAAATCCCGCTACTCCACCCTGGTCTACTAAAAATGAAGGCAAGAGACGGGTGACAAACACCAATTAAGATTTCTAGCCAGATTTAACCAGTAATTGAGAAAAGCTTTGATAAAGAGTCGGGATTAGCCAAGTGATAAACAGAGTGGCCGCACGTTTCAGATTCGTTGAAGCATCTCTACGGAATGATTCAGCGGTACTTAAAGGAGCACTGACACAAAAATTTTGCACCTTGTTTTTTTTTTTTTTGTTGCAATAGGTAGCTTACGACCCACTTATCACGGCTGGAAACCTCGTTTGCGCGAGTGCGCGACGGTTATTTATTTACAGACGTTTTTAGAGCGCCCAGTCGCAGTTTCGGTTTCAAAGAGCACCGAGCTAGTCAGGAGCAGTTCCGGTAGCAAGATAAACGCAGCTGGCCACGTGACCACGCAGAACTGTGACGTAGGCGGCGCGCGCGAGAGCGGGCGCCGCCTACGTCAGGCACGGAGGAAGAAATCGCAGGTAGCGCAAGGGCACAACCAACAACCAGCCAACACAAAATCGTGACGTAGTTTGTTTACATTGCTACCGCGTTGATGTCGGCGTCGCGAGGGGCTCGCATCTCGCTCAGTCGTGCGGCATGCACTTTGAAATTGATTTTAAATATGTTCTAGGCTACATTTGCCCTTGATATTTCGTAGGCGTTGTCTATGTCTCCACATACATCTATTTCACTCATTATCTCGCCTTCGAAATTTTGTGTCAGTGCTCCTTTAAGAGAGAATACTAGGGAACGGGGAAGGCAAAGGCGGCTGCGAGAAGACACCGAAGCGATGGAAGACTTACGCGAACGACGACGTGCCCGTAGATCGACGGGAGGCGCAGACGCTTGGTTTCAGCGCGTTTCTGTTTGTCTAGACATCCGTGTCGCGTCTGAGACTGTCTGTGGTTTAACTCGAACCTCTCTGCGCTGAGAAGCAACCCAGAAAGAAGTTCGCACCATCTAGGTAAAGCCTAGCAACAACCTAGAAGCAACCAGATTAGACTCCAGAAGCGTCCTGTTTCGCTGTTTAAGCCTGATGCGACTTCATTCTAGCTTTGTCATTTTTTGTTTGTCATTTCATCTAGGCAGCAATGAATGAAACAATATTCCGTCGAATATCGTTCCTTCATGCCATCCCTATTCACTTCAAAGCTACCGCTGAATCGCACTTTGTCAAGATCAACTATAGTTTTCTTCGCCCAGCCCTCATAAACAAGGCACTTGAGGCAGAAGTCCAGGAGAAGATGGTGGCTTGAAGAGATGAAAAATTCTTGAACAGTGCCTGTTGCTGGAGGCAAATGCGGTCGAGTTCTTCAACGCAGCAACAGCGTTGAAGAAGGCAAGACCACTTGCAGAAACCTTGGCTCCAGTGTTGCCTCCTGTTCACGGATATTTCATCTATTCTCGGTCCTCAGGGTGTTTTCAATAAAATAAATAAATAAAGGGAAGGAACAAGAGAGACAGGAAAGGCAGGGATGTTAACCAGTTTGGCAAAACAGGGGAGGGGGAGATTCAACGAAGAGTAAAGAAAGAGAAAGAGAGGGGTACACACATACACACACAACTTCACAGAGGAGAGAGGCAGTCTTGTGCGGTATACGAGATCATCATGATTCTACAGCCGCTCGTGCAAATCTGTTGTCCTTAATGCCTTTGTTGCTTGGATTCTCGAGGACTATTCGGGATCACGTTGGAGGATAGTTAGTAGTGACATCAGTCTGTTGTCAAGGCGAGCGAGAGCGATAAATAAATAAAAAATAAATAAATAAATATTAGTGCATAAAAACGTATCTTCGCAACATCTCTAATGCAATGTATAAAGCATGCACAAGAGCACTCAAAACCGTCGTTCCCCATCTACCTGTAAGCTTTAACGGCGGGCGCATCTATCTGTTCACGTGGTCCGGCAGGCCTGCTTAGCCGAGCACCTATCTCGTCCAAGATTCGCTGCGCAGCGCGCCATCGGGAACGCAAATGGCGAAGGCGCTCGTCCAGTCGGCTTTGTTCTCCAGAACTGCAAAACAGCAATCGTAGAGGGCAGTCTGTTACGGCGGAAACATTGAATAAATTTCCTGTTTGTAGGTAGTCGGATGCAACTCTAGAAGTCTACGGCAATTTCTCCTCAAAGGCAGATACGTAGCAGCCTGCACCAATCGGCGTGCACTCTTGGCTGACGTCATTAGCCGGACGGCTTCATGGAACATCACAAAGTGCATGAGCGGGACCTTCATGTCGCGGAGGCCATCGGCTACCGCGCTTCAGCGATCTGAGCTGGGCCTTTCCAGACTTCTTAAGATGCACCCGACTACAGCCACGGCCAGGTTTTTGTGGCCGCTATTGCTGGGTTGGTCGGTGTATACATTTGTGGATGCAAGTACAGAGCTTACTCATGTACCAGATGCTAGTACTAATCAGGCTTATGTAACCTTTGTATGAAAATAGCGAAACAGTTTCAGTAATCAAACTTCTCTTCTAAGTAATTTCGCCTCCATCTACTTAAAATGTGACCGCGTCTTTGCTCATCAGGTGCCTGCAAAACACACCAGAGCACATTATTCTAATTTACTTTACTTCGTTGATCACTGTATGTCTTACTGAGTATGTGCGAATTTTCGGCGTGCGCATGTTCGAGAGTAAGTGTGTAAATAGGTGCGCATCGCTGTTCGCATATAAATCATTTTTTACACACCATTCATCTGAAGCTTCGGTTCACATTTATGAAAAATTTTTTAATACTGTTTGGAGCACCGAGGCCGCAATCCGCAATATGATCAGAAGCCGTACGAAATTTGGAGACGTTGGACTAAGTATGACAACACAGATTATTATAACTTTCAATGAATAAAATGTAAGACGATTTTGAATTGAATTTTTGGGGTTTAACGTCCCAAGACCACGATATAATTACGAGAGACGCCGTAGTGGACGGCTCCGGAAATTTCGACCACCTTGGGTTCTTTAACGTGCACCTAAATCTAAGTACACGGGCCTCAAGCATTTTCGCCTCCATCGAAAATGCGGCTGCCATGACCGGGATTCGATACCGCGACCAGAAAATGCAAGACGAAAATTCTGAGGCTCAAAGCAATGTCAAACATTCCCCTAAAACCACCACTAAAAAGAGCTACTGAATTAATGATATGCAAAGCGTGCGGAACAGATCAGCCTTACCGCGACTGTATGATAGGCGAGTTAAGTAGTGTGAACTAGAGCTGTGCACGGGCTCCGGGTAGCCCGAAAGCCCGAGCCCGGCCCGCGGGCCGGGCTCGGGTATGCGGACGTCTTCCCAACTCGGGCCCGGGCCGGGCTCGGGCTACTCATCTCGGGCATCAGGTGGGCCGGGCAAGGTGCAAAGCCCGCATCAAACCAAAAAAAACATAAACGTTGTGCCGGAATTGTTTTCTAGCACTTAGCGATGAGCACACAGATCACCTTTGTGATTATTTATTCATACAATCATCCTCCTGTCCTGCATCATAGATAATAAACTGCTGGAAGAACAAGGAATCTAATTATTCTGAGCTTGTTATGCTTGCGAAAAAGATATTTGCGATTCCGGCTACCAGTACGAGCAGCGAACGGAACTTCAGTTCGACAGGATATGTGATGCACCGCAATTTCATTGAAGTCCGAATCACTG
The DNA here is from genome assembly GCA_030522465.1 of Rhipicephalus appendiculatus. Classification (NCBI taxonomy): domain Eukaryota; kingdom Metazoa; phylum Arthropoda; class Arachnida; order Ixodida; family Ixodidae; genus Rhipicephalus; species Rhipicephalus appendiculatus. The sequence continues at coordinate 1,109,794 of JALIZH010032920.1, read as the reverse complement.
CGCAGCTTGTTATTTTTACAGAACTTGTAATCTGTGTATACACATTAACATATGTCGTTTGCATATGTTTAACTTTGATATGTTGAATAAAATGCAACATGATCAAAAAGTGATATCTTGTCTCCGCAGCAAACTTTCATAGTGTCGGGCTGGACCGGGCCCGGGTTTGTGTTTTTGTACGTCGGGCCGGGCCGGACGGGTTCGAAGCCCTTTGGGGTCGGGCTCGGGCGGGCCTGCGACGCAGTCAATGGGCCCGGGCTGGGCTCGGGCTTGAAAATTAGGCCCGTGCACAGCTCTAGTGTGAACACCAGCTACCGCTCATCACAAAAAAAGAAACTTTTTGCGCTCGAGAATATATTTTTTTGAACGCAGCTCAGGTGGCACATCAAAAGAGTATGAACAGTTGATAATTTGCGCCTACCCGTTCATATGTCTTCTCGCTTTTCGTTCGTGTTTTGTACAGCCGATGTAGCGCGAATTTTTGCAACTTACATCCAAATATATGATTGCAAAATTGTAGCATCACTATCACATGCAGTCAACAGAAAGTAACTATTCGCTGTCCAATGAACGTTTTAAAACTGCGTCTACTCTAATTATGAACATTGTCACGGAGTCCTGATGTTGACGAAGGCAGCAGTCGGTGTGTTCAATACGAAACTTTTTTATTTGGGCGAACCTGTGCGCGTAAAATGAAAAGTCAAGTACAAGTGATTCACACCGTAAACTGATAGCGGCGTGAACAGTCGTCAGCCGTCGAATAATCTGATCATCGGAGGAGTGCGTTATTTTAAAGACGATAGCCTTTCTTGCGATACTTCATCGCAGAAAGTTTGGTCTGTCTTTCTGTTTGTCTGTCTGTCATACGATTCAGCCCCCCCCAGCCAAAGTTTAAGCAGTTGCTGAACGCCCAGCCATCTTGAACTGGTGGCTGGGTTCATACTTGTGAACATTGTCGATTAAAAAGCAAATATTACGCACATCTGAGGCACAACATCAATACGTAAGTATTAGGAGGTGTGTTCTTTTACTAGAAAATACATAGACACGTAATTTTGAAGACCCGAGTGTTTCTTAGGCTGCGCTGAAAATGCGACGCTATGCACGAAAAAGCCCGGCAGTGGCTCTGGGTTTTGCACAAGCTCATGTTTCCCGATGCCACTGCCAGATGGCGTCCATATCTCACGCAGCGCCTCCTCTATTTTATCAATGCCAGCCAGATGCGGCCGATTCAACATAGAGGAGGCGCTAAGGCAAGACAAAACATAGTAGTACGGCCGGCAGAAGACTATCGTCTTTGGACGACATTTGCAGCGAAGCACGCAGACACGCGGCCAATTTTTTTACAAAGCAGTCTTCGAACCCTTCAGCGTTATCGCTGGTGGCCGCGTAAGCTCTGGAATAAAGTAAACTATCGGCGTCCTGCGCATAACCTTAACACAATGATCTAAAACAATCGCGAAGCTTCCCAAGCCTTGCGGCGTGGTCTTTGCCGGGCGTTGCTAACAGTTTTTGTGGCTGACACTCGAATGCATCAAAATTAAGTTCACAAGCGGCCATGGCAATATGAAAGATTGCTTTAGTAAGGTGAGTACCTTTTGCCTCGAAGGTGCAACTTGTTCATCCGAATGGGCTTTTGTGCGGTCTTCTTGCACAGTCGTTCTCGCATTTTCCGACGACTTGGGTGAGTGTGCGCCTGATGCGTTAACACCATTTTTGTGGGAAGAATGCTCTTCCGAAACGTCGTTTCCGTTCTCTGTAGCAAGACGTCTTCGACTGACCACAACGGGTTTCAACTCTGGGCCGGAAGTCACTGTAGGGATGGACTCTTCTCGTATCACTGAAGGCGGGGCGATTGAAATTACTGTCTCTGCGAAAAATATTGAACAAAATTACAATATAAACAAGAGTACTATTGCCCAAATTCACAACATTCAGATGAGCAACTCTGCTTTAAAGGCGAAAAATTGCTATAAAGAAATTATTCCGTCCTGTGTGTCAAGGTCAGCTCAATTCGAAACAGTCAAGTTACCAGATTAACTTATCCCCTTAATCTAAAACTGTCATCAGTATATTCGATAACACTGATATTCTTTTTTTAGATGCTTTGTCGCCATACCGACAAATAAACACGAAATAATACACTGGGTACAATATTGACTATGCGGGTTGGAGAAGGTTGATACGGCAACATTGTTGATAACCTTCGGTCAGGCTTCACAACGGGCTAGGCTATCTGGCGCTTGCTTGTTGCGTTTAAGACTTGGAACAATTCGTTACCTCCTATATCTGCGACGGTGAACGTAGCCTTGTAAATAAGACACAAAAAGTAAAGTGCACTTCTGAACGGAGATGGCTTTGTTTACAGGTGCACCATAAATAAAGCTTAAGGTACCGCAAGAATACTGCTAACCAAACTGCGATCTTAGAACTGTAAATCATTACATAACTTACCCCGAGTACTTGCTTTGTTATAATCGCTATCAGGGCTCCTGCTTATTGTGCATGGCTTCGACTTTCTACTCGACGACTGGGGGCTGTGAGGCTGGTCTTGTCTGCTTACGGATGGCGATACACCGGTCATCCATTCCAAAAGATGATCTGCATTTTCCTGTGGCAGTTCTTCCTGAAACGGGGTTTTGTATTTCACTTAGGCAGTTATGTTGCCTGCTGTGAACCTAGATGGCTAGTTATTTTGATAATTAGGTTTTCTGAGTTAGCCTATAATCAGTTTTACTGCCCGTCCTAAGTCAAAACAAACGACGAAACGAAAAACAGTTGTCAACACTGTCATGTAGGCCCGCAAACCAGCTCTTACAGACGACGTACTTACGAACATTGTCTCCCGAGTTGCAGTCCATAGATGGCTGATGAACATGTGTAATATATTACTGGGAGCAGCTAAAATGTAGGTTTAAAATTTTTTCGCTCTGACGCATAGGATGAAATCTTAGTAAGAGCATTGCACTTTAATAATAACAATTTATGGGGTTTAACGACCCAAAACCACGACATGATTAGAGAGAACATGTAGTGGAGGGCTCCGGAAATTTCGACCATCTGGGGTTCTTTATCGTGCACCTAAATCCAAGTACGCGTATACAGGCTTCAAGCACTTTTGCCTCCATCGAAAATGCGGCCGCCGCGGCCGGGATTCGATGCCGTGACCTTCGGGTCAGCAGCCAAGCACCATAACCGTTAGACCACTGTGGCAGGTGAAGAGGATGGCTGCGGATTACATAAACCCTCGAAGGTTCTTTAACATGCCCTGTTATCGCATAATACACGGGTCCTGAACATTTCCTAGAAGATTTCGACAATTTCCTAGAATACTGCAGCCGTAAATCTTTCTTGAACATAGACAATGCGCATGTGACACCGGCATACCAGGGACCATAGACAATGCGCATGTGACACCGGCATACCAGGGACCAAGTAGGTAAAACGAGAGAATACTTGGTAACGGGAATGAGAGCGGCGGCTGCGAGAAGACTCCCCGAAGCGATAAAGGCCTACGCCAACGACTTGAGGTGCGAACGCCTCGTTTCAGAGCGAGGTTCTGTCTCGGCAGTTCAGATATCCATGTCGTGCCTGTGAATGTATGTGGTGTAACTCGAACCTCTCTGCGCGGTGAATTGACGTAGAAACAATAGCATCACCCTAGCTAAAGCCTAGCAACGACCTAGAAACAAGCTGCATCACCAGGCTAAGGCCTAGAAACAACCTAGAAGAGAGCAGATTAGTCTTCAGAATCGTACAGAAGCCTTACACGGCGTAATTCAAGCTTCGACAGTTTTTTAATAACGGAACGAGCCCATCACGATATCGCAAGCTCAGACTTCTCGCTCTGTGCTGATAAATGTAGCATCGCACGAAGATTTTAGTGCGTCATACCTTGGCTGGCAGTAAAAAGGAATAAAAAAGTGAGAACTTTAAGCAAAATTTTATTCTGCCATGACACCGCGAGCATTGCCGTCTCACTACCAGCTCTGTTCAGTGTACGTTATAACTCTCCAAGAACACGCATATATGTCGAACATCTGCCTAGACTAAAGATTACTTCCGTCTAGACAAATATTTCATCGCAAGACAATGCGAAACAAAGCACAGTAAGAAGTGTTGATGGCATCATGATTAGTGGAAACTCAGCGGAAATTCTGGTTGGGTAAGGTGTGATGGGTAATATTTTTTACCGTTTGCTTAGTGATAACCAATACTAATGCAGTTTCTTCCGTAACGACATTTAAGGTGATCGCGAAGCTACCAGCCATGCGCATTAACTTCAACTGTAAAAGTAAGGAAAAGTGCCTTTCCGGGAACAGCAGCAATTAAGAGGTCGCCATGTCCATGTTTAGTCCAGTAGCCTCAAAGAAGCTTTTATTCCAATAGAAGTGGCGAAACGTTTGTCCCAGCTGGTTACAACGAGACAGAGTCGAAATGAAGCATGCTGCACTATAAAAGCAGCGATTGAGTGAGCCCTAGCTTGACGTCCCGTTGTTACCATGCAGGGGGTACTTGTGCTCTTGTGTAAACGCTAGCGTCCGCCTGAAACGCCCCTTGCCCCCTCCCTGTTTACCTGCAGATTGCAATACCCGCCCGGTTTTGAACTCTGTAGCTGTCTTTAGTGAAATATGAAAAAAAAAAAACATTTGCAGAACGCTTGAGTTCCGCCTTCAGAGTAGAAAGCGATTGCGTAATCAGGTCCCGTACGCATCACCTGAACCGCTAGCCAGGCTTCGCTTTGAGGTGGGTACCTCAACCGTGCCGCGAGGAAACGAACATACGCCTAACGTTTACCGTTTTGAACCATCCCAGAAGGCCTAGCGCAAGCGAAATTGCGAAGTATCCACCACGCCAAAAATTATCATTCTGCGAATAAGTGAAGTATTCACTATGCGTCCGTATAAGGCAATACGCGCACCTACGCAGCTATAAGTTTTGTTGATGCTGTTGCTGATGATGGTAATTAATTATACCTCAGCGCTTTGTACTAAGTAAGTCCGCCGCGGTGGTGAGGTTATGGTGCTCGGCTGCTGACTCGAAGGTCGCGGTTTCAATCTCGGCCGCGGCGGTCGCATTTCGCTGGAGCCGAAATGCTAGAGGTCCTTGGACTGTGCGATGTTAGTGCACGTTAAAGAACACCAGATGGTCGAAATTTCCGGGGCCTTCCACTGCGGCGTGCGCCATAATCATATCGTAATTTTGGCACGTGAAATCGCATATTGAAATGGGTGGGCCTTCAAACCACCCCCTCGTTGCGCAAATCACGAGGTGTGACGCCTGATACGAATCTACGATTCGGTCACGCAATACTACACGAGTTAACGCCAGTGATCGCACTACATGACGCCTGTATGGGTTTTTTTTTTTTCAAAACAGAATCAACGACTGGCGTCGCCCTGTGGTAGTACAGCTGCTTCCTACGCAGAAGGCCTGACTTCGATTCTGGCACGGACGCATGGGTATAATTATTTGCATCCTTCGCAGTTTTTCGCACAAAACCAACGACGTCGACATCCGAATTCCTGCGAAACAAGCTGTTTAACGCTATTTAGTTTAGGTCACAAGTAACTGTGGTTGTGGATTCGCAGCACTAGCGTACGGAAGGCAAAAAAAAAAAAAGAAAAGAAAAAGAAAAACGGACCAACCACTGGGCGGACGACAGGGTGAAGCCGCTGGTTTCGCGAGTTCATCGCTTTGAGGGGAGAGGGCAGAGTCGAAGGAGGGAGAGGAATAGTAATCTGCCTTCGTTTCGCATGCGTTCATATTCTCGCGCTTTGCGCATCGGGCAGACGCCATCCGGGTTGCAGCACTCATAAAGGTCATTTACCCCCGTATTTAGAAACGCTCCTCGACTTGACTTGCCACCTCGTCAAGGCAGCGCTTTTGAAACGCGTTCGTGCTGATTTGGCACCGCCTAAAGACAGCGCGTTCGAAACGTGTTTGTGCTGCATTGAAGGCGGCGGCAAGTCAAGTTCAAGCCATGGAGCGTTTTTGAATACGGGGGTTATCCTACCGCGTGAGGGGGAGACGCCACAGCTGGCACCGTGCCAAGGAGCTTCAACGGCGACGGCGACGGCATCGCTCCTAAAAAAAAAGAGCTATGCCTACCAATTTGCTAAACAAGGGGTCTCAAACTCGCTTTAGTCAGCGGGCCGCAGACGCTACATGATGTATTGCAAGGGGGGGGGGGGGGGAAGGGGGGTGCGCATGAACAAGTTGACAGCTATTCCTGCCATTTGAAAGAGCTTTTCTCATATCTCATATATGGCTCATTTTTCAGGGTAATCAGAGCGAGGATTCGAGAAACACCGGTGCCGATCGGCAGAATGACTGAAATCGACGCCGATTCTGAAGTGTAGTGCTTTCATTCCGGGGTAGTAAGTTTCAACACACGGGTAGGCAGGTAATCAACTTTGATATCAAGGCGATGGACTGGGCCTGTCCCGTCGCGTGCTTTCTTTGTATTTCGTGCTTACCGCTGGTTTTTATTCAATTCGACAAGTAAACAACTATATCAATTCATGAAAGAACCATGTGACAGGGGGGGGGGGGGGGGGGGGTGGATTCATGGATTTACTCACGAAAAGCATGCTTGAGACCGGTCATGCCTGTGTAGCTTAAGAGCATGATTAAAATTAAGAAAATGACAATAGAAATGAGTCATGTGCAGGCCGCGGGCCGCTAGCGAAAGGTACGCGGGCCGCATGCGGCCCGTGCGCCGCGTGTTTGTGACCTTAGTGACATATTTTAGCAGCGAAGTAGCACATACACAGAGCAAAGAAACACACAACGACAGGACGGGCGGCACTTCCAACTGAATTACACTGAGCGCAAACCCAGAAATAAGATCTCTCTAATTCAGTCTAATTCAGTTGGAAGTCCCACCCGTCCTGGAGTTGTGTGTTTCTTTGCTCTGTGTATGTGCTACTTCGCGGCTAAAATATGTCATTAAGCAAGTACCAACTAGGCCAACAGAGAGCCTTGTTTGAGGCCCCTGCGCTAAACAATCGTAAAACACGTTGCGGACGACTGCGGCCAGAGCACTCACCTTTACGGTAGCCAAGGTACCAGCATTCGCAGACAAAGCGTTCAGCCTCATCTCCTGGATGTCTTCGCCGGTAAAAAGCGCACGCCCATCGCTTCCTTCCTTCGCACTCTTAGGTGGTGGCTCACTGTTCGAGCCATACCGAGGGCGAGTTCGTTTGAGCTTCCAGGGTTCTTCAGGCTCGTCCATTCCTCGATATTACGCTTGGCGCCCAGAGCCGACAAAACGGCGTCTGTAGTCGCTTACAAACTAGAAATAAGTGTGAGCTTCGTATGCAACAATCACCGCCCCATGCAAAAATAGTTTGCATAAATGATCTAACCAATTACTTTCGCTCGTTTTAGTGACGTCAGGCAATTCTGCATGTTGAAGATAGCCGAATTTTTCCACAGGCTCATGTTTGGATCGCTGGTTACAGATAGAAAACTCGAACGTACCGACAAATTTTAACGTAGATTGTGACATCAGTACCCAGCCAAAGATAGTGTATCATGGGAAGGCAAAATTTTCTTGTTCGACATATCTAGTATATCGTAAAGCGTGCATGCGCTTCACCTTAAAAAAAATTACCATGTTTTCAAGATAATCTGCAACGAGGAACCGGGTGGGGCAATTGTCTGCCCATCGCAAATAATAATATCTGGGGTTTTACGTTCGAAAATTACGATGTGGTTATGAGACACGCCGTAGTTGAGGGCTCCGGAAAGTTTTGCCATCTGGTGTTCTTTAACGTGCACTGACATTGCACAGTACACGCGCCTTGCGCAACCCTCCGAATTCCGTGACCGCGATCGAACACGTACCCGCCACGGTGGTCTAGTGGTTATGGTGTTTGACTGCTGACCTGAAGGTCCGGTGATCGAATCCCGGCCGCGGCAGCCGCATTTTCGATGGAGGCGAAAATGTTTGAGGCCCGTTTTCCCAGATTTCATCATCATCATCATCAGCCTGACTACGCCCACTGCAGGGCAAAGGCCTCCCCCAAGTTCCGCCAATAAACCCGGCCCTGTGCTTTCTGCTGCGACGTTATACCGGCACACTTCTTAATCTCATCTGCCCACCAAATTGTTTAGCCGTCTGCATTTCACAAAACTAACTTCAGAACCCCTGTTCCGAGTTAAAAACTTGCACCTAAATCAAATTTAATCAATTGACAATGGTAACCAAGACCTCGCACTCATTCTTTCTGGACACACCCTGTATTGTGCTAAGGGCCTGATTAAGTTTATCAAGAAATTACTTTTCTTTACCACGTACGCTCACATTCGGTAACACTACGCTTTACTGTAAAGGCAACCAGCACGACATGACGAAAATTTTGAAAGATACATTTTCTTTCGGGATATTTATGTCGAAAGAACATAAAGAATCGCATTTATGTTCAAAAGTTAGACTTGATTAGAACGCTGTGGAATTCTCAAGATCCTGCACCACAGATCGGGTTGCGCATACATCTCGGATAATTCGACGTAGTGGGCAAGCGTCAGCACTCGGAAAACAAGAAGAACCTACTGAAGATGGATGCGGGCTCGTCCGGGCATCAGCCTCCCAAACCAGTGAAAACGGCAGCAGCTGCTGTCCCTGCAATCGGGATGCCATACGGGTCCACTGGTTTGAAGAGGAACTCCTTACCTTCAAATAGCATGGACTTAACGTTTCCGAGCGTCGAAGGGCCCATATCTGCCGTGAGTATTACCACCATCACGCGCTTGGTACGAAGTCGAATATGTCAGAAGGATCACAATTTCGTTCAACTGATCAACATGCCACTTATCTCTTGTAGCAAGGTTTAATGTATTATAATACTGACACGATATCTTTAGACGGATTCCTGCAATTCATTCTGCTCTTTTGGTCACTCAGAGAACTCTGAGAACGTTGAAACCAGACGAGGAAATATGGACATAGGTGTGCGCACGAGGGGGGTGGGGGGGGGGGGGGGGGGGGCGGCCGCTCACCTAAGAGGGGGTGGCGCACAATTTGCTTCATACACTGACTGGGGGGGGGACGCCCCTCTGGTGACCTAAGAGGAGGGGCGCAAAATCTGCCCCGTACATTGACGTCGCCCCCCTTCAACGGGAACCCTGCGCACGCCTATGGCAATGGATTCGGTTTTCTGCCAAGGAAGGTGTGCGAGTGACAGTGAGCACGTGGTAGCCGGCCATTACGACGTTTCTGTCCACTTTACGGCCATCTACAGAGTGACAGTGAGCACGTGGCAGCCGGACATTACGACGTTTCTGTCCACTTTACGGCCACCTACGGCACTTACGATCGCCTACAATGCTGATCATTCTGAGCTTCGACGTAGCAGCATATACAGCGAAGGACCTACCCAGCCGAATCGGGGAACAACGCTCAATCTTCTGCTGTCACGTGACCACCTGGTGTATGAGAAACTGGCTGCAGAAGTGTTATTGTACATAATTATTTATGATACTTAGGACCCCGCAATGATCGAAGGACCGATGAGCGTTTGGTGTAACTTTAAGAGGCAAGCTGACACCTCCGATGATTGCGAGCGAACGTGGCGGCCGGCACTCCAGGATCGCAGTCGACATTGATAAGAGATGGGACTGCGAGGGGTATGAAATGTATCGGGCAGATAACGGACGGTCCGAACACAGCGGTGGCGCCAGGGGGTGTAGTAGCCTTGCTCATAGGTCGGCAAACTCACTCATGAGTGGACTCACTTAGACTCACTCATACTCAGATCGGGCCGTGAGTCTGAGTATGAGTGAGTCCGGATGAGTAATACTGTGGTGAGTTTGAGTCCGAGTTAGAGCACTGCACGGGCCTGGATTTTCGGCCCGGGCCCGACCCGGGCCCGGAGCTTGTTTAAACTTACCCGCCCGAGCCCGGCCCGGTGATTCAAAGCGAAAACCGGGCCCGGCCCGTACCCGAGGAAAAAATTCGCCTACCCGACCCGGCCCGGCCCGACCGCAGATCGGGCCCGACAGAGGCCCGAGCCAATAATTTAGGTAGTGTTGCCCGAACACGAAATCGACAAGGTGTTTTAAGTGACAGATACCTACGCTTCGGTGGCGCATGTTTCACTAACAATTATATTTTAACCTACGGTAATTTCTTGTAAAAACGGGCTCACAGTGGAAACAGCTGAGCTGATATACTGGATGCAATGAATGTTTGCTTGGCAGTGGCACACTGTACCTAGTTTTTCTGTATATACTATGGGGATGCAATCAAGGGTTGGACGGACACCCGTCTGGTCGGAAAAAATCATTGAATAAAAAAGACGAGGATGCCGACCACAAGAGAGTAAAAATGCGTTGACGCTGCCGGACCCATAAATGGGAGCCTTGTTCACAATCGTTGTGAACAAGGCTCCCGTTCTGGGTGCCGAAACATCAGCCATGGAGATTAGTAAAAGCGTTTCGCAGCAGATATTGCCACGCGTGTTATTTTGATGTGATCTGTTTAAGCCGACAAATACTGTGAGCAATGCTCGGCGCAGATCGCGCCTCAGTGTTCGAGAAGCTTCTCGTTCGTAGTAGATAGTTTTGTTGACATTTTGCACAGCACGCGAACACTCAAGATTATTCCAGAGCTTGCGCGACGACCAGTGATAAGGCTAGAATGTTCGATGCGTGATGTATAAAAGCCGTAGCGTTCCAACGATGAACACATTATCGACGGCCGACGCTCTGTTCGCCGCTATCAGTGCCAGTGTGCATTGCTGTAGTCTGGATTTCAGTTTCCCGGCCACAAGTTCGGCCAAAGAAAGAGTTTCTTCTTTTTCACGCCGACTGTTGCCTTCATCGACGTCACAACCACCTAACAATATTGTAGCAAGGAAAGTTATTTCGAGAATCAGTTCAGCTTCAATACAGAGTGCAATAAAAACGGAGGACACAACGAGAAGAACGCTCTCTTCCCTTTGTTTACATTGCGGTGTATTAAAATTTAAAGCACGCTCTAACGACATATCTAATCGTGCACCCTTCATGATATGTAGCGCCTGTCTTCAGCATAGTAGCACCCTGCCACAGCAAGAGAAATAGAGAAAGAAAGCAAAATTCATTACGTTCTTCTAACTACACTAACCTAGACAAAAAATTATCATGAACCGCGCACCACGTGTACTTTTAGAAATACGTATAAGCAGCCGAGCGGTAGAAAAAATATTTGTCATAGCATTCTTTTCATCTATCACACTGCTGCTAGCATACACACTCTAGCAGTTGTTCGTGGCATATTTTACAGCTTGTTTCTTCACATGTCATTGTGCAAAAAATCTAGTTAAGCGCTGTTGCATCACATATCCTGCCACGCTAGAGTTTCTCGCACTGCTTACGCTAGCAGGGAAGTTCATCTGCCTTGCGAATTGTGAAGGCATCGCCTGTCTTTATTTTTAACTTCCACCACTGGAGCAATTATAGGATGTCTCTGTCGACTTTTGCAGAATGAACATAGCTGTCCAGCTCATCCCTTCATTCCTCTCGTTCCCGAACTTCGTGCCGGTCTTCAATGACATCTATAAAACTCCTCTTTGAGGGTTTCTCCTTGCAGTTTTAAGCAGTGTATGTTATGCATGTTTTGCGCCGCGCTCTTTTTCTTTTTTCATATAATAATGGTGTACGCCGTCCTAACGATGTTGTACTGGTATAGAAGGTGGTCATTGGGCTGTACGACTGACAGGAGGAGAACGTAGAGATCTCGATCTATTTTCAGGGTTTATTCCAGTTTGGTAATGAAGGCGCGAATAAGCTTTTCGACGCTTACTCATATGGTTCGAGGTAAAAGGACATTAATCACATGGCACGGAATTCGTAATTGTCTTTTTTCAAGCCAGGCATTTCGTACGCCAATATACTTTGTCCGAGGCCTTGTTTATTGTACCTGTGCTATTCCTGCACATTCCAACGTAGTTGCGGCAGTGTTATGTATTTCTTGCACTATATAGTGCACGGGTCTCAAATACGCGGCATGCAGCACGCACACGGCTGCCTTCGCCCGATTTTTTTTTCTTTATAAGTACTTCCTTAAACTACATAGGCATGACAGGTCTATAGCATCTTCTTGTGAGCCACCCCATGCATCCATCATGCGTTCATACATAAAAATGAAAGAAAAGTCTATATTTCAGAATCGGCGTCCAGATTTTAGTCATTTTGGAGATAGCTATAGATATGTTGTTGGAATCTCGCCACCAAATACTATTCAGAAATGACCGATATATGATATATGGAAAAGGTATTTCAAATGACAAAATCAGGTGACATTTAGTACAACCTAGTACCCACCCCCTCCTACACTCTGCCCTGACCCTTGCAGGACTAAATTTTCGTTAATGCAGACCGTTAGCTGATGCGAGTTTGAGATCCCTCATATAACGGAACAAGACGGAAGCTCAGACGCTAACAATATGGGCGCACAAAGCAGGCTGTACATGTCCATCTCGCGTGACATGACCACTAGGAGCCGTGCCAGAGCCACAGAAAACAAATGTCTTTATAGGGATCTTATATAACGAGACTCCGTGCAGTCCTTTCATTTTAGTGGAGGGCTGGAATATTCAAGATCGTTTCCCAGCTTTAGAGCTCTAGCGATAAGTTATAAATTTATTATATTACTTTAATTACTGTGATCACAGAATAACATTTGGGATATAAAATAATATAGAATCCGAATAAAGCCCAGAATAGCCAGATCTTAACTATGTAAGCGTCTGGCATATTTATTTTTAGCTCGCCCGTTTCAGATAAATCAAGTAGACCCATATGCAAGACGCAAGAGAAGTTCAGTACCTGTCCATCATAGAACTCCAAATAGCTTGCCCCACATAAAAGAAGCATTCTTTTCGAGATAAAATGTGAAACGTATATGTACGGTTAATTTCTCTGGAATAAACTTAAAGGGACACTAAAGAGAAGAATAATATTTTATTACCAGTAAATTACTCTTTTACAATTCCAAAATAACCACGCTCGCCGTGACAAGACTTGGTAAACGAGAAAATGTGGGTGGTGACGCCACCTTGAAATTCGCGCAGCAGAAGCCGTCACGTGATAGATTCTGATGTTGTCTACTGGGGCCTACGTAGATCTTAATCGATAAAAATGAAGTAAATTGATCTCTGAGTAGCCCATAGACTTAATATACCAGGTTTCAGTAAATTTTGAAGATCCAGTGCCCCCCAAAATACGACGAATACAGTTTGAAATCCGTGACGCCACGCGCGGAGATTTCAGCGCGAAGTTCTAAAATGGAACTTTGGCCTTGATTTTTTCCTGTTTTAATAAACTTATGGTAGTGAAAGGAATGATATTCAAGTTCTCAGAGTACACATTATTAGTCTAAACCGAGTCAGTGTTTCACTTTCGTGTCCCATTAAGAACTGAGAAAAGTCCAGGCCCGGCCCGACCCGAGCCCGCCACCTCAAACCCGGGCCCGGCCCTAAGCCCGGAGCTTCAGGCCCGAGCCCGGCCCGGGCCCGCCGTGAAACCTACTTTACCCGGCCCGGCCCGGCCCACGGGCCGGGCCGGGCCCGGGCTTCGGGTAGGCCCGAGCCCGTGCAGTGCTCTAGTCCGAGTGAGTCCAGCTGAGGAAAATTGTGGTGAGTTTGAGTCCGAGTGAGTCCGGTCGAGGAAATTACTGGTGAGTCTGGGTCCGAGGGAGCCCTAAGCCCAAAATAAATTTCTTGAGTGAGTCTGAGTGAGCTCCACCAGTTATTGCCGACCTATGGCCTTACTGAAGTGATAACCTTCGCCCGGTGCAATGAACAGTGAACCTTGAGGAGAACTTCTTCTTGGCCTAGTTGGTGTTGTTTGCTGTATGACTTATTGCCGCTAATAAAACACACACATAAGTGAGACACGAATTTTTGTCGTCCTATTCGTGTCTCACTTGTGTGTGTGTTTTATTAACGGCAATATGTCATACAGCGAACAGTGAACCATGTATGAATTTGCCATGCGATAAATATCTCCCCTGGCTGCTGCTGTTGCTGCCAACGACAATGATGGTGATAGTGATTATGATGATAAACGCTTCATATTGAAGATCAACAGCGCTAAAAAAGCATGACCATGACCAAGGCCGCGAGAGCGCTTGTCCAGCGTGGTTGCTATTCGTAGCCGTGCTCTTTTGCACTGATCATCTTAAATATGAGTAACCAAGTTACCCAGACAGCTACTTTAATAAACAACTGAAGCACTTCTACCACAGTCTCCAGCATACGTCTCCCGGGAACGGCGCGGCCGCCGCCGACGGCAGCGGAGCAGAAGGATCGCGACGTTCCTCCTGTCGGCACTCACTGTGTCCGTCCTCCTGGTGGTGTTCATCTTGCTGTTGACTCGGTCGCGGGCGTCATGGAGCACCAGCGAGCCCTGCAGGTCCCCATCGTGTCGCCGCTTCATGGACCTACTCGAGGCCTCCATGGACACTACCCTGGATCCGTGCCAAGACTTCTACGCGTTCGTATGTTCGCGCTGGAAGCCGGGTACGTGCTATAAACTACAATGAGTACATATTCCGAGGTTTGGCATACCAAAAGCGAGCGCTGATGATTTTGGGGGGCCGCTACGCATGAGTTGCGCGATGGGTGAAGAAGCAGGGAAGCTGGTGGTGTTGCCCTCCTCCTAACCCTCACCTCCCTTTCCTAACCCTTGCTATACTGCACAATATTATGCTATGCCTTTCCCTCTAACCTCTTCCTTTTCCTCCTCCTAACACTCAATTCCCTTCCCCACCTGTTCCTATACTATACTATACATGGTTTATGCTTGCCCTCTTTTTTTCTCTCTATTTCGCGTCTGTTTGTTTCTACCTATTTCTCTCTGTCTATTTACTTCTCAGTTTTCTATCTTTTTCGCTTTTCGATCTTTCTTTTTGTTTTCCTCTCTGTATTCGTTCTCTCACCCTATAACTTGTTCTCAATTTCTCCCCTTCCATTCTCTCTATTTCTTTCTCTCTATTCCATTTACAGCGGAGCTGAACAGCTTCGCTGTGAAATTCTTATGATTGGATTGTTTTTAAGCGAAAACTTGAAGCAGTCCTGATGCTGGGGATATCATTATCCATACCAGCTGACCGATGAATAAAATATGGCTGCAGATCCACGAAGTGAATACCAATGATGGGGCGAAGCAGTGTGCATCGGATCATGAATCGTGGCCTTCTATTTTGTTCCAGTTAACAGCCTTTTATTTTGTTCTTGTTAACCTTTTGTTCTGTCATATGATTTGACTGATGGGTGGTTAAATGTCGGTGTTTGCCGTAACGGTGTTGTGGCCTTTTATTGTGTTTGTTTTTTAAACCATATGCGCGCTATTTTTTTTAAACCATATGCGCGCTTTGTACGCTCTGTAGACAGTATTGCGCGCAGATGTTTCGCACCTGCGCTTCGACTAGGGAACACGGCAAGCCTCGACGACAACGGTTTTCGTGCGACCCTAAGGTGCTTCGCTCCTAAAAAGCTGCGCCTGCGGCACGGGCCTTTAGGCACACCGTAATTAAAGAGAGGGGCGAGAGGGTGAGCGCCGGTGTACACCGGATTTATTTTAAAAACCTGATGTCATTTAACGGGGACCTAAACATACGTGACGTAAAGAAACAAGCGATTTTGGTTTCTCCGTAGTCGAAACGCTGTCTCTGATGCCGTATCGACCCATCCACTTCAAAGTCGACACGACAACGTCACAGTAACTAAGCTAACGTGGCCAGCGAATTCAGTGACAATAATATAGCGGAAAGAAAATTCGTATTCCATTGAATCTATGCTTTCCTAGGACGGGATACATGGGACAGTGAATAATAATAAACTGCTCTTCGGTACTGTGAAATTAAGCTGTGAGTGACTACGCATGCATTATGGAAATAGGTTACGAAGAAGCATGACGTCAAACAGCTGTAGCATAGGTAAGATGATCTTCAGACACGGCTCCTCCTCAGGACCTACGTGTGCATTGGCTCGATCTGACCAGACCCTATAAGTTTTCCGCAAGTTCCGAGGAGTTGGTTGGTTCCCGACAGCGACTGTACGGCTTTTCAAGTGCGGAACACTTCAGGGGGCCGGCTGGTCGTCCATCCATAAATCTCATGTTGCGTGATCACGCCCACAGTAAAGCTTTCACTGCAGGACATAAGAAGGTTAGCAGTGCTCAAACCCAGGTTAAAATGAACGAACAAGGTTTAAAATAATATACTTAACAGAAATAGCCCTGAAGTAACCGCATTAATTAACTTAAAATCGCTATAGCGTTTCGCAAACCTACGGCTGACTCCAGCGGGGAGGGAGAGAGAGGGCGCCACCGCCTCGCCAAGTGAGCGAATGCCCCTCTCCCTGCGCCGCCTCTGCGTCGGCGGTACGCTGGCGCGGAGCTGCATCGCTACGTGACTACATCTTATCGGGTAAACAAAGAGACGGAAGTAGATAAACAGTAGCAAAATGTAGTGTACATACCGCAGACCGAGTATGTGAATCTGCCTAGGAAAACTGTACTCGCGCAGGCGAAACCCACATGCTTACCTGAAACATTGGCTTCATTGACGCTTTGGTAAACGGAACAGTGGGAACTCCACGAAAGGAAATCACTGGGTCCCCGTGCGACGCACTTCCCCAGGTTTTACAGTAGTGGAGCGGCCATACGTTTTTGGTTAAGCAGCCAAGCACCATAACCACCCGGCCACCACGGCGGTCCGAGGTATATCTCCGACGTTGTGCGGTTCGACTATTTTCTCTTCTTCCCGGCTACGTATTTGTGTATGCATGTCCATTATATAGACGCAGATTCAGAGTAAGCTACTGATGAACGCAAAGAATTCGCAGGCAGAGGATTGCTCTCAGAGATTTAGCTCGATGAATCAACTAGCAAAACTGACGCGTCATTATGAGAAACTATCTTCTAATTCCAGAGGCCGGAGGTCACACTTTCCTGGAAGACGCGAGGCTTGCCCTACAAAACGAGGTCATAGAACGCGCAACAGCTGAAAAAGTGCCCTCGGGAAACCAGAACCGCTTCCAGAAGGCCGTTACGCTATACCAGAGCTGCCTTGCCACGGGAGAGAGTGGAACGGGTTCGTTCAGAGTATTTCTGGACTTCGTGATGGGATCGCCGTGGCCCGACGTCAACACGAACATCGATCCCATTGGAATTCTCCTTGACTTGTCCTTTCAGTGGCGGTGTCCTGTGCTTTTCTACGCCTCCTACACGCAGGGTGTCTCTTCCACCGGCAACCTCGCGTTCCTGGACTCCTCGATGGGCTTGGACTTTCCCGCGCTCTTCGCCGAATACAGGTCGCGGCGAGACCACAGTCGCTACATCTGCGCTCTGCACGCCGAGCTCAACAAAGGGTCAGATCGGACCAACGGTAACAGGGACTCGGCGAACAACACTAAGTGGTGCAAGGACATGGCTCGCTTTCAACACGAAGTGCTAAGCGAGCTGGAACCGCACTCTCACGAATCCAGCGGTACATCGTATGCCAGCGTCTACCAGTTCGCCGCACAAACGACTCCTAGTGTCTCGGGAAAGCGTTGGATACGGGTCGTGGCCTCTCACGCTCGTCGAGGCGAAACCATCCTGAGTTCTACCCCGGTGGAAGTTGACAACCCAGCTTACTTGAAAGCGCTGACGGCGATTTTTGAAGATAAACCGACGAAGGACGTTCTAACATTCATCGGTCTCACGGTCGTCCAGGTAATCGGACGCTTTGCAAGTGCTGACTTGGCAGCCCTTATATACAACGTAGCGTCGGCAGCGGGCCGGAGGCGTCAGAGGACGTTCTGTTATCGCCTGGTGGACGTTGTCCTGCCCGCAGCTCTGGGCAATGCATACCTGTTCGAGTATCAACGTGTCAGTAAGGTGAAAGAAGTCGCCGGCGCGGTGGTTGCTTCCACCATAGCGAGGCTCCAAGGCGCGTCCTGGCTCACTGCGCAGTCCAGAGACGAGGTCATCGAGAGGATAGGCCGAGCGCCGCTCGTCTTCGAAGGAATGCTACAAGAAGCGAACGCTACAAGCGAGAACTTCGCAGTCGAGAGTACCCATTTCTTGGATAACGCGAGGAACCTGCCTAACGACGTGTGGGTGCTCTTGAAGCAGCGATACAGCGACGAAACGAACCAAAGCAGCGGCGAATGGAAAGAGCCTCCAAGATATGAGGTAGGCCCCACAGAGGGGCCTCTGAGGCTGGTCGTTCCGGACGTGTACATGTCGAAAGAAGTGTTTCCCGACGCAGCATACGAGAGCGTCAACTACGGGACCGTGGGGTCCCTCGTAGCTCGTCAGGTCGCATCAGCTGTGTACCTCGAGGGTCGAACTGTCGACAGCGGTGGACAACGCCGCGCTCTTCTGACCGATGAACGAAGCGGGCAGAACGGGACAGTAGAATGCCTGGTAGATGAGTTTGACCGTCGCGACAACGTGACGACAGCGACGCTGGCGGAAGATGACAAGTCCGCGCTTTATGCCTCCTGGGCGAGCCTCGCCCCACTTTTCGATGCGCACCGATCCAGCGTTGGATTGAACGAGTACCGCGCAGGTTACAAGCAGTATTCGCCTGCGCAGTTGCTCTTCATTACACTCTGTTTCGTCGCGTGCGCTCAGAAGAGTGATAATGTCAGCAGTCTGACTGGTGTCGGCGCGGATTCCTTGTGCAATTTCCCGCTAAGCCTGTTCAAGCCGTTCGCAGACAGCTTTCAGTGTACAGCGGGAAGTCCTATGCACTCCGCGCAAGTGTGTAATGAAATGTAAGCTCTGAGGATTGCGTCAGGCACTTTACCAAAGGCTGTGTTGCCGCTAGTGATATTGGTGTATTTGTACAATATGCGTTAGATGTTCGACCAACGTTTGGGAGTCAAGGACTGGACCTACGCTGTATTCACCCATGGGAATTGGTGCATAGCGAAACCTATCGTATTGTCTTGTTATAGAAAAAAGTTGAAAAAAGAATGCGACCATTTTCGGTAGTGTTTCAATATTGCGAAGTAGCTGCTATGTAGGGCAACATCTGTATTGCTGACTGACATGTCGCGTGAAGGTTTGAATATAGTTTTTTGCACGGAGTTATGAACTGATCTATGTTGCTTGATACATAACATACTACCAAGGATTATGATACTACTTCAAACACGTGTAATTTTCTCTTCAGCACTACCCGCATGTGGTGTATGTAAACATGACCACAACTTGTCTATACTCTGTTTCACCACTACCGTTCAGCACTGCCAAAGCTACGGGGTGTAAACAAGCCACACGCTTGCGCAGGAAAACATAGATCCAGATATAATTGCTTTGCAGTTTGCAAGGTTGAGACATTTGCCCTTCTTTAGCATCTGCTTCTGCACGTCAATAAGTAATTTGTTTATTCTTCATCGCATTTACGTCGTATTTCTTTAATTGTTGTATCAGTAACCGTCGGTAACTGTGGTTAAAAATCAACATGGCAGCGCCCATGCAGTCGCGACCACCCGCTTCGATCCGAACTTGCCCTTGACGGTCGCTCAGAAAGCTCACAACAACAAATGAATGGTGCAATGAGCTATCGCTTTGCGCCATCTCACGATCAGGACAAAGCATCAGGTACGCTCTGTTGTTATTGGTAAGATAAGCTATTGCTTTAACCACGCCTGCTAAGCCTAACGCGCCGAGAATTTGATCACCGTTCATCGAAATAGCGCAATGTAGTAACGAATACATTGCTGCCGAATCTCCAAGACATAAATCTAAAGCAAATACAAGCGTCTGTTTGGAACTTACGGGCCACAGTGCGCACCGCGACGACGTGATAAACTCGAGGCGGAGAACAGCAGCCTCGATGCGTGCAGCCATGTTCTATTTTTTTTCGGGGCTGCCGTCTGCTCGCTGAACGTGTGCGCGCAGACGGCAGGGGGGATGCTAGCAGACGACGCGGCGCGGATGAATACATGTGGAGGGGCTAATCACCCTTCCTCTTGTCTAATGGGCCCTGTAGCCTCCACAGTGCTGAAGGGAACTTCTGAAACAGAGTATACTTGTATATACGCAAGAACGAAGCACCCATTTATTTTAATGACAAACATTTATATCTCCAACATTTCTTCTCATCGTTTTCTGACTGCTCTTCGGCAAATTGGGTGAATTTACCTGGAAAACAAGAGATATTGAGGAGCGCTTATTGGTTGGCGGCTCCGCATTACCGGAACCACAACGCATAAGAAGCACTTTCGTACTGCGTCATTGTTGTCGGGAACAGGAAAAGGAAATCAATGATGTAAAGGATATGTTGACAGAATTTAAAGACGTTTTAACAGGTGGTGCATTCCTTCTGTTTGACGCCGGCGTCCCGTGAAGGAACACCCCTGATATAGTAGAGCGAACTTGGCTTGTTGGTGAAGCATTACGAAATACAGCGCAAGTTACGAAGGGGTAGTCCCCGTCGTTACTTGCGCTGTGTTTTTGCGATGTGATATAGTAATTTGATATAGTAATGTTAATGATATAGTAATGATAATGGGATACAGTAATGGTAGAGTGTACTAGAGTGCCCGGAACGAGCTTCGAAAAGTAAAGCCCAAACAGGGTCAAGCCGCTTGGGGCGCTGGGATCGGTAGTCTGCAATGCGTGGTCATTTTAAAAGTTGCGCGCGGCTCCACGAAAATGGTGCAGAGGTAGAATGCCCGCTACCCACTCGAAAGGCCCGGGTTCGAATCGCAGCTGTAGATGTTGGGTTTTTATTTTTTTAGTGTAACTTCTTAAGCTATATTGTTTTTGTTTTTTTCATAAAACAAGCTTCAGTTGCGTATTGCTAGAAAAAGTAACCTGCAATGTGAACTAGAAGAAATCCGAGAGTGAGCGTAATTATTTGTTGCGCCACCGCACGGCTTTTAACAAAAACGTAAAGTACGGCTTCGAGATCTTTGCGTATAAGAAATATTGGAGACCATATTTTATGTTTTTGTTAAATACCGTACGGCGGCACTGCAAATATTCACGCTCACTGTCAAATTTCTTCTGTTTTACTTCACATTTCAAGTTACTTTTTTTGTAGCAAAACGTACCATCAGAAGCTAGTTTAAGGAAACAAAGAAAAACAATACAACTATAACAAGTTACACTAAAAAACAAAAAAGTCCACAGCCACGATTTGAAACCGGGCTTATCGAGTGGGAAGCGGGACATTCTACCTCTGCACCATTGTGGTGAAGCCGCGTGCATTTCTTGAAAACGATGCCAGATTGCAGACTACCGATCGCAGCGCCCCAGTGGCTTGATCCTGCTTGGGCTTCACTTTCTTTACACTGGTGCTGCAGCAGTTCCGAACACTCTCCTGTTCTGGTACACTCTAACAAAAGGAAGAGTAATAGCTGAGCGATGCCCCGCTTGTTTCAGCGGAGCGTGTTTCTGCGCCACCGGTTGAACAAGGTTGAAGTTGCTGCCAATCGAGCAGTGGCTTTTCTAGGAAAACGCTCGCACGCTCGTCCGCTGCGCACGCTTCGCTGATGAGACGAAACGAGCGGGCGAGCGGCTCTCTCCGTAAAAACACTGGTTCTGCCAGCGTGCCGCGCATGCGCAGTTGGCGTCTCCGCTCGTTCGCTGGGCCCGCTGAGCCGCTTAGCTACTGCCAGTGTTGTACACGTTCCTCTAAAACAGGAACGAAAGCTCGTTCCTCGTTCCTTCCCAATTTCGGAACGAGTTCCCGTTACAAGTTCCTCAAATGCAAAAGGAACTCGTTACAGTTACATTTCCAAAATTGGAACATGTCGTTACAATAACGTTACATCTGAGTTTTTAATAAATATATAGTGGCGGATAATGATGAGGTGAAATAAAGAGAGCAATTTAATGCCCCCATTGAGGTACATATAGGAAACGAATTTAACATTGCCGACAGGAGGTTATACATAGGTAAAGAAATCGAAATAAACATTCCTAGACAATCTTTTTTCGAGACCACCGGCCTTACTACAAACATGTAACTGCAACTTTCGTGCTGGTCTATTTCAAGTCCAACACATGTGGCACTCTTCAACGTCGGTCTTCAAAGGCGCAGTCAGAATACTGCACTTCACATATTCAAACAGAAAGCTCCACCGATGCGCCAATATAACTGAATTTCTTGGACAGGAAATCACATCGAAAGGGACAATACTTAGGCGCTTAATGAGTGCTGATTCAATATATCAGTGTGAACAGAAAATAATGTTCAGGACACACGTTTGCGCCTTAGTGAAGCACCCGGTTCACATTCAGCGAACATATTACTGTACATTTCGTCCTCTGTCTTTATATATCTTGCTTGCTTTCTTGCCTTTCATTCTATATATTTTTCTCTTTCTCTTTCTTTATATTTTTTTTCGCTATCTCTCTCTCTCTCTGTACGTTCGCTCGCCTCTTTTTTCTTTTTCTTTTTCTCTGTCTCTGTATACTGGTTTTCCTCTCCTTCTTTCCCTCCTCCTCACCATCACTTCTCCTTCCCACCCCCCTTGATATACAGTGCTATACAAGGATATGCTATACACTTCTAGCGTGTGCGCATGTTCCAGAAAAACGAATAGTCCAATAATTTTCTCAACATTCTACTTCATTAGTATATGGTCACTCAGCTAAGAGATGTATACGAGCAAATGGAAGGTCGGCCAGAATTGTATATTTCATTGGTGAGGTGTTTATCCTTACCACCTTTCTAGTGTATAATGGGAAATTGGCAGTCCTTTGATGTATTCGTTCTAGAGATGAATGCGAATTCTTCAGTATTATGCGTTCGTCGTTGGGTCGCGATACGAGCAAAATCAACATATTAGTTCACTGTCTGTATTGAATTACTTCAAAGTGCCATGCCCATGTTGAATAAATACCATGAAAAAAAAAAACTAGATAGCCGAGTGGTTACGACGCTCGCTTTCAGATCGTGGATAGGCGGGTTCGAATCTCACCTCGCCGAAAAGATTTTGTAGCCAAGAATTTATCTCTTTCTCTATATACCCTTGCTTTCGCTCTCTCCGTACTCGTTCTCTCGCCCCATCAGAGTTATTGCATCCCGCGCCGGACAAATCAGCGCCCGTGTTCTGGGAGAGAAGCAGAAGAGGATGGCGATGACGAAGAGAGTGCGTGCCGGTTCACGATGATGATAATTTTCTTTCTACGACACATGGAAACCTCGAGCATAACATCTAGCTCTGTTGTAAAAAATCAACTGTTCCCCCCCCGCACGTCGTCAGTCTCGGCGTCTTTCGCTTTCCTGCGTCCCCGGCGGGTGCCTTGAAGTAAAAACCAGGATGCATCGTAGTCACGTGATGGGCGAGCGCTACATTTTCGCGCCTCACACGGTCACCCGTTCGCCCTGTTCTGCGTGATGTGCTGCGCGTGTGCGCTTGTTGAATGCCGTGGAACGTTTACGGAAGGAACGCCGTTCCCTCTACCGTTCCTGCTTAAACGTAACGAGTTACCGTTACAGTTCCACCGATCCTGAATGGAACGCTGGCGTTCCTCCGTTCCTGCGAAAAGGAACTAGTTCCTGAACGTCGTTCCTTGGAACGCCGTTCCGTACAACACTGGCTACTGCTCTTTAATGTACCGCGTATGAATGACACTGCGCTTCATGACAAAGATACGCAGACGCAGCGGTTATCGCTTGTTCGGCCGCAAACAGGATCGTTATCGCACAGCCACGACCAACCAAGCGACATAATAAAGATTTATAAATCTGATGCATTTATCTACTGCTCTAGTACCAAAATATTCCACAAACCTTTCCACCTTCCTTTAGTTATGTTCAATTGCGCTACAGTTTGAAAAACTTGAACCATCTCCCCGAAGGGAACCCTGATGGGATGCGAAGCAGCAGCGGTGCGCACGGCGTTGAACCGGTTGAAACGGGCGTCATCGCAGATAAACGAGCCGAAAGAGTGTTTCCACTCGACGTGCGGTCGAGCGTTGCGGCCGGTGAGAGGGTGAAGCGAGAGAGAAGTGACACGTTCAGAGGTGTTGCGAGCGGGCGGAGCAGCCGGCAGCTGCGGGCGCTGCCGCGAGCATGATGCGGGTGAGGGAGAGAGTGACGTCAGCGCGCACCTGCGAGGGAAGCGTGCGAGGGGAGCGTGACGTCAACGCGCAACTGTGGCGTGACCTACTTGGCAACGCTCCAACACCTACGGCGAGGGGAACGCGTTGCGGCGCATTCGTACGGACGTACGTAACGTACGGCGTTACACACGTGAGTCAAAGAGCTGCTTCGCATCTAAAAAAAAAGTCGTGGGAGCGAGTGGGTGGGGCCCCTATCCCAGGGTTGAAAGAGCTCCGACCGAGGAGCGAGCGCGCGTGACGGGAGGAATAAAGCGAGGCTTAGAGGCCAGGGTCTCGTCATACCGACAGACTGTGCCTTCACTCACTTTCGTCCTCGTTCGCTCTATCGGTTACGCCGACAACGGCAACGGCGACGCCGCTTAACGCAGGAACGGGTGCCTAAGGGTAGGTACTCACTAGCGGCAAAAACGCGAGCGACACGCCGCGTGCGTTCGTGTTTCCATTCGCGTTTTACGCTACAGGGCAGTGATACTTGGAGTCTCGAGTTGTATAAGACTCCAAGAATTGCAGTCGCGCCGCGTAAAACGCGAATGGGAACGCACGCGCCTGCCGCGAGCGCTCTTGCCGCACGCGGCGTGTCGCTCATGTTTTTGCCGCTAGTGAGTGCCTACCCTAAGAGTTGCGCTCTAGAAAAATGCGGCATAATAGCAGCTAATCGCTCACTGCTTCGCCCGCAATCTATTCCCACAATGCGTGGCACAGCCGGAATTTCCGGCATTGAATGATTGGTTTGTTTGTTTGATTCATTCATTGGTAAGGATCTGTGATTCTTTTGGCTGAACATGCCCCTTTCTTGGAGAGGAATTCCGTAGCAAACATCGACACGGCACCATTTCTGGCATTTTTAATTCCGCGCAGCGTTTGGATAAAGGATGAAATAATAGAAACTTAATTCATTCCTCGCGGCACATTTTGTTGTGTAGGTCATCCGGAGAATTACCTAGATTGGCAGCAGATTCTTTAAATGTAACCAGATGAAGCATGAGGGCTTTTCAGGATGACTTGAGCTAGTCGTGCCTGTAATAATCTGGATTCATGAGCGGTCAATTAGCTCTTCACATCTGCGACTGACGGCCATTCGCGCACGCATGACAATCAAAACTAGCAGCTGTTCCGTGTATGAATACAATCGATGAGCGAAGCTCCTTAGAAATGGGACGCACGCGGCGTTCGGCGCGCGCGGCGTTTCATTGTCCAGGCAACGGACCAACCCCTGGGTGGACGACAGGGTGAAGCGATGGTTTCGCGCGTTCGCCGGTTTGAGGGGAGAGGGCAGAGTCCAAGAAAGAGGGAGAGAGAGACTAATCTGCCTCCGTTTCGCATGCGTTCGTATTCTTGCGCTTTGCGCATCGTGCGCACGCCATCCGCGTTCCAGCGCTCGTAAAGCTCATTTATCCTCCCGCTTGCGGGGAGACGCCAAAGCTGGCATCGTGCCAGGGAGCTTCAACGGCGACGGCGGGGTGCCGGTCTAAGGAGCTTCGCTCCTAATAATCAGTTTTATAGAAGGCTTCCGTTGACGTCTCTGAAGCAGCCACGTTGGAGCACGAACATAGTGGAACGCGAACTTTGTGATGTCATGTTAGCGTTATCGGCATATCACAGGCTGGTTCCTTCGTTATTTAAGCGCAGACGTCCAGTGGCGTTCCAGCGATGTTGTTGTCACACTGACGCATGTTGATCGCCGCGTGATTACACTGCCTTCACGCCATCTCAGCCACCGTGTTAAAGCCATGCTGTTCTTCAATGACGTCACGTGCAATATTTCCTGTCCCAGCGAAGCTGTGACAGGAAAATATGTATTGAAAATCCGGTTTGGACTATTCCGTTTCGTATTGGTTTGGCTAGGCCAAACCGAAGTTCATCCGTCCTCTGTGCGCAAGGACTTTTAGCGCGATGTGCCATAGAAATTGGGTGAACCCCACTACTTACCAGTGGGCCACTAAAAATGAAGAAGGAAAAACACAGGTGGCAAACATCAGTTAATATTTCTGAAAAGACTTAACCAGTAATTGAGAACCTTTCCACCTTCCTTTGACGAACTATCGGGATTAACCCAGTGACGAACTCCGTGTCCTCAGTTTCTGTTTGGCTAGAGAGAGATGTTTATTGTGGCAGAAAAGCTGAGAGGTCGGCCTGAATCCATTTTCTGGCCTGCTACTCAGCGTTAGGAAAGGGGAAGGGGTGGAAAAGAAAGGAGAGAGAAGGTGATGATGAAAAGGAGAGTGGTGATGAAGCAAAACGTTCACAAACAATTTACAGTCTCTTGTCGAGTTCGGTCTCTCGCAAAAACTTGATTAGCGCTTTCAGAACATCGCTCTGATGACGAGGTGGTGGTCCCAACAGAACTTTTTCAGAAACTTGTTGCTCCGTAGATTTCAACAAGGTGGTGGCCATCGAACTTCTTTGCGTGATATATCGCGGGCAGACGTACAAGATATGTTCCGTAGTCTCAGGAGTGCCACAGGTCTCGCAATTACGGACTGTCTGCACGGACGATGAAGTGTAGGTAACGACGAGTGAACGCCACACCTATTCGTAATCGGTGCAGTAAGCTTGTACAGCACCTTTTCATGGTTGGCGGTATTCTAAAATGCATATCTGGGTCGAGATCATGAAGACGGCGGTGACGGTGACTTGGCTGGTTGACAGACTGCTCCGGCGGTTATTTCAATCAAGACGTGTTTGAGCGCCCCCTCCTCGTACAGACACTTGCTTCGGATTGCGTGCATCTCAGAAACGACGAAGAAGATACGGTCGGCCGACCAGCGTTGTTTCCTTACCGCGAACCACCGCCAAGATTCTGAGGAACAACCAATTAACCAAGCCTGATTCTGGTATTCCAGTCACTGTGAAGACAAAGTGAGTAACATGAAACTTTGTGCGACCTGCCCGGGAAACGTAACCGTATGTATTTGACTTACTTTCGTACGCCAGCCCCTTGCCGACATCTCGTTTGCCAGAGTTACAGTTCGTACATATCGGATTAAGTGACACAAGGTAATGGCTATCCCATGGCTAGCAGGGATTTTACCTCGTTGCACATTAATCACTACGTATAAAATGCCACCAATGTTTATCAATATCGACAGAGATTGTGAATTGTAAAGCACTGTCTGGGTCAGGCCAGTAGCCTGGGGAGGCCCTAGGGGCCCGGGCCGACCCCCCCCCCCCCCGCAATTCGGATGGAAGGGTGCGTTTTACCGAGGAAAAATAATAAAAATGGGTGTTTTTTGAGGATTTCAACAAGTGTGCAAGCCCCGACAAAAATTCCTGGCTACGGGCCTGGTCTGGGTTGACATTATCTGCACGAAAAATCATTCACTGCAGCCCATCCAAAAAGCTTAACCAAAGTACAGATGGAGTTGGCTATCAGGGATTTTATGTCTCTTTTCTCATCAATCACTAGGTATACCATGTTTTCAGTGTATCAATATGTTCGCAAATCGTCGGTGGTAGGGCACTGTTACAGTCAATTTAAATGTTTTCTGCACAGTTCTAAAACTTCGTTTGCGATTCCTGCAGGAATTTCACATTCTGGAATAGAAGTTCGACGGACGCTGTGTTGCCGAACGCAGACCGAAATGAGATCGAGCTCAAGGCATCGAAATTCCGATGCTCACGAAGACATCCCGTGTGGCCATGTTTCGGAGCCGCATCCCATCTACTTTCGGCATGGACTGCCACCTGTCGGTGAGCCTGTTGCTGCTTTACATAAGTGGTGTTTCTTTTTTAGATTGTTGTGTTAAGTTGCTACACCACGATATGAAGGGCGGCCACCACGGATGGGATTCGATCCCGCGACTTTCGCGTCAGCAGTCGAGCGCCTTAACTACTAGGTCAACGGTGAGTCCCAGTGGCGGATCCAGAGGGGGGGGGGGGGGCGGTCGGGGCGATCGCCCACCCTCCCAAAGCCCGTGTCAGTACCACCACCCCCCATAAGCATGCGCAGGGTTCCCCTTCAGGGGGGGGGGGGGGGCGGAGGGTCGTCGCAGCGCCCCCCCCTCCCTATTATGTCAATGGGTGGGGCTGAGTTTTTGCCTCCCCTATCACCCCCCCTACAATGTATTCGGCTGGCTTTGTGCCCCCCCCTTCTCGCCCCCCTGCCCCCCCCCGCCCCCCCCCGTGCGCACGCCTATGACCACCCCCCCCCCTATCTTCAGTGTTGGTCGCCCACCTCCTATCACCAATTAGGGCAAATGAGTGGGAACACTCTGAGCACACATTTACAGTATTTATGCTATGATGGGGTTTTCGTGCAACTAAAAACAAAGGTCAGGACCCCGCCCGCCTATCCGGCGTTACTTCAAGTGACCGCCCCTCCCCCCCCCCCCCCTTAAATTGACTGGCTGGAGCCGCCCCTGGTGGGTCCACATGATTGGTGTAGGAGACACCGACGGAATTTGTGCAGAATTTGTTGCTTTTTGTGGCACGAGCACTTAGTGACGCTCTTTTTTTTCTCTTTTATGTACTTATGGTCGATCACATCCGGTATTTACAAAATTCAGAAAAAGTCTTTTAAAGAACAGTACTGCTGCAAAGTGGATGGTTCGGAATTTGTGGTTCACGTATAGCTTAGTATGGTATTGGATATCCCATAATAGGTTTCAACACACCTCTCTACCCCTGACTACGCCCCTGGACTATTACTCTGCCCGGAAAGGCGAGTAGCATATCACAAACTATAGGTGCCTACCCTTCAAGCGCGTCCTAAGCCTGCTTGTTGGAATGTACAGCTTCTCTTCGGACTGCAAAAGTAATAGTTATAGACGTATATTGCTTTATGATGACAAGTTGGGCCAGTTAGATTAGTTTCATTAAAATGTGTAAAACTTCCACGAGTGACGGCTGTTCTGTGGTGTTTTTTTTTCTTTTTTGTATGTTTGGCTTTAGAATTGGGTGTTGGGGGGTGTTCACCTACTCCCCCCCCGCGAAATTTTTCAAGATTTACATGTGTATATACGTATAAACATACTAACGCATGCATGAACATACATGAAGTACAATTCACGCCCCACCCCCTAAAATAAGATTATGGCTACGATACTGCAATAGTCCATAGTGTTAGAAGTTACCGGAACCATAACGGGCGCTGTGGTGTGTGGTGCAAGCCAGTTGCAATCATTGAATTGAACACAAGCGCTGCAGTGTAAACTATAATCATTGAATAAGAAAAAAATATTTTGTACATTGCCGAAAAGGCACTACTGGTCATTTATTCGGCCTATTCGACATCGCAGGAGCACCGAGTTTGGAGGACGGAGTTCCAAACTTCTACATGTAAGCCATGTTCTTCTGTCGCTTTCTTGTTCTGCGCAGAGCGTGAGAGTGGTGTAGGGGTACCGGTGGTGACACCCGCACGAAATTTACCTACAAAGGGGCCCTGCAACACTTTTCCAAGTAGCCATGGAATGAATTCACTAAAGGAGCTTATTGCCTCACGAATTCACCGCCGCAAAACATCTTAGAATCCGTCCAGTACGAGCTGAGTTACAAAAATTTGTCGCACGCTGCAATCGCATTCTCTCTTCTCTCGTCCCAACGAAAGCACTGGAAGATAAGTAGGGAGGGATGGCACGGGGAAAAAAAAACGTCATGCGCGCCTCGTGCCCTTGAGCACTTTTTCTCTTTCTTTTTTTTCTCCGAATCCGCGGCTTTTCAGTGCGATCGCACGCGCATGCGTGCACAAGTCGCCGCCTCCCGCGGCGGCCCCAGTAATGACCAAGCGCGCCATGCCCAAATAACCAATGGCTGATACAATGGCTGTGACGAGTGATTTTTGAGCTCGTAGCGTCATTTGTCGAGAGAGGAGAAAGCAATTTTTAGCTGAATTTGAGAATTTATTGTGCATTCCAGGCCATGTGCTGCGCTATAACATTTGGCTCGCGTGTTCTCAGAAGCCTCTACTACCGATCGGCAGCGTTTTCTGACCACGCCAAAAAGTGTTGCAGGGCCCCCTTTAAAAACTGTCCATTTCTCATCCGTTTCCGTGCCAGCATGCGTGTTTGTGGCTACACATGCTTCACGTCAAAGCCCGCCATGTTTCACTGACACATTTCATATCGCTTCCAGGTTCCGCCTCTCACACGTGGGTCTCTGTGCCGCGCTCATCCTCCTCGCCACATTCGCCCTCTTGCTCGTGTCCGCCATCTTGTTCCCCGTGCTCGTCAACTCGCCCCGTAAGCAAGCTGATCCCTGTTCGTTTGCGCATACGTGCATTTTAAACAACATCGTGCCAAGAAAAATGCCGCGATCAGCTGTTCAGCCCAAATTCAAGACTTTCTCCACGTTCGCGAACCTATGGCCCGCATTCACAAACACTCCTCGACTCGAAACTCGACCTCAAGGGATCCTTGAGACTTTTCGCGTTGCAGAAATCGCAACGCCAAACGGTCCGCAAGGATCCCTTGAGATGGACTTACGAGTGGGGAAGCGTTTGGGAATACGGGCCTAAGAATGCTGTCTGACCTATTTGCTGACTCATACTGACGGTAGACACCGCGAAATAACACAAAAAGGCGCAATGCGAGGAGACGTCGACAAAACCGGCGCTGCCTTCCAATTCATTTTTTTTTCAGACATGGAATGAAATGTCTACGCGCACGCAAGAAGAGTCACGTGGCATCACTTCCAAATTAAAAAAAAATATAGCGTAGCGTAGATTGGCACTGAATCGCTCAAGGCAGGGTCACAGCAGAGCTGGTGGGCACCTAGCTGTTCCTGGCTTGGCTAGGCTTTTTCCCTCTCACCTGTCTCTTTCCCACGCCAGGCTATACTATGCAATACATGGCTATGCTTGCTGGCTATTTCTTTTCTGTCTCTGTTTAGTTCTATTTCTTTCTTTCTCTCTCTATTTATCTTTCTCGGTCTGTCTCCCCTTCTCTATGTCTCTCTCTCTTTACTTTTCGCTTCCCCCCTTCTTCCTATCTCCTCCTCTCTTTCGCCATCTGCCCTCTGTTCCTTTCTTTCTTTGATTGTCTTTCTCATTTTCTTTTTTTTTCTGTTTTTCCCCTTTCCTTTCTCTCTATTTCTCTTTTTTTATGCTGTGCTTCACTCCTACCCTCCTGCTTTCCCTCCTCCTCACCCTCATTTCTCTCTTCCTCAACGAATTCTGCGAAGGAAGTAGAAGAGGAAGAAGATAATTACCATAGTAATGAGAAGAGTATGAAAAAATGAAAAAGCACGCGTCGGTTCATGATTATGATAATTTTCTATCTACGACACGCGGCAAACCTCGAGCATAACAAGCTCTGCTGTAATAAAAGTAAGGAAGCAAGAACAGAAAAGTACCGCAGCTTAGGCATATTACAGTTCCCTACTGCTCATACCTACTGTTTTTATAAATAGTGCAACCCCGATTTACTAACGCAGATGAAATGTTCGTTATCTACCTGAAGTGCCTGGCTAATAACCCGTGTAAGCTCGTACTTGACCTCACAAATATGTGGTTGACCGGAATTAATATATATATTGTAGCGAAGCTTTGGGACTATACAGTGAGTCGTCCTCTGCAGCGCCTTCTAGTGGGTCGCCCTCTTCGAAGAAAAAGAGCAGCTCGCGCTGAGAGTCGGTCCCCGCCTTGACTGTCGCTGTCGTGCATCATCGCCGAGTGCCCGCCAATAAACGTCTTAACAATATAAATTCATCCGCATGTACTGTCGTGTAAAGGCAGCCCATGTGAGGAAAGGAAAGCTTTATGTCTGAGCACATGCATGATGTAGTCAGGCACCGTGATTGTGTGCGAAAGTGCAAGATACAGACGGAAGGAAGGTCTGCTACCTGATACTCTGGTATAACGTCACAGAATTGTTGTTTCATATCTTCCTAAGCCACACTGTGGTGTCTCGCTGTCCAGAAATACTGACGAAAGACCTAAACGGTGAAAAGTCATTTAAATTGTGCACCTTAGCAAGCGCAGCGGAACGAACAAAAAAGAAAGAGACGCGTAAAGAGGACGGGCGCTAGACATCAACTGAAAGTTTAGAGTAAACTTTCAGTTGATTTCTATAACGCCCGTCGTCTCTTTTTTTTTTTTGTTGTTGTTGTTTGATCCACTACGCTTGCTAAGGTGAACAAGTTCTATACCCTCCAAATAGCCCACATTTCTGCGTTGAATAGTCAGTGAAATATCTTTGTACGAATAGGCAGTATCTGTTTGCCAGCCACCTGTCCTACATGACCAATCTTATTTTAACGTATATTTGTTCCTCAGTACTATCTGTATCTGGTTTTGGTTCCTTTTCTTTTTTGATTTCAGACACCCAGGTACGCATTAAAGGAAGAAAATTTACTGGTACGTCCTGCTGCTTGTTTCTTTGCATCTTGCTTATTCTCATACACCTTGGAAGTGATAACGCGGCCTGCTCTTTTATAGAAGTATCGTCCGCAAATTTGCATAAAAGCTTGGACCTTTAAAAATGTAGACGTTAAATTTGAAACTGTACAGCTCTATAAGACACACCGCTTAAAGTGTGATGCGAGATTTAAAAAAAAAAAGCCGAGTATGAAATGTTTCGATTAACTGCTCAAGAGAGATAGCTTTGCTGGACGCAATACCGTGATTCCACGTGGCTGCACAAGTCTTCTGTCTTTTGTGCGCACATTTCAAGCGGCCCTCGTAAAAAAAAAAGACAAAAAGAAAAACAACGACTACACCACAGACATCCTCCTGTTTTATCGAAGTAAACTTTAGTAGTGGCATACTCTGCGAAATAGGTTGCTAATCTGTGAGATGGTCAATACACGAAATTGATGCGATATCCATCACCCTTTATTTGAATAGATGAATGTTTATAAATGATCAATTCATCTCTGAATGACTGTAGGATTCATATTTGATGCACTTTTGACCGTAACAAGAGTGACAATATGGGTGAACACTCGGTTAGCCTACCCATTACGGGTTATACGCTTTTCCATGTTTGCGCGTCAAAGCATGTGGGAGGTTCGTCAGGATGACTCAGTCACTCCTCGTTGAACTGAGTGTATTTCCTCCAGCACGTGGTGGCCACGAAAACGAGTTCGTGGACGCAACGCACGTCATCGCCACGACCACCGCCAGCAGCACCAGCAGTATTCCACCCGAATGCGTGGACACGTCCTGCTTGCCCGAGGGTAAGCATAAAAAATCTGGGGGGAACCTTAAGCTTCGCCTTTAAGAGTTGAACGCGATAGTGATATCCTGTCCCTAGTGCGTACTTCAACCTCTTAGTGAATACTATGTAATGGGCAGCATGCTTTAAACCACGAGCGATTATGCGCGTGAAACGTTCTCGAACTTGCTCTGCACCCACTACGTGGTCTTCAGGGAATACGCGCAGTGACGTGTGTGGCTTTTGTAATAGGTGGCCGGCTTTGAACCACGATGTCGTTATGATATTCACATATTCTGACGCCCGATGGAAATGTACGCTCGTACCACACAATATTACTGCGACATTACATGTGGTATTGTGAAGCCTTTACGGAGGACGCGTGCATTTCCAAGCAGAGGAAGTTACTTTCACTGTGTTTCCAAGAATACGCGTGGCTGTGTGGTATAGGACACCTGCTTGCTAAGCAAACGACCTGGGTTGGGTCCTCACTCGGACCCGGAAATTTTTATAATTTATTTTATTTGCACCTTTCTCGATTTTTCGGTCACGGACAAGATGGTGATTTTTCGTTCACAACCAACGACGCCGACACCGAAGCCGACGCCGGAACTTCTGCGAAACGAGCTCTTTAACGCTATCATGTTAATAATTGCAGGCTACCATATTCCTTGACTTAGGTGTCTGGTAGTGACACTTGCACGCCGGCGTTTATGTGCCCCGGTGTATTCATTGGATTAACTTTGTGTTTCGCGCACTTCTGAGGCAGATCTCGGAGGCCACAGAAAAAAAGCGCGGATCTGAGAGATGCTCCGCCAGGTGCCCAAATATCCCAGCTGCTCACAATCGTAAGGAGCAGAAACTGGCATATATAGACCAGGCTGGTGGACTGGTATGCTAGAACGTGTTAGAAAAGAGCGTGAAAACGAGATGAAGGCTAAGGAACAAACAACACAAGCGCTGAAGCCTTTCTTTGTTTTCGTCCGATTTTCGCGCCGTTTTCAACGCTGTAACATGTACCAAATGGCCCCTTCAAGACATCCTTCTGGTATGCTAGAGTTGAACTCGCAACTAAACTAAACTCGCAATACTCGCAATAAAGTTTAGTTGGCGCTGAACTCGCAACTAAACTTTATTGGAAGGCACACGCACATATATCAAGCAGTCGGCCTAGTCACGTGGCACACCAAAGGCGTCTGCGCCGCAGAGCAAACAGGGTACGAAAAAGGCCTAATCATTGTGAACAGCAACACGTGTGTAACAACCGAGAAAAAGCAAAAAAACACACCTTCATACTTGCCAAAAACATGCGCAACAGTCCATAACAAACTAATAATCACTTTAACATGCACCAGGTGCATTAACGTAAGACTAAGGGAACACTTAACCTCATTAACGGCTGCTGGCGGGTTGCACTTGCCAGCTCATTGTAGGGAGTGTGGCTGCCAACCTATGGCAGATGAAGCCACTTGTTTGTTTGGCCATCGGGACAAATGCACTAGGGAAGTGATGGAGGCTTTTTTCATTGAAAGGGAGGGGGAAATGTGCGTAAGTAAGCCGTCTGTGGCCCTTGGTGAAAAGGAGGTTCGGTACCTGGGTTCAGCGCTGCCATGTTAAAGTGATTATTAGTTTGTTATGGACTGTTGCGCATGTTTTTGGCAAGTATGAAGGTGTGTTTTTTTGTTTTTTCTCGGTTGTTACACACGTGTTGCTGTTCACAATGATTAGGCCTTTTTCGTACCCTGTTTGCTCTGCGGCGCAGACGCCTTTGGTGTGCCACGTGACTAGGCCGACTGCTTGATATATGTGCGTGTGCCTTCCAATAAAGTTTAGTTGCGAGTTCAGCGCCGTGTCGTCTCTTCTTCAGTCCTTGTCTATATTTAGCGCTGTTTTTACATCCCAAGCATGAACCACCAACTAGCCCAACTTTCGCTATTAGTCCGGTACCATGTGTATCCAATATAACTTTCAAGTTGAACTAGAACCAAGGATTTGAATTTTCTACAAATTTTCAAAATTTTCCAAAAACCGGAAGCAAATGGTCGACGGGAAAGGCTTGGAAGAAAAATGAGAGTAATTTGGTGCTCGGACCCCTAAAAGTAAGTTCAGCATGAAGGGGCAGAAAGTGATTATGGTTAAGCGATACGTTCTTAATAGTTCTTGAAATATAATGCTTCCAAACTTCGCAAAAATTTAGAGCGATAGCCTAGCGCACTCATACTTGCTGGCTTTGCATTTATGTGCTGTGAGTGTTGAAAGAAAAATTCCATAATACCTTTGATTATTCATGACATATGGCATAATTAGCTACGTAATTTTCATATTTCACTCTACTCAGATTGGTTGAATAAACTAATTTTGTTCCATTACATTGCAAGGTACTGAAAATATGAATTGCAGCATTAGATATATTCACTGCTGCATAGTTGTTGCCCTTAACAGTGTCCTGTCGAAAAAACTTTGTGGGTAGTAGGCCACAGGGCGAATTTGAGTGTGTCTGCGTCAACGGGGTACGTTTCTCATATGTTGGGTAACTCTGCAGGTCGCAAAAATTGCATCCTGCTGGAACTTTTATTCAGGGACTATGTTGCCAGGCTAAGTGGCAGTTCAACCTGTTGGCAAGTCTTCGGTCCCGTGAACTTTTGTCCTGTCAACATTAAAACATGTTGTTGGGCTAGTTGCTCCGTATACTGAACCCAATGGTGACAACGCGACGCAAGGTGCAGAAACAAGGACAGGAAAGAGCTTCAACTTTTATTTTTGTGTGCACGGGACATGCTGAAAGAAAAGAAATTCGTTTCAGCAAGTAAATAAATAAATAAATAAATAAATAAATAAATAAATAAAGTGGGATTAATATAAGGGTTAACTTAGAAGCCGTTCACAGCAGCTTTTTAACCATTTTGCTTCATTTGTTTAAGTCTCCTCTTTCATTGTTGCTATTAGCGATTCCCCCCAAAGTATGTAAGCGACATCTTCTGTAAACTTCAAACTTGGCCCGTATTCACAAACGCTCCTCGACTCGAAACTCGACCTCAAGGGATCCTTCAGACTTCTCGCGTTGCAGAAATCACCACCCGAAACAGTCCTCAAGGATCCCTTGAGGTCGAGTTTCGAGTCGAGGAGCGTTTGTGAATACGGGCCTTGACGTCCGTTTCAGCCCTCTATTTTAAGGTCCAGCCTCAGGGACTGTTCAGCTGGCAGGTGCCGCCGTGCAGTGATTTCTACAGCTTCGTGTGCACCGAAGACCTGCTGAACCGGACTCGCCCGCAGTGGCTCCCTTACAAGCATGCCAGCGTGGGGTACCTGTACCGTTCTGCTCTGCGCTACGTCCGAGGTATTTCACGTGAGATATCTCTTGTCGAGCGGCATCGCGATTTGTTAGCGGTGAACCGCGCCCGGGCGTCTGTCACCAAGGGACTAATATTGTCGCATGAGTACGAATGTTCGGTTAAAATGACCCTTACAGTGACAGGAAAGGGTGAGTTAATCCCACAGTGATTGATTCAAACATGAAAGGTACAGTCGTCTCCAAAAGTTTGCGGGACTCGATATGTTCGAGAAAGCCGTATTTTCGCTTTGTGTGGGAGCATAACTCCAAATAAATGTTGCAGCCTATTCAGTCACCAGTTGAATTAGAAGCATCAAGCATGATAGAGCGGAAAGTCGCATATGTTACGTAGCAAACGCCCTGCGAGCTTTTGCTATTGGATGTACATACGTTCGTTTTTATGGGTCTTCTCACGGGTTTCATAAAAGAGGGTTGCCTAGTCAAAGCTCAGGGATAACGACTAAAGAGATGCTATAACCTACCAAGTAAAAAAAAAACGCAATGAGCCTTAGCTTTTGCTCGTCGGTACGCCTTATGAAGGTGTGAGAAACAGCTTGCGACAGCTTTTGTCGGTGTTGTGCTAACGCGTGGCATGATGGGACAGTATACATACAAATTTATTACATAAATGAAAACTTCTCGTATAAAAGGTGTAATAGAGCGATTGGTTCCCATTCCTCTACGCATTCGGTGTCAGTAACGTATTAGGTATTAGGTATCTCTAAGACTTTCGTTTTCACTTAATTAACGTCAAGTCGCCTAAGCATCAAGTAAATTTGTAGCATGGTACGTGACAAATGCGAAGAAGGAAGCCAAGCCCGTTGACCTTCCTCTTAAAAAACTTCCCCAAAAGTGCTTCGTTTACACTGGGCGAATGGGAAACCGACGAATCATGTTCAGAAGGTTGACCCGCGTGCAAGGCAGTAGTTTGTTATAAGAGTGTCTTTCTTGTTTCGGCACGGCAGACAATGCGAGGAGCATCCGCACAATGGATACCGCCTTGGCTGAAGTGACTACCTTTGTGCACAACTGCTCTTCCCCACGTAAGTAATTATTCGCATACAGGCTCAATTTTATGAGTGAGGAGCAGATAAACCTCACATTTGCACATCCACACGCGCCGCCATGACCATGAGTGGCGCTCGCTAATACTGTCCACATTAGTTCTTGTACAACCACACATTTATGTTCACACGATATTCCCAATAATGGGAAAGTGGGACCAGCCGCCGCCATAGCGCTATTCTCAACACATGTGCAACAAGTATGTAGTCTGTGTTCTCCCTGTCCCTTCCTCGTCACTTCAGTGCCGCGCTTAACTTTATGGTCATGTTACACCAACAAGGCCAACAATCTACCCTTTCTAAGTACGTAGTAGGTTTGTCCCCCCACCATCGGCAAGTTGTTCTTGTTTATGCTGTTTTTATCCTGTTATGTTATCGGCCTGCACTTCATATCAAGCTTAAAAATGTGTCCGATGGCTTATTTTGGTTTTATTATCGGTGTTATATGTGTTGCCGAAGCTGGTTAATCGACCCAGTTGATGGTTTTGCAATTCACCCGATGAAATTCGCCGTCAACATAGGCTAATGTTCTGATGTGAATTTTATTAATATCGACTGCTATGTTCAGTGATAGGAACGAGCACATTAAACAAGCTCAAGCTAACGTTCAGTAGCTGTTTAATATGTGCAATAGTGTGTTCGAAAAGAAAAGAACAGGTCCAGTTGAATTCACCATTCTATGGTGTGCTCTTGCTTGCGATTTTGCAGAGACGTATGCTCGCACCCGTGAGACGTTCCTGTTCGTGCTGGAGTCCATTGGACTTGGGGGGCTTTCCCTTCCTCCGGGAGCATAAAAACCGGACCTGGAGGCTGGACGAGGCCATCGCACTGTCGCTGAGGCTGCTGGACGTCGCTCCCTTCTTCCATCTCAAGCTTCCCGACTACCACGCGAAGTACCAGGAAGTTCTGGTTCGTGAACTGACGCTACGAACTTTCTTGCTGACTTGTATGGATTCACTGCAGAGTTATCTTCATTTTGTAGCATGTTAGTTCCCGACACCGTATAAGGAATGAAAGAAAAGAATATTTCTGTAATACTAATACTTCACTAACTAGGCTGTAGTCTACCATGTAGCAGTACAAATAACGGACGCAGATAGGAATATTTTGCGCGAGATCTTGTCCACATACATTTGTTGCACAACTAATTCGATAACAGAATTAAGCTCGACGAGTTTCCTTTTTTATTGCTCGGACTAGGAAACCTTTTGAAGCCGCTTTACCATGGAACTTTTCAGTTGTGCTCGGCTATGTGAATCTTCGATCACTGCCCCCTCTGGTGTCCGAAGGTTTTCTAACTTCACAACCGAGTGACATGGCCGTTGCGCTATATGATTTCCGACAAGTTGCAAGTTTTCTGAAATGAATGTCCTTCGTTTGATTTTGAATACCGTGGCTTTAAATTATATCGTGCATGGCACATTGCGGTCAGCTATGTAGCACGGGTGACCGAGTCGATAATTAAGCGTGAAAGTAGACTGCGCATTGCAGATAAAGAGCCTGCGCACAATCGGCATTAACGCCTATTACATCGTGGTCTATATAACCTACCTATTGCATAAAATGCGAGAAAGAACTGTATTTGTATAAGGCGGAAACAGCATTTAAAAGAGCCATTTTGCCATGATCATCATCAGCAGCAGCAGCTTGACTGCGTCCATTACAGGACCAAGGCATCTCCCATGTCTCGCCAATCAACCCTGTCTTGTGCTTGCTGTTGCTACGTTATCCCCGCAGATATCGTAACCTGCCCATCTAACTTGCTGCCTTGACCTTTCACGCTTGGATTCTCTTGAAATTTAGAGTGTTACTCTTAAATATCTGTGGTTATCTCGCCTTCGCGCTACTTTG
The DNA here is from genome assembly GCA_030522465.1 of Rhipicephalus appendiculatus. Lineage (NCBI taxonomy): Eukaryota > Metazoa > Arthropoda > Arachnida > Ixodida > Ixodidae > Rhipicephalus > Rhipicephalus appendiculatus. The sequence continues at coordinate 1,070,390 of JALIZH010032920.1, read as the reverse complement.
TCAGTTCTTCAGTGCCTGCTTTTTCAGTGTCAGGGGCTGGATGCTTCAGTGCTTGGCGATGTAAATGCTGGTGTTACAATGTAGACCGAATTTCGTTTTGTCACTGCAGCTGACGAGGCGCAGTCCGATCTTGCCCCGCCTAGAAGTGCACGATGCGAGCAAGCACCTGGACCGTCTCATCAGCACCTGGTGGACGCTGAGAACTGTGATGCCCTCGCTGAGACACCAGACAATGACCGACATAGAGGCCACCCTCAGCATATTTAAGGACATTGCGAAGGTGTGTACTGCTGGCTGTGAAGAACCGAACTACACGTTCTGCAATAAGACGTGAACCGGGACATTTGCGAATATATATATATATATATATATATATATATATATATATATATATATATATATATATATATATATATATATATATATATATATATATATACATATATATATATATATAAATACGTAGATTATGAAGAGTCTGGCTTCGGTTGCCGTAGAACAAAATAGGAAAAATATATATACGCCTCTAAAAAACTGTTTATTGGTGACGTTTCGATCGGAGACCGATCTTCGATGAAGATCGGTCTCCGATCGAAACGTCACCAATGAACAGTTTTTTAGAGGCGTATATATATTTTTCCTATATATATAGATATATATATATATATATATATATATATATATATATATATATATATATACATATATATATATAAGGACTATAGGAAGTATCACGCAGGCCCTGAGACTGTAGGAAGGTACTTGAGATACGACGTACATTTCAGCACAGTTTATTCCGACGTTTCGGCCGTGGGACCGGCCTTCGTCTGGGATCAGACGAAGGCCGGTCCCACGAAGAAAAAAGGGGGTTTGACTCATTTGACAAATCTTTTCGCTTGTGAATCAGACCCCCCTTTTTCTTATATATATATATATATATATATATATATATATATATATATATATATATATATATATATATATATATATATATATCTGGGGCTTTACGTGCCAAAACCAACATATGATTATGAGAGACGCCGTAGTGGAGGGCTTCGGAAATTTCGACCATCTGGTGTTCTTTGACGTGCCCCTAAATTTTAGCACACGGGCCTGAAGCATTGTGGCGTCCACCGGAAATGCGGCTGCCAATGCACATTCGATCCCGCGACCTTCGGGTCAGCAGTCGAGTGCCATAACCACTAGACCACTGTGGCCGGTCATTTGCGAAAAAGCTTTACGTGTGAGTATTGCGTACGTCTATTCGTGGGTGCAAACAGGGCAGTGAGCATGAAACACCATGTTCCCGCAAAGTATGGACTGACTGACATAGGTTAAAAAATGCCCCCCACCTCCCCGAAGGGAATCGTGAGGAAATGCGAATGTATTTCGCGCGCGCTTCACTCCCTTTATATATACGTGCGAGCGAGCGGACGGGAGTGTGGGCCGCAGGGAGGAGAGAGAGCGAACGGCGAGAGAAGGAGCGGCGAAGCACTGCACCTACCCTCTGCTACACTCTCCACACACGCGGGAGCTCCGCCGAGCTTCCGCGATGCGAGCGCCCTCACACACCAGAGCGCGCTCCTCCTCTCCGCTCACTCTCCACTACTCCGCCCGCACCACCTGCTCTGGTTGCTAGGGACGAGGATAAGCGCGCGCGCCCGCAGCTGTTGCTATGGGAGAGAGAGTGAGAGCGGAGAGATAAAAAATTACACCATCTTCCGCTAAAGGGAACCATGTGTAGATGTGAAGCAGCGGGCGCTAACGCTTACACCGGCGGCGGCGTTGACGCTGGCGCTCATCGCAGCGTTGCGAAGGAGAGAAAACTGGGGACGCGTAAAGCACGCAGCGATGGAGCGGTGTTTCCTACTGGAACATGCCAATCGCTGCTAATGTGCAATGATAGACAGAAGACTCCCACTGGACACAGAGACTCGCAGTCCGCTTTTAGTTGACGCGCACGCTGCGAATTTTTATAGCTCAACAACGCACAGGAGAAATCTCCCACCGGCACCACCTTTAAGGTCAAGATCCATTGCCATATATACGGGGTGGCCAGTGAACGGTTGTGCAGCGCGAGCAGTCGGTTTTTTCAACCAAGAAACTCTCTAGCAGACGCTGCCTGTGTCGGCGTCGCGAGGCGAGAGAGGGGGGGGGAGCGTAGGAGAGGAGAGAGAGGGGGGGGCGTGCATGCGCAGTGGGAGTGTGGACGCTGCGGGCAGAGATGCCTAGAGAAGAGAGGGGGGGAGCGTAGGAGAGGAGAGAGAGGTGGGACGCGCATGCGCAATGGGAGTATGGACGCCGCGGGCAGGGATGCCTAGAGGAGAGAGGGGGGGAGCGTAGCAGGGGAGAGAGGAGGGGAGGCGCATGCGCAGTTGGGGGGTGTGGTTGCCGCGGGGAGGGATGCCTAGAGGAGAGAGAGGGAGAGAGGAGGTTTTTTATTTTTATTTTTTTAAAGGGTTTGCGCATGCGCAGTAAGGGTGGTCACGCCGCACACCACCACCACCGGATTAAGCTTCGCCATAAGATGCTTCACATCTAACACCTGCCGGCGCTTACCTCCTCAACCTATCCTCCTCCTCCTCCTCCGCGGACAACGCTGGACAACGCTGGACAACGCCGGATGCCTGACATAGCCCGACTATGAAATGCATTCGCATTTAAAAAATTACACCATCTCCCGCTAAAGGGAACCATGTGTAGATGTGAAGCAGCGGGCGCTAACGCTTACACTGGCGGCGGCGTTGACGCTGGCGCTCATCGCAGCGTTGCGCAGGAGAGAAAACTGGGGAGGCGCAAAGCAGGCAGTGATGGAGCAGTGTTTCCTACTGGAACATGCCAATCGCTGCTAATGGGCAATGAGAGACAGAAGACTCCGACTGGACACAGAGACCCGCACTCCGCTTTTAGTTAACGCGCACGCTGCGAATTTTTATTGTTCAACAACGCACAGGAGAAATCTCCCACCGGCACCACCTTTAAGGTCAAGATCCATTGCCATATATACGGGGTGGCCAGTGAACGGTTGTGCAGCGCGAGCAGTCGGTTTTTTCAACCAAGAAACTCGCTAGCAGACGCTGCCTGTGTCGGCGTCGCGAGGCGAGAGAGGGGGGGGAGCGTAGGAGAGGAGAGAGAGGGGGGGGCGTGCATGCGCAGTGGGAGTGTGAACGCCGTGGGCAGGGATGCGTAGAGGAGAGAGGGGGGAGCCTAGGAGAGGAGAGAGAGGGGGGGACGCGCATGCGCAGTGGGATTGTAGACGCCGCGGGCAGGGATGCCTAGAGGAGAGAGGGGGGGAGTGTAAGAGGGGAGAGAGGAGGGGAGGCGCATGCGCAGTTGGGGGGTGTGGTTGCCGCGGGGATGGATGCCTAGAGGAGAGAGAGGGGAAGAGGAGGTTTGTTATTTTTATTTTTTAAAGGGTTTGCGCATGCGCAGTAAGGGTGGGCACGCGGCACACCACCACCACCACCACCACCGGATTAAGCTTCGCCATAAGATGCTTCACATTTAAAAAGCCCTTAGAAAAGTTATGTTGGACCCGGAGGTCACGGCCGTGATATCGGCCGCGGCGGCCGCATTTCGTTTGAGGCGAAATACTAGAGGCCCATGTACCTAGATTTAGGAGCTTAAAAAGCCTCATGTGTTCGAATTTGAGTTCTCCCCCCACGTCGTGTTTGGCAATTATATTGTGGTTTTGACACGCAAAATACTACCAATTATTATTATTACTAATAATAATAATAATAATAATAATAATAATAATAATAATAATAATAATAATAATAATAATAATATTATTATTATTATTATTATTATTATTATTATTATTACTCTGTGCTCCCGTCTGTATACACTGCGTGTGGCATAAGAACTCCGCCTTCTTTGGGAGCAGGCAGCAAAGCCAGTCCATGAAGCTTAAACTGAGACGCTGCCATACTAATTCAGTCTTCAACTTTCTTTTTCACTACAAACTTAATCCTTCTATTGCCAGGGCACTTTCTTCGGAGGGTAAGATGGTTTGGGAATCCGCTAGGAAAATCGATCTGCTGCAACACTGCTCTACTCCTGCTATACTCTTGTAGTACATATAACACACATATGCTTCTAACAGATCTTGCAAGTAGTTAATGGCGTCACATATAAGAAACAGTGGTGGAGGTGAATCGAGAAAAGCTAGACGCTCTGTTTTCTCTTTGAAAAACCACACTAAAACAAGGCTTAATTCTGCCAAATTTACGTGAAATCTTGAAAGTACACAAGAAACGCCGCAGGTTGTTCGTAGGAAGCGCTACAAAAAGCACCAGTTTTGCAACGAAACCCGAAGGCGACAAATGCTCCAAATAAACGAAGTGTCTGCCGCAGTGGTGTAGCGGTTACGGTGATCGGCTGCTGGCCCGAAGGTCGCGGGATCGATTCTGGCCGCGGCGGTCGTATTTCGATGGAGACGAAATGCTAGAGGCCCGTGTGTTGCGCGATGTCAGTGCACGTTAAAGAACACCAGATGGTCGAAATTTACGGATCCCTCCACTACGGCGTCTCTTATAACAATGGCGTGGTTTCGGGACGTAAAATTTCATATATTATTAAAGGGACTGTCTACCGCTCGGAAAAATTTTTCTGATTGTGGCGAAAATGAGAAGATCGTTCATCACATCGGCGGCAATGAGCATGCTTTTGTTCCACAAAAAAAAGAATTATAATTTTAATTTGACGCCGAAAGTCGACAAAGAATGACCGCTAGCGTCACCAAACAGCGATGTGGTTCAATCTATTGGTCGGACAAGAAATACTCGTAGGTAGACTCATTTTGCTTAAAAACAAACATGTGTAACTTGAAATTGTATTTTACGCACTTGAGGCAGCTTTAGGTTGCGCCAAAGAGTAATTATTGCTTTTTCCTCTCGCGTTCAGAGAGGCTCTCGGTGGCGCTGCCGGCGGCGCGTACGGCGGCGAAACGCGAGCACTGCGTCCGGCACCGCTCATAAGAAAGAAAAAAATTGTCTTCGGGAATTTTTGGAACCATGCCCGTGAGTCCAACGTAATCTAGTAACGTAGCACGAGTCCTCATCAGTAAAGTGCACACCATTCACCAAGGTGCTACATTGAAGAAGATTTTGCCATCACCTTCCGCTTCACCAGGGCGTCCTTTACTGGCTCTCATATCGCATATACAACACAGAACACCTAAACATAACTGAAAGACAGCAGGAACCTTCTGTTGTTTTGTGAATCACTCCTTATGTTCATTTTAGTAGCGCGGTTGGCATGAGTGGAACCACTACAGTTCGTTTCACAACCCCGGCGTACCAGTGTTGCTGGAACAGACCAACTTTTCCGCTCGACCGCGGAGGTTTGTCAGGCAGACTGAACAAAGCTGGAGAAACCGTGGTAATAATACTTTATCTGACAATATGCGTGCTTAAACGACCACTACGGTATTTGTTTTATTATTAAACAAAAATTGATGAAGTCTGCAAAAAGAGCGCGCGGTTTCAGTTTGCGACTTTCACCGGCACTACAGTCGTCATCGCCTCCACCAACCAGTGTTGTGGGCATTCATCCAACCAATGGAAGAGGACCGAATACAGATCGCAAAATTCTTTTTTAAAAATTTCTACTCACTTTCCAGAGAAACCGCTGCAAGGTTCGGCACTTCAGACGGTACGCTTTTTATTGCGATACAAAACATAAAAGTGATGAACGACGGTAGACAGTCCCTTTAAAATTACCTCTCGTGCGACATCGGCACTACACCTGATAGCATCCATGCCGATTATCGCAGTAGGAAGTGGCAAGGATTAGTATCTGCACCATATCAAAACGCAGAAGAACGAGAAGCTCCTTGCAATGGCAATCTGCACTCACGTGTGTGTGTTATATAGTACACGACAAAAGCTCGTCGTGATTCTCGATACAGCCTTCCGATAGTTGTACTCGTTTGTCGTGGGCTCAAAGTTGGTGCCCCTTCTTTTTCCTTCCTAGGCGTGTGCCGACACTGAAGTTGTCGCAGGACATCCGGTGCGCACCGCTGTGAAAGATCTACTGCCCATACATTATGTAAGTATTATAGGACACAACACCGTTGAAAACAATAGCACTTTAACAGGTGTTACGGCACGAAAACGTGTTACGGCACAGGCATCCTTCCTAAGCGGTGTACGAAGGAGCTTTGGAGTAATTGGTACACAAAGGAGAGGCATGCTTAGAAACTAGAGCTACGGTTGCGTTGTGTTAATGCCATTTCTTAATTAGGGACTGCATACACAACGGCCTCATGCAAACTCATCGTTTGTTTCTTCGTAACCGTAATCTGGTGTGGCGAACGGGCACTCTGAATACGCAGTTATTTTATGAACGACACATCTGAAATGATTTCTAGCTGCATTAACTGTTTAGTTGTTGAATTACAGTATATTTTTTTTTACACCAAAGCTCGGTTCACGAGTACGTAAGTGCGAAGAAACGACGAAGGAGAAGCATGGCTAGCACAGGCTACTTCGAAGGGTCTCTTCCCTAGCATTAGTTTCTTTTTCCGTTTTGTGGGCATATATAGCTATAGGGAGGATACCCGCCACAACTAAAATCCCTGCCCTTAAAATTTTTCAGGTGTCCTTAATACCCTTTAGCATAGCGTCATCAAACGCATTGTTAGAAACACGCATATCTCAAATATGGTGATGGAGAAATGAGAAGCCACAGCAGAAGACCATTCGATATATCTGAGTTCGTGATAAGCAGTGGGACTGCACGTTTCGGCTTCACTGGTTAAACACCTGTACGGAGTGTTTGCGTACTGCACCACCGGATAGTTAAAGACACCACATAGCTGCATGGTCGAGAACGAGAACAGAAACATAGATTAAGTACGCACAGATGCCTAATTTCGAGCGCTGTTCCATTGCAGTGGCAGTGGGAGCGTTTCCTCAACGTCGCCCTCAAAGGTGCCCACAGCTTCGACCAGAGTTCTCTGGTGATGGTGGAAAACATGCGCTACTTGCGTAAAATAGCAGTGCTCATGGGCCAGTACGAACCGTAAGCAACCCTTCTTTTTTTTGGGTAATGAGCTGCCAGTTACTTCCTTCGTGATTTTCGAAAGAAACGTGTGTTCAATGTAGGACAGACACATGACATGAACACTCGTAGGTGAATAAGAACATCCTGAGCATGGAGCCAGCGTGCCGTCGAGTCTTCTTGCTTTTGAAAGTTCACTAGCTGAAACTAAGTACATAAATAAAGCAAAGAACTCTCAATTTGAACCGGAACCATCAATTCCGTACGAGTTGGCCGGAGCACATCTCAGAGGCCACATACAAAGACGCGTGTGGTTGAGATGTGTTCCGCCAGGTGTCGCAACGATCTCAGCTGCTCACTATGTTTCACCGAACTCGATCAATTATTTTAATTAATTATGCTCACAGCTAATTGGCACCTATTTTAAGTAAGGTTATGATCCGATATCATATATATGCATTATAACTCGTAACTTGAACTAGAACCATCAATATGTATTTTTTAGAAGACTTTTTGCGAATGATTTCCCCCCTTGCCCCCCCCCCCCCCCCCCCCAAAAAAAAAAGAAGAAAACGGAAGTAAGTGCTCTACCGGATCTGCCTTGGAAAGGAAACACGAGTACCACTCAGTACTAGTGTCACTGAAAAGTCCCTGCGCCTGGACTCATGTCGTCAGTACACGAACCCAATGATCTATTTATTACGCCGCTGACACTTACTTCATAAGACGGAATGGGACACCGTCAGTAATGTCGCGCGTGCTAGCAAGTGCTTTAGCTAGGTGCGGCTAGGTTGTTTCTACGTTGATCCTGAGCGCAGATATGTTCAAACAAGAGGCAGTCACAAACATGAAACGGTTGTCCAAATTCCAGAGACAAACTCGCGCTGAAACAAAGCGTTCGAACCTGTCGTATATCCACGGGCACGTCGTCGTTGGCGTGGGCCTTCCATCGCTTCAGGGTCTCCTCGCAGCCTTCGTTGCCTGGCCCGTTCCCTAGTATTCTATCGTTGCACGTACTCGCGGTCTTCGGCTTGCCGCCGTCGCTTCGCAGCCATTTGTTGGGCTAACTGTTGGCTTCTTCATTTTTAGTGGACCAGGGGTGAGAAGTGCAATTTACCCAATTTCTGTGGCACATACCATTTATGATGATGATGATAGTGTTCTGATAGGCTGCACACACTAATTACGGCTAGCTTAAGCAGCTTCGCTGTTAAAAAAAAAAAACGCTGTCGCGTTTCGATCCGTGTACTGTACGTATATTCTTTGCGGCTATTCATGACAGTGTTTCTCTTTTGTCACCTGGTTTATTGACCGGGACCGCAGGCGGCACGTGCTCAATTTCATGGCTCTGTGCGTGGCCGACGAGCTGAGTGTGTTCTTTCCCGAACGTCACGCCCGGTCGAGCCAGGCTGTACGATTGCCGTACCGCGATCGAAGCCTACCGACCAGGCCCCAGCTGTGCCTGCGTTTCGCCGAGCGGACCTGTCCGGTGGGCGTGGAGGCGCTGCTACTGCAGGCCGTCGCCGGAACCAACGTTCGTGAGGACCTCGTCAAGGAGGTCAGGAGCAATCTTGAGAAACCTTTCCTGATTGAACCTTGATGCAGTTGTAAACCTTAAAGTACTGACACGAATTTAAAAAAAAATCGAATTGTTGTTTTAAATACAACTACTGGTGTCGAGAAACCTATAAGGAGTGTCGTAGTGCATGGGAATGCATTGGATATATTTTTAATACCACTACCATAAAACAGCAATTTCGGTTTCGCTGTCGAGGGGGGCGGCTTCTCAGTGACGTATCGGAGCAGTATGACGTCACGGGAAGACAGCAACTGGCGGTGTACTAACGGAAAATCTGTCATCTGCTCGTGGTGCACGTAAACACCGATGATTTAATTGCCGTCCAGTGATCCTCACACTGATTTCTGTGATTTAGGCTGCATGACGGACGCAGAGATCGCGAACTCGGAACTAACTTGACACCTCGGGATAATGTCCATTGCAGTGGAGCTGTCTTGCAGATACTCAGCGACGAAAGCTTTAAAATCAAAGTAAAATATTTTATATGTGTTGTCTGACTCCGCTGTGTGGAGAGCGTTCACACTGCTTACCAAGGAAACGAAAAATGTCCCTTTTGCGATGTTCCAAAATCGTGTCAGTTCTCCTTTAAAGGTCTGTTAAGTAACCTCTGAAAATTGAGTGAACTAGCGCGTTCTCTCCTGGCGTTTCTCGTCTTTTCGGCACAATATGTGACTCCAGTAGTGTGGTCATGAGACGTCATGAATAAATATGATCTCGGTTTGTCCGTATACGATGGTTATTAGTAGTGAATTGTCTCCTACCATAGTTTGCCATGATGTCGTACTCCCGCTCTGCCTACTGTTCCGCACGTTTTGCCTAGTTCCCACTGTTCTTCTTTGATAAGTATCGAATCGTTGGCCTTCTTTAGGCAGAAAAAATAAATATGAATTTGCTGCTTGCACAAGTATACGGCGAAGCCGTCCCACATCAAAAATCGCCATCATTTGAATCGCTGTCCTCATGCAGTACACCAAAGCTACAGTAAATTGAAAATTTCCGAACAATGATGACAAACAAAACGTTTTCGGTGCATCTGTAACAATAAGGTAGAAATGACGGCTATGACTGGTACGTTTGTCGTATGCCCGAATAACTGTGAAGCTTTTGGCTAACCTGTCGTGCAGTCCATCTCGGTGGCATGATAGTTACGTGCTCGGCTGCTGACCCGAGAGTCGTCGGTTCGATCACAGCCGCGGCGGTCGCATTTCGATGGAGGCGAAATGCCAGAGACCCGTGTGCTGTGCGATGTCAGTGCACGTTAAAGAACACCAGACAGTGACGTAGCCAGGGGTGGCACACCGGGCACGTTCCCCTCCCGAAATTTCTTTCTGCCATGGGATACGGAGCACAAAGTGACACTGAACCACATTTGCCTTTCCGGGCCCGCCCTCAGATCAAGGACGTGCTCCCCCCACCGAAACAAATTTCTGCCTACGTCACCGACCCCAGATAGTCAAAATTCCCGGAGCCGTCCCCAATGATGTGCTTCATAATCATATCGTGGTTTTAGCAAGTAAAACCCCACATATCATTATTAACCTGTCGCACAGAACAGTGTTTTTGGAATGGCAAGCTGCATTTGGAATGAAATTTCTGAAAATGCTCCTTATTTACGGACACTTCCTATGTTCGTGGCCCACGCTGACGGTTCGTTGCATTTTTCTCACGCAGTTTTCCTGGTGGATACCACAATTCACAGGCACCCTGGCGTCTCACGCAAAGCGGCTCTCATGGCTGGGGCCTCAAAAGGCCACGGAATTAGAGAATCTCGTAAGTTGAGTGTAATATACTGTCAGTTTGTCGGTGTAAAAATGCTGTCTTAGATCTCCGGGCTACTCTGTCTCAGATGACATATAAAAATATATGCCACGGCGCTGACATGGCCATATTTAAAGGACCAACAACCAATTTTCATGCTACCAGTTTTGTTTAGTGAAAAAAAAAGTTTACCGGTGAGAGTGACTAATCGCGGGATGGGAACGCAGAAAACGCCGCGAAACGTTTACAGTCAGAACTTCCCAATATGCGGTGGCTGTGAAGTCGTGCGCACAATGCATGCTGCACACAGTGGGAGGTGAGAGCGAAGGCGGTTCGTGTTCGTGCGATACAACTTCGTGCGCATGCGCTGCGGCTCAGAATGTTCAGTTAGTGCCGCAAATTGAGCGCCGCTTCTCAGCGTCAACTACTTTTACTTTGTAAGCAGCACATAACAGACCGGGGATTGATAACAATATACATGCTCTAATTTTGAGCACAAATTATTATGCCGCGCATGACAGCATCGGACCACGTACAGCAAACGGAACGACTGAATAGTGCAGCACAAAGGCTCTTCCGCTGGGCTGCGCGACATACCGGCATTAAAAAAAATTAAATGCCGGTATATATACCGGCATTTATATGGTATAAAAATGGTATAAAAATATGGTATAAAAATATAGCACTACTCGAATCGCTAAAAGGACGCTTGTAGCTATCACTATAGTTTATGGCCTTTTCATTTTAACCATGATCTAATTACACATACTGGCCAGTTGTCGGTCCTTTAACGGGTTTGTCTTATGGCTGTAGCTGGCGGTTGCATTTTGATGGTGGAGGATTATATTGTCATTGCTTAGTGCGGGCGTAGTTAAAACTGCCCTCGAGAGTCACAGAGAATTCGTAGGGTATGCCGACGCCGAAGAGAATTCATGTGGCGAAACTGCGTCTTTGCCGCAGGCCGTCAGACCTCAAAGCTTACAGTCGGAGAATGTCAAAATATGGTCATCCCGCGTAGGTCTCCGAAAATAAGCGTCCTCTTCTCGTGACGTCATTCAAGTGACGTAGGTAAAAGTGAAAAACTCGAGGTGTATCCTCATGTATCCATCCCCATGTATGCTAGAAAACTTGCGTGCTCTCTAGCGGCACCATATTAGTGAGGTACGTACGCGCGGGTGCCAATCATGCAAGGCTTTTCTTAGTATGAGGTCGCTGCAAGGCTGTAGACGCAGAAAAATGAGACTTACATATAATTGTTTCGTGAAAGAACAACGCCATCTGTGTTACAGATTAAAGGCCTCAAAGTTGAAATAATGTTCTCGGATGCACTTCTTGGAATCGGTGTGGACCTGATCCAAGTAGAATGCGGCGTGAGTACTACTGCAACTTTAAAAGTTAGGCTCAAGTAAGATGCACTGTATACAAAGTGAGATGGTAAACGTGTAGGCATTCAATCTGCTAATGTGTCTACTTTTTATTTATGCTTCAGTACGACAGGACGCTTTACAAGCACCATCCCATGCGCCAGTACTCTGAGGCCTACAAGCTGCGACTGGATAAGTACTACCTCAGCGGCAACTCGACTCCATTATTCCGAAAGTAAGTGACAAGTAAAAATTGCCTCGTCGAATGATAAAACAGTAGCCTTGATATATCTGAGATTACTGTTAGGAGAATTCGGTGAGGAGATGATGCAACTGCAAATTTTGAACTTGTAGAAGACGATCAACCTTTTCTTGCACATGACCTTGCCGAACATGATCTAGAAGATAAGAGGTGGGTCATAAGTACTTATAATTATGTTTGTCTTCACTGTTCCGTATTGTGCGAAATTTCCGACTTGCATTTGAAGATTAGATGTCAGTATTCCGCAGTATTCCTGTGTTTACAGGAGGTTTTCAGGGCCCTAGATTGGGAAGAATTGGGGATAAGAGTTAATGGAGAGTATCTCAGTAAACTGCGATTCGCTGATGACATTGCATTGATGAGTAACGCGGGAGACGAATTACAGCTTATGATTACTGAACTGGATACGGAAAGTAGAAGAGTAGGTCTAAAAATTAATATGCATAAAACTAAAGTAATGTGGAACAATCTTGGCAGAGAACAGCGCTTTGCGATAGGTGGCGAGACACTGGAAGTTGTCAAGGAGTACGTCTACTTAGGACAGGTAGTAACCGCGGAGCCGAACCATGAGAGTGAAATAACTAGAAGAATAAGGATGGGATGGGGCTCATTCGGCAAGCATTATCAAAACATGAATGGTAGTCTACCACTATCCCTCAAGAGGAAGGTATATAACAGCTGCATCTTACCGGTACTTACCTACGGAGCAGAAACCTGGAGACTTACAAAGAGGGTTCAACTTAAACTGCGGACGACGCAGCGAGCGATGGAAAGGAAAATGATAGGTGTAACCTTAAGAGACAGGAAGAGAGCAGAGTGGGTCAGGGAACAAACGGGGGTTAAGGATATCATAATTGAAATCAAGAAGAAGAAATGGATATGGGCCGGGCACGTAGCACGTCGGCAGGATAACCGCTGGTCATTAAGGGTAACTGACTGGATTCCAAGAGGTGGCAAACGCGTGAGGGGGGAGACAGAAAATTAGGTGGGTAGATGAGCTTAAGAAGTTTGCAGGTATAACGTGGCAGCAGAAAGCACAGGACCGGGTTGATTGGCGAAACATGGGAGAGGCCTTTGTCCTGCAGTGGGCGTAGACAGGCTGATGATGATGATGATGATGATGATGATTCCGCAGGAATGAGCTGTGACGTATTGCTAGGCGAAGTGAAAACAGAGCTGCCCTTTTGCGTCCAACAGGTATCCCCCCTGCGAGCAGCTTTGAATACAGCGTAGTCTACGACGAATACTCCAATGTTATATGTAAGTGTCGATATCATGTATAGTTTTTACTGTACTCGAAAACACGTTCATTCTGGCTTCAGATATCGCTTGTCTTTCGTTTTTTTAAGAAGACAAAAACTTGAATATGTCATTAAATCAATGTTTTTAATTTGAAACTAAAGCGACACATCTTGCAGTTTCTCATTACCTACAAGCGAAAGTGCTATTTTCTGGATGCAATCGTTCTAAAACTCAATCCGCTAGTTGAATATCTACATGTAAGGTGTCCGAAGAGTGTGCTGTGAATAGGTTGAATTGTTCTATGACATTCACTTTTAAAAGTTAGGTATGTGTTGCAGAGCTAGGAAATTTTGGTACTTCAAGTTAATGAAAGAGCATCAATTTTATGTCAACATTATGCTAATAAATACCACCACATATATTTATGTAAGGGAAATGATTTACATCTTATGGTGTCTTTTCTTTCCAGTCGTACCGCTCAGTTACTTTGGACTCGCCTTTCAAGCACCTCCTCTATTAAGGTAATCATCATTTCATGATTCAATCAGTTTCTAAGTACCTGCTCATCCAGTCTTACATTTCAAGAACGTTATGATTACAGCCAGCTACGGCGGTACCTCAGCATTTTGAGTCCCACACTTCAGTTCTATTTCATTCTTTTAATCGGCGTAAAATTCCAATATGCTCATCCATTTTCATTCATGTGACCGTTAAGTAAACAGCTCAAGATGCTGATAGTTATTCTCCAGTCCTGCACTCCACAGTGCACAGTGGTGGTGATTGAACGTATGACCTCAGAACTTATATTCTTGTCACTGCCTTTTGAGGATGACACTTGTGCATAAGAAAACTTTCATGTTGTAGATAATTCAAAGGGAATAGTCGGTGGTGTTTGCTGGACTTAGTTATATTGCGACAGCAGTTATACGGCGCTCCAGCCCCATTCTTGCCGTCACTGTCGCCGTCATGTTCCGTATAAAGTCCAAATCGATAACATCACCCCGCAAGTCGCACATTCTACGTGTGTGAAAGCGTGCGAGCACAGCCGACGGACGCCGTTCAAGCACAGATGAAACGCACCGGTAGTATCCGTCACGCGAAAGGCGCATGAAGGGGTGCCAGATGTGGTTTGCCGAGCTCCTGCAGGAAATGCGTACTCTCACCAGTCGGGCGTGGTCACTCGCGGTCGCATGCCGTACATTGAGAGGGGATCCTAGACGGCTCGTATCTTTGCACGAGTTGTGCTCTCATCGCAACGTTTGAGTTGAAGCCGTGAACAGCGCGAATATCACTTTGCGCGCTGCAGCGGCCCCGTTCCCTTAAGCCAGCGCTTTATTAGGTTACTCCAGACCGGATTTAAAAGAGTTAGCTGCTAGCCTTACTTTGTATAACATTGCAATTTGTTGCCATCGGATTCATTGCTTCGCCTTTGCGGTGCTACTCTGGCATTTTTCATCCGACCCAAGAATCTTAGTAACGCCGTTTCTGCCTAAAACGTGTATAAAACGAGACATGCTACGGACGTGCTGGGCCATGAGCTATGAACTATGAACCATCAATGTAAACCATGCACGTAATCCAACTCGCCCAATTTTCTGTCACTTCCCTGTGTCGTTGAAGTACTGCTTGAAGATGCAATGCTGCTCTTATTTGTTTTCAGAAAGTTTTACGTGGTGAAGATGTTGCCTGACCTTGTTCGGACTGCAGCCAGAATTCTGGCTAACGCTCAGGGTGAGTGTATACTTCGTCATAGCCCCTATTTATCACCTTTGTTTCTTTTGAGCAAATAACTTGGTGCTGCCGTGGCCTGTATTTTAAACCTACTTAAAATGTCATGACTGTTCCTTGCCTAAACACCGTTACGAACCCACCTTTTCAGGCATGACTTGGAGTTTTAATTGTCGATTGTTATTGCAGTTTTACTACACGTTACCGGCAGTAAATGAATTCCTCTAATTCAAACTACATTTTGTAATTAGGCAACAAGTATGCCAACGATTGAAGTCAGTTATTGCGTTACCGGTCGTGGTCCTGTCATTACGGTTTGCGAAATAATCACAATTATTTCGGTCATTAGCTGTGAGACACTGCTGATAGCCTAACCATACTTTTGTTAACAGAATCCAGCAGTGCTATGGTATGAATAATCGCCAAAGCAATGAATCAATATCGGTCAGAAAAATAAGTTCGCAGTCAGAGGCATTGTTTTCTACTCCTTCCTGTGTACCTCAAAAGTTTCAGGTTTTTTTTTCTTTCCTTAAAGTCTCTCGATACCCCTTACTGCTCTCTTACGTTTATTTTAAAGTATTTCGATGATGGTCGAGAATCCCTCCTTGCTCAATGCTTTCGTTATTTTTGCAGATCACAATAGGATGGCTTTATTCAATGCGAGACGACACTGTGCCTTGGGTGCATACATAGCCCACCCCATCCCTATTCTGCTCGAGGTAACGTTTATACTCAATTACTACTATCTTGTCCTTTACTCCAGGCCTTCTTGGCAGTGAAATAAGTTTTTCTTGCCTAATCGATTACTTGTAAACTTTCTCAGCACGTTGTTTCGCAGTTCTGCCAAGCTCTTAGTCCATTAACATTTATTAAAGTAGGTCTTCCGACATCATGACAAGTAAGACGTGCATTTCTAAAAAAAATCAAGTGGACAATTCGCTTGGCACGCATCATGCCATGGCGGCCATCTTGTGTTTGTTTTTATGTGTAGAAAAATAAAAATAACGCTCTGAAATAAATTCAAAAAAACGAGCATGGGTTCCAAGCTCATGCAATCGTATTGCTTTATTGTCCTCGCCGAAAGCGGTCGAGTGGCAGTCGCGATTTCAATAGTCTTACACAGCTGAGTGGTATTGAACAAAGGCCCACGCACTACAGTATAGACAGGCATTAACAAAAAAAAGTTCATTGCACCATAGTTAACTCTCAAGCGATCCAAATATCTGGCGATTGAAAGATAAGTCTCAATGGGGGGACACTTGCAAGGGGTGTCCCTCCCAGCCTGTACACAAAGCGCGAACCCGACCGTGATTTACGCCAATGGTATTTGTAACATCGTTTTTGGTCTTGCAGAAAATGGAAGGAATCAAGCATTGGATGTACGAAGACATCATGGCCGACCATCTGGCACTGGCTCCTTATATGGAGGTAGGAACTTGAACTTTTTAGCTATGAACTTCAGCTTAAAGCCTTGAATTTGAGTGGCATTTGAGAATAGGACGTGAATCTGAGTTTAATATTATAATTATTTAGGTTTTTTGTACCCAAACTCACCATGTGATTATGAGGGACGCCGTAGTGGAGGGCTCCGAAAATTTCGAACACTTAGGTTTCTTTAACGTGCCCTTAAATCTAAGTACACATGCCTTTAGAATTTCGCCTACATTGAAATGCGGCCGCCGCTGCCGGTATTCGATATCGCGACATTCTTGACATCATTTAAGGCTGAAATGGGACAATGGTCATTGTAGCACTTTTACCTGTTGCTTTTTGAGAAGCTCGAAAAGTTTGCTTATTAGTTATTTATCGCTTGCGTAGGTTTACTTGAACATACTGCAGCTAAACTTCATAATGACTGACCCTATCTGGATGGATGTATTAAGCAAATTTAATAAATAAAGTACAAGAAAGTAAAAATCGTATTGGTGACATAATTTGTCAAGGCCGCCTGGGAGAATTTGGCAAGAACCATTTGAAAGAACCTGATATTTGAAAAAAAAAAGGTTGCGTTCTTAAGCGATGAACAAGCAAGCAGGCTTCATTTCTGACAAATATACTGAGTACTTTCGTTGAACTAATGGTAGTTTGAACATTATTCGATCATATGTTCCAGAGAAATCACTAGCAGTTTTTCAAAGTCTGTGGCATGATTGTAACTGCAGCCATTAGTTGATTGTTGTGAACATTTCACTCTCTTGCTTGTCTTTTTTTTTCTTCGACAGCTTTTTCTGAATCTGAGCCAGAGTGCTTCCACTGACCCCCAGATAGTTGCACGTGGCTTCTCCCCGTACAATGCCGAGCACGTGGCCTTCTTTTTTTACGCAGAGGTGAATGCCACTTCGATTCTTCACTTTGTGTTCATAAAATATATTACGTAACACAGAGTAAAGCAACAGAAGGAAGGTCAGAAGACAGCTGTAGGCGATGTGCGTGTATATAGTCTTCAATGTGTCGTTTGTGTGGTTTTGCGCAATGTAATAAACTCAAATCAACTAGGCGCTTTCGTAGTCTTCCTTCAGCTTCTGTGAAGACTTCTTGGTAAGCACTTTACAATAAAAGTCTTAATGACTGAGCACGTAAAAGTCGAACTTCCTGCCAGAAACGTGTTAAAGTGACCACTGGTGTTAAATCCTAAGAACGGCAGGAAGCGGAAGATGGAAGCTTTCGATGAAAGAATTCATAAACAGGGGTTGTGTGCTCGAGCCGACGTTTCGACAAGTGGACTTGTCTTCTTCATGGCTAGAACTGATTTTCTAGCCTTGAAATCACTCTAGCCTTGAAGAAGACAAGTCCACTTGTCGAAACGTCAGATCTAGCGCAGAACCCCTGTTTACGGATTTTTTCATCGCTGTTGTTAAAGTGACATTGAAAGAACGTTGTGATAAATCGTTCCGTCCCGGTGGTGCGATTAATTTGTGTCACTCCAACGCTCAACATTTTATTTTAAACAGATTTTTTTTCTGTCACAAATCGTCACAATTCAGTGCATACTGTGGACAATACGATTGCAGTGGTATTACTAAAAGCGTATAATCACAGAAAGACATTATCCTCTGTCGCTCCATATACACGTGTGGATTCAGACGTAAATATTAGTTATTTACAATTTCCACGTCTATCATGCAGTCATCTTGCGAACCGTACACGAACCACGCCGGAAAGCCAAGGAGCGGGGCCCTTCCTTCGCAAACCAGGTTAGCAATTTTTGCATTTAGTTGATATATGCGCCTCAGAGGAAACATTACAGGATAATTACCTGATTTAATGAACGCCGGCCTGTACCTAACTAAGCGAACGCATTTAGCTGACGAACTATTGTGTCACGCGAAACTTCCTGTAGCAGATTTATCTCTTTCATTACGATGCACTGAATGATCGTGTGAAATTGCTAACTACACTTGCTAGAAAGCTATTGCCATACAATAGCTGACCACACTGGCTGTATCGAGGCAGCGTGTATCAAGTTAATTGCGATGAAGATACGTTCAGCTGTGTAATGTCCCATTATGATGGTGCTTCAATGTATCACAAACCTCCGATATTCAGGCGGAAACGATCAGTTAAGATCAGGGTTCTAGCCACGGTGGTTGGCAGTGGAAATTCTGCCCACCACTTTCGATTGACCGCCCGACACTATAATTTGCCACATTGAAATGCGCACCTGAGGAACCACTAAACAACTGTGCGCACAGCGCTAGCAAGCTGCTCCATCCACCACCTGGTTATGTAAAAAGCAGTCTGAACAGGTGTCCTTGTGGTCTGAAAGATTGGTAACTCTAATGCCAGCTCTAGAACACCAGCACCCTAGCTTTGTATTCTATGTGCATTACAGATGCGAGAAATATGTGACCACAAATGAATTGTGGATGCTTGTCGACAACGGGAAGATTCAGAGCATAGATTTGTTAAACCGAATATGTTTTCAAAATGTCCACCCATGAAAGCTACTTTGGAGCACTGCTATTGTTAAGTAAGCGCAGGCCACCTGGCGATTGTCGGTACGAGCATACCAGCATTCCGCTTTCGCGCACCCAAGAGAATGATATCGCGATATGGGTATTAACAGAGAATATGGTTGCTCACGCTTGTTTGTGTACCGGTGATTGACCATTTAATTATGATCTTTTCTCGTTCCCAGGGTCAATGGGGCGCTTTCTCAGTACGCACCGTTCGCCGTCAGCTTCTTCTGTCCGTACGGTTCGGCTATGGCCAAAGAACCGTGCGAGCTGTATCGCCGAAGCACAAGGGCTGCCAACTTGTGATCGACGCGGAACCGTTGCCAATGCCTACATGTTGTCGTATTTTGATGTCGTCTTTTTCAACTTTGCCCAGAACCATCAGCGTTTCCTGAAAATGCCGTACCGCAGCGGTAGAAGTGAAGCGTGGACAATCGAATAAAGATCTCTTGTACTCATTTAATTTCTTCTTGTTACACTTTTACGAATTCGAGTTGCAAGAAATAATCCCCATTACAGTCGCTCGATTTGTAGCTTGGAAGAACAAGGTGTGATGAAGTATGACATAGTATATTTATGATTCTGTGTGATAATGACTGGTATGTTCAGGAGCCTCCAGGTCAAGGTTCGTCACTAATAAGCGTCCCTTCGCAGTTTTCTCCTCGACAGTAATGTTCGATATATCGCTGTTAAGCGCGTAGCCTTGTCCCCGACCACACCTGACGTGAACATCCTTCATAAGAATGTTCGTTCGCTTTAATTACAGCGACAAATTTTAAAACAAGCTAAATGCTGTTGTTTCAAGCGATGATGGGCTGACAAGCATGAGCCGGCTTAAAGGGTTAACAATATAAGAAAATCGTTTTTTTATCGTCATCACGCTAAAGCTGTTGAACCACCAAATTAACTCTTTGCAACACGGATTAAGATCGACTGTCTATGTGTACAATTGAAATAATTTTGATGCCAAGGTTCTGGAGATTAAATTTAAAGCGAGTGGAAGTGTTAATTGTAGTGTATTTTACAGCAGTTATTTGTAATTACAACGTAAATAATGATCTAATCATTGTCCAGTCAGTCGTTATGCATTTCTTCAAAAACCGAGTTCAACGACCCACTAAGATTACGCGCGAGATTTCACCTATAGCGGCGAACATTCCTAAAAAGTCAAAATTATTTTGAAATTCTTGCCGACACACCCCACGTCCAACGTGTCGGTAAACGCGGTGCTGCATTCATTAAAGCCCCTCTTCTGAACATAGGGGCGCGATTCTCGCGGTGTCCACTAAGTGGACATGTCCACTTCGGCGGAGCGCGTTCAGTTACGCAAAAAAACGGCGAGTCTTGACGTCATGACGCTCTTCACCACGTCGGCGCACCGAACCCGCGTCGGCGCACCTTGTTCTTCCTTGCACATTCCCAGCGTAAAGAAAAACAAAGTGGACGAAATGTACCGTAACACGACTCTTAAACAAACTTGACAAGTCTGAACTTGCGTATGAACGTGTTGACATCTTTGAAGAACGACGTAGGGAATGCATACCGTCATTCCAGGTGTGTCAGGCGGCCGCGTTACACCTAATTCAAGGGTTAACGTGATTAGAGTTCATGCACGGCCTCCGACATGTGCGTCCAAAAGCGGATCTCTGGAGGCAGCATTCTCTGCGGCGAAACGCATTCCGTCTTTCTCACTTGTGTCGACAGTTGTGAAAGCTGCGAGGCGTCAAAATGACGCTGCGGAAGAAACGCCGGAAATAGGCGGCGCGCTGCTCGCTGAGCTCCAGCCAATCAGTGGAGGCAGAAGTGGACATATCCACTAAGTGGACACCACGAGAATAGCTCCCTAGGAGTAGCAATAAATGTTGCAGTTTTTTTGTCATTTGGCGGCACTACATTAGGTTATAGCCATCGGGATGTCTGCTCTACCGTGTTCGAGTTCATACACGAAACAAAGAGATTACCGTTAGTCTATTTTTACGTCTTTACATTCTTGGTTCGAAGTCCATCACTATTACTACTATAAATCTTATCTGATGGTCTGACCAGTTGCTTGTTAAGCATTTTCATTTATTCGATGTTGTATTTTTGTCTAAATTTTCTGTGTTTTTTGCTGCATAGGTATTTACCTTAAACATGCTAATAAGGCTGCAGTAGGGGCTGGTTGGTACGTTTTCATGTTTTTACACTTAAACACCCTGCCACCCGCTTCCTAGCCCAACCCTCTTTGTGGGTGAGCGCCATCAGGAAGATGACATGACATCATCATCGTCGTCATCATCATCAGAAAACCGTGTCGCAAAGGATTAAGGCAAAGAAGAAGAGGAAGACAGCTAGCTCGGTCTACCCCTCAAGCGAAGCCAGTGGTCATGGACGAAGAGCTATCTGAACTAGAAAGCGGTGCTGTGTTGAGAGACCATGTCCTGGATATGATGAACGTTTGCTACCGAGACCTGCTGGGCCAGTCTGCTCTCGGAGGGGAACAGCGGCAGGCGACCGCGAGCAGTGGTGCCGAATGGTCGCCGGACACCATGCTGCGGTCGGCACCGTCCGAAGGCAGCGTAAATCTGAGGCAAAGCCTCTACGACAATGCCACTGCCAATGACCTGCTGCGACTGGCCCAGAAACAAGGTAAGTGCCGTCTCTGCGGCCAAGAAACCTTTTTGGCGTTTACACATAGTACGAAGTGTTCAACGGATGTTCCTGCCATGTCTCGCTGGACTTATAGTTATCTGAAAGCACCATCGAGCAACCATGGCCGCTCACTACGCCACCTATAGAGCGGTATATAAGAAGCTACAAGACCACGCCCAAGAGCCACTTAGCCTGGAGCATTCACAGCATGTAGTGCTACTGTCAGTATTAAACCCCTAACTTTGTTCGCTACCTCAAGTGCTAGGCTGCTTTCTTTCCCCGACTGCAACGGGACAGTACACAACAGTTACAGCTGCTAGAGACCACAGTTAAGGAGTGCACAGACACGAAAAGTTTCGGATGATGACTTAAAGAACTCCGCCAAATGGTAGAGAACCTGTCTGTGACGACGTAATTCAGGAATCATGTGACCGCAACATCACGTAGAATACCAACGTGGTGACGTTAGGAAACTGATGCGCCATGTGCTACATCTCACATGTGCACCTCCACAATGCGGGACCAATTCTACTGAAATGCGCTGCTGCGCCTCCCGTCAGCGAGACCATGTTGCCGTCGCTATCGGCAGCAGGGGTAGAGGAGGAGAAGAAAGACGCTCTCCTGATGTTATTTTCTGTGTTCACGCAGTTCGTGTTAGGCTTTAGAGGGAACACAGCCCAAAAGAGGACTGGGACAAGGAAGGGTGACGCACGCACAGACAGCTCTGTGTGTGCGTCGCCCCTCTTTGTACCAATCATCTTTTGCGCTGGGCTCCCTCCGACGTTTCACCAAGACGCCCAAGCTTCGACATTCAGTCACGTTAGATCATATGGCAAGATGCACAAAACAGCCAAATGAACACACTTTCAATGTTCTCAAGCGAGTTATCATGTATTGCTGATAGTTTCTGGAAATTAGCCTTAGACAATGCTATGCTGCTGTGTGTTTATACAACCTAACAAATGCATGCGACAACGGCCCTCTTTTTCTAAAGACAAACGCCTTAGATGCCTCATCAAACACGAAGTAACCGTCGGTGTCGTCAACACGAGAAACGCAAAAAGTCATCATCATATGATTACGTAACCCTATGACTTCATCACGTCAAGGTAGCCGAAATGTGACATGTCATCATGACGTCAAGTTATGACGTCGTCACATGACATCATCGCTTGATCAGAGGTGGGCCTATCTCAGAAGCCCTGCAAAACCACGTGATGTGCAGAAAACTAACATTGCCTCCGATCCCGTAGGCTGTGCGAAACCACATTCGGTGCAGGAAGCTTTCGGGGGGGGGGGGGGGGGGAGGGGGGGAGATACAATAGACTAAGAAAAAGGTGATGGATTTTGTCTTCAAGCTGTCTAAGGCAAACGCTTGAAGAACCACGTCACTTTTCTTTCGTAGGCGACGGCGCGGCCACGCAGAGCAAGTCCGGCGAGTCGATGAACACCGACAGGTGGCGCTCCTTGCTGAAAAGGGCGGCCCGGCCTTTGTTCCTCGCCACGGTCGTGCTGGTGGTCGCCATCGTGATCGCGTTCACGTACGCCATCATCACCGGCGTGCGCGCTGATCGAAGCCGCACGAAGCAGAGCCTGGCGCGGTCACTCAACGACACGGATGACAGCGTGGGCTAAAGCGTGGCCCACGCTTTATTATCTATTGTTTTTATCATGGTAATCTTGGACTCGCCATTTTTGTGCCCCAATAAATAACTACGCTTCTCTCTCGCATATTCTGCAGTTGACTACTTCCAAAAATTATCCTACGCTTGTGCCAACCGGCTCGGCGCGAGTCATCCTAGCTGTAGCTTCACCGAAATAAGCTTGGTTTTAAAGCAGCGCCACCCACGCCGCCATGCTGAACGGATTTGTTACGGAAATACTGCCGATCGAGCGTGTGACTTTTCCGAGTATATATGTATAATATAATCTGAAAACAAGAAAGGCCGACAAAAACTGAAATAGTTTTAAAAATTTTGAAAGACGTATCGGCTTCCGTACGTTTTCATGTTGACATAGTGGCCTGACGAAGCGATCTTATGTTGTTCGTTTTAGTAAGTAACCGACCGTAGAAAAGACGGGTAGCATTCGAACTCGAAGCCTTAAATATAACGTTGATTTTGATTGCTTTATTGGTGAAAGTAATTTATAAATAATTTCATTAGTTTTCGAGAGGTAATAGTCATGGCGTACGCTGGTGGGCATAGGTCGGCACTTTAAGGGAGTACTCACTCAAACTCACTCACCACAATTTTTTCAGCCTTCGCACTCACTCACGTTCACACTCACCTCCACTCACACTCATGAGTGCTCACTCACGTTCACACTCACGTCCACTCACACTCATGAGTACTCACTCATACTCAACTCATTACGTTCAAATGAGTGTGAGTGAGTGTGAGTTGAGTGCACTCATGAGTGAGTGTGCCGAGCTCCATAGGTCGGCACTTTAAGGGAGTGCTCACTCAAACTCACTCACCACAATTTTTTCAGCCTTCGCACTCACTCACGTTCACACTCACGTCCACTCACACTCATGAATACTCACTCACGTTCACACTCACCTCCACTCACACTCATGAGTACTCACTCACGTTCAAACTCACGTCCACTCACACTCATGAGTACTCACTCATACTCAACTCACCACGTTCAAATGAGTGTGAGTGAGTGTGAGTTGAGTGCACTCATGAGTGAGTGTGCCGAGCTCCATAGGTCGGCACTTTAAGGGAGTGCTCACTCAAACTCACTCACCACAATTTTTTCAGCCTTCGCACTCACTCACGTTCACACTCACGTCCACTCACACTCATGAATACTCACTCACGTTCACACTCACCTCCACTCACACTCATGAGTACTCACTCACGTTCAAACTCACGTCCACTCACACTCATGAGTACTCACTCATACTCAACTCACCACGTTCAAATGAGTGTGAGTGAGTGTGAGTTGAGTGCACTCATGAGTGAGTGTGCAGAGCTATGCTGGTGGGAGATTATCTGAAGTCCTATTCAGCTTTTTTCTCCAGGTGTAGATGAGAAATGATTCCCGATACTGACAAAAACAACTGTTCCTTTTGTGATTATGCTTACTTTGGGCCAATGAACCTTATGATTAGAATTAACGACGCGTTCTACAAACGCATTGGAGACAACGTTTTTTCTGACGTCATTCATGGGTCTTTCAGCCACCTTTCAAAATTTCCCCTCTCGCCGTTATAGACATAGAGTCTGCATAAGTAACTGCACAAACAAGGCCTGGAAACTTTTTCCTTCTTCAGCTTCTTCCCGTGCACCGGTTACGCTTAAATTTACGGACGGTAACATGCGCCACGTGTACATCAAAAGCCCGCTGAATCCGTGCCAACGCTTCACTGACAGCTGACGCAGAGGGGACGCCTGCACGTGCTTGGGGCCTAACAGTACAGTGTACTAGAAGGGGAAGTGTAATAGGGTACGCATATGGGCTGGTTGGTTCATGATTTCCAATATAAAACAGCGCTAAAAGACGGGACGAAGAAAGGACACAAAAAAGAAAGCTGTAGCTAAGCTGCTTCATCGCTGCGGGGGCCCCTCGCCTCCATTGCGACGCGCGGCGCGTCGCAATGGAGGCGAGGGGCCCCCGCAGCGATGAAGCAGCTTAGCTACAGCTTGGGAGCGCTAGGGGGGCGCTGCGGGCCAAAGGAGCGTGTGTTGCATTGCCAGTTTGCGCTGTTTACGCGCGACCAGTGCTTCGATGCCAGTACGTTACGCCACATTATATGCTGTACACGAGTGAATAAGTGGTGGTGGTGTCCGTGTTTGTCTACGGGAATAAAAAAAAAAGACGGAGACGGTGGGGCATGCGAGACGGCATGCCCTGCCGTTTCTGTTTTGTGCCAAATTGTCACAGCGGCTATCACTCGCGTAAGGAGGTGCGCTCCTTGTTTCGGGTGCCCCTTTTGAAGCTGATCGCAGGTAAAAATGGTTACAGAATATCAAGAGATGTGATCGAGTCCTCGACGAGAGCAGCATTTCTCTATGCTAAGTTGGAAGCCGACGATGTCGAGCATAGCAAGGTAGCACTGAAAAAGACCCATTCACATTAAGAAGCAAGCTGGTGAAAGTCCTGCAACCGCCGAAGTTCTCACCAGACGAAAAAAAGTGGCGCCAAGAGGAACTCGTAGCACGAGAAGACGTAGTTACTGGTCAACAATGTAGCAAGTTGTCTTTGTGCCCTGTAGTGGAAATGGAGCCTTTAGCTGGCAAATGTCGAAGAACTGCACGCTTGTTGTAGCAGAAGACCTCGATGCATGTGTTCACTGTAAATATCAGAGAAAGCTGATAATCAACCAGCTTTCCTGAAGACGATGTCAGAAGGTATCTGCGAAGCAACTAGTATAGTAATATACGGCGCAGGCGCGTAGCCAGGAATTTTTTTCGGGGTAGGGGGGGCACTTGAAAGTGACGCACTTCCATTATTTATTCTCGGTAACGTCCCTCCCCCCACCATTCGAAATTCAGGGGGGTTGGCTAGGGCACCCCTCCTGGTTACGAGCCTGATACGGCATTGTCTACGGAGAACGAAAGCCGAGCTTAGCAACGCAAGAATTAATAATAGTATCTGGGGTTTAACCTCCCAAAACCACGATATGATTAAAGGGGACGCCGTAGTGGAGGGCTCCGGAAATTTCGACAATCTGGTGTTCTTTAACGTGCACTGGCATCGCACAGTACGCGTGCCTCTACCATTTCGTCTCCATCGAAATGCGACCGCCGCGGCCAGGATCGAACCCGCGACCTTTGGGTCGAGCACCCTAAGCGCAACACCACCGCGGTGGACACATAAAGAATTGACACTCAGTATAGTGAAATTTTATGTACTTCGTTTTTGATTCTATGCTACGGTCATTGAACAAAGAGCGCAGCCCTAAGAGAGAACATCTAGGTGAAACACCTGAAGCTGAAGCGATGTAATTTAGCAGCTTTCTTGACAGGTGGGGTTATTAATTGATAATTTCTGGGTTTCTGCGAGAGAAACCACAATATTATTCATTCGATAAGTCATTGCCTCTTTGGGAAGATATTTTTGCTTAATAAAAAGAGCAGTTGGTCTGCAAAAATTTTGAATTAGAAATATGGTTCAGAGTTTGTCGTGTCGGCGTCTTTTGTCATGCACGACCAGTCGCAAAAGTAGAAGCAACACACAGATATTCCAAACAGCACAGACACGGGACATTATTCTCTTCTGTGTGCAGTTTCTGCGCTGTTTAGAATAACCATGGGCACGTACCAAGAAGCCCGCTTAGCCACCATTTTCAAAGCATCACGCAGACGCACTCGCTTGAACCTTCCCGACTGTTTAGCATGCGAAGCAATATAAAAGAAATAAAACACGCGTAACCGAACACAGGCACTCATATGCATTAAATATAGATATTTAAGCTCTATGAGTTAATGCGTTGAAATTCATCCAATACCATTTTAAGGTAGGCCACTACTTGATAATATTTCTAAATTAAAAAAAAAAGCTTCATTGGTGATAACGACAGCACTAAATTGTAACCGGGTGCGTTTTGTATAACTTTTTATAGCGAGAAAACTGCAGCTGCCTATGCGGAAGGGCTAGATTTCGTCATTAGGTGGCATCGCAGTGGTTATTAATCGCACAGACAGCCACACCTCCGCTACGGTAATTAGGAACGACGCAAAAATCTGCCACGCAACCCGCTACCAGAGCTATCGCCGCGGCGAGCGTAGCGCTCCTGTGACAAGCAGCGCCCTCTGGTGGCGTGCGAAGCGATCCTCGCAAAAAGGACCCTCTTTCCGGCGCCGCACGACACACTTCCCCTTTTAGTACACTGTACTAACAGTCAGGGCTGGGCAAAGATACTTTGAAATTGTATCGCGATACGATACAAGATACTCGGGCAAGAAGTATTGGAGATACAGATACAAGATACTTCCGGAATGAATGTATCCGATAGGATACTTCCCAATTGTATCTTAAGATACTTCGATACATTTGTAAATTTGCTATTATAGATGTATATAATGACGCTGCAAATGCCTATGTACAGATGTGTTTGCTTGAGAATGTCTTAACTGCGACCAACTTTGTTTATTTTAATGAAATATTTGTTTCAGTCCCGAAAGTTATATCTTTCTTGCTCAATGTATATTAGTTTTATTCTGAAACAAGTTATTGGCATTTGTTTACCTGACAGTTCTTCATAAGCTGTGGTATCAGTAGTTTTTACTTGACACTTTTGTAATTTATGGGTGTCGCTGCTTTACTTCGCGATCAGCAAGCGGATTGCCGTCTAACTGCAAGAACTTCAATAAGAAGCCTCCACAAGACGGCACAAATAGCGGCGCAGAATCTTGCCTTGTCCGTAAAGCATATTACCGCTTTCGTAGTACTGAATCACCCGACAGTCTTAGAGGAGCAATAACGCTGGTGGCGATATTTCTTTGTGTGAATCAGCATGTGAAGACGAGAACTACCGAGTGCGATCACAGTTCATTGAGGACATAAAACTGCAGGGATTTTTCATATCCTACCTATCAACTTGCGTAAAGTGTTCGTTAGGTACATATTCACTAACGTGTAGTCTTTTACCATATCGACTCCGAGAGAACTTGTGCCACCCTGAAGTTTCCCAGATGTACTGCACGCGGGAAAAATCGTCGCAGGATATCACTGCTATTCACACTATTGCAACTTCTAGCTTGCTTACCTGCTTTTTTTGTAACACACACACAAAAGAAAAGACTTTACAGGGACCTAAAAACAGGAAAGCGAATATACCTAAGTCAAATAGCAAGGCATTTCCTCAAGAAAAAGTGACAGTGGATAGGTATACAGGGTGGTTCACATAAGTACAACCAATTATTTAAAAAAGCAAGCGTTTAACTGCGACTCAATGAAATAAATGGCATATGGCTTACCGTCATGTGACGCTCGTTATGGTATTTTTACATCGCACTTTGTACGTTGGTTAACTATGGTCAATTATAAGACATTTTTAATATTTACTTTTGAGCAGAGTGCACTTCGTCACCTCGTAGAGCGCATTTAAGAACGACCAAAGCAATTATTTTTTTGACGACGTGCATGCTGCGGAGTGAATATTTTCTGTCTTTCAAAGCAAGCACGAGAAATATCAAATAAAACCACGTGACTACGCTCATGCGCTATCATACTGCAGCGCTCTTAAACGTGCTTCGAGCGAAATAACCGGCGCGCGGACCGTCAGCCTGTCGCTTCGCAGGGACGATGGTGTTTCTTTGCCGTGTGTGGCGGTCAGAAATGTTGAAGCTCTGTGGAGCCGATGCCTAAGCCGCGGCCGCTCATTTCGTCGTGGTCCACTTGCCGGTTGTTTCGCGCGAAGCACGTCTGAGAGCACTGCAGCACAACAGAATTGGAGAGCAGCAATGTGGTCATGTTTCTCCGGCTTTCTTTAAACGCCGGAAAAATCCCTACGTAGCATGTATCTTCCCACACACACACACAAAAAGAAAAAAAACCAATTCAGATATGTCGTTTTAGAATGCCCTCTAAAACGTAACGAAACGCACAGTACCCTAACGTGTATAGCAGAATTGTTAAATTATTCGTGTTAGTTAAGAAATTAAGTGCAATATAAAAATACTCTAATGAGAGCGACATGGCGGTAAACCCCATCTTTGGTTTTATTAAGCTGAGGTTAGGCAGTTCTACCCAAATATTTGGTTCCATTTAGGTGACACCCTTTATAAACACGATACACCCCTAAAAGGTACGAATGTAGAGCATGATGTATCGTCAACTTAGGTGTTAATGTCAGACAATAGAAAACTCAGTGCCCACGGAAACTACCATTAAAGGGCTCCTGGGGACGCCCATGAGAAAACGGGAGTACTTGGTATTATGTTTCACAAATCCCCTTCGTAATGTCTTTAAGATTTGTCATTATAATTACCATTATTATAACGTAAACTCAATTTCGCAGTTTTATCAAACAGTGAGCAGAATTTTTTTTTCCTGTAAGTACTAGGCACGCTCAGATTATTTTACCTTTACCCTCAACATTGCCTGAATAGTAAACTCACATGGAATGTAGATATGTCAATAGTAGCAATGACACCGACAATTAAAAATAAGAATAAATAAAAGAAGGACTAGAAAAAAGGAAAAGAGGAGGATGTTACAAAATACACATTACAGTTAACAAACGGGAAAAAACTAAAGAGAGACCTAGATAATGTGCGGGATGCAAATGGAAGACAGCAAGGAGAGCACTTGTGCTACAATCAAGCTATCATTAAAAAAATTCCCCATCTCCCGCTAAAGGGAACCATGTGTGGATGCGAAGCAGCGGGGAGATAATTAGCTTGAGCGGGAGGAACGTCGCCGCTCTCATTTCACGGCAGTGGTCCGAGCGCTCATCGCGGCGCTGCACAGGAGAGAGAATGAGGCGCGCGCGCTCCGTCATTTTCATACCGCGGAACTACCATGGCGCCCCCCAGCGGAGTATGCAGCTGTCACACCACCTGTCGTGCGCGCCGCTCCGTAGAGGATTCCTTGAGGAAAGGACGGGGGGGGGGGGGGGGGACCTTAGGAGGGGAGAGAGAGGGGGGAGGGGACGTGCATGCGCTGTGGGGGGTGTGGGACGCGGGAGCCGCTCCGTAGAGTAGAGGATTCCTAGAGGAGAGAGGGGGAGAGGCCGCGCATGCGCTGTGGGGATGTGGGACGCGGGCGCCGCTCCGTAGTGTAGATGATTCCTAGAGTAGAGAAAGGGGGTCAGCGTAGGAGAGGATAGGGGAGGAGACGCGCACGTGCTGTGGGGAGTGTGGGACGCGGGGGGTCGCTTCGTAGAGTAGAGGATTCCTAGAGGAGAGAAAGGGGGTGAGCGTAGGAGACAGAGGGGGGAAGGGACGCGCATGCGCTGTGGTGATGTGGGACGCGGGCAGGAGGGACGGACTAAGCCCCCTCCAAATACATGCAAGCAAGATCAAGGAATGGGGTCAACCTGGGGGACGTGGGACGCGGGAGGGAGGGACATAGGCCCGAGCGTAAGATGCTTCGCATCTAAAACTTGTTGCATAAATGAGCACGAAGAACAGTGATACAGTACGCCAAATATCATCTCTTACGTTAATGTTTGTTCTATTGTATTTAGCATCGACACCGGTGGTGCGACGGTTGTTAGAATCTTATTTGCATATAAGTCAATCTGATAGTGTGCAAGTCAAGCTTACATCCAAGATCTGTCAAATCTCTGCGTGAAAGCAGCGAGACGCAAAGCAACCCCATTCTTGCATTCTTGAGACTTTGCAACGAAGGACCACGCAAGACGAACTTCGATAACAACAGTATAGCCACATCTGAACTTGAGCGAAAGACACCACACGCATGGGACTAGGAGCTCAGTACCATGTCTACAAACAAGGTTCATAGCACCGACACAGCTAAAAGGAAAGAAAACATCGAGAAACAAAAGGTGGGCTGCACGTAGACGTTCGCGCGCCTGTTTTTGTCGAGATGGCTCAAGCACCATCACGTGACTCTGTTCCACCAATAGAGACGCATATAGACCTTATTTCCAATGCTGACTGGAACACTCTGGTGGAAAGATAAAGGAATGCAACTGTCATCACTTTTATTGAGGTGGCTTAGTGGCAGCAGCGTGAGAAGCAGAGTTCAGCCAACGTTTGTTGTGTCACAAGGTGGCGTTTCTAAAGCAGTATCTTGTATCTTAAGATACCGGATACATTACTGAATGTATCGGAAATACAGATACAGATACTCGTTTTGCGAGATGTATCGCGATACAGATACAAGATACCCAACGAGTATCTAAGATAGTATCTAAGATACATGTATCTTCGATACTGCCCAGCCCTGCTAACAGTGCGCGATAAGGCGTCGTCGCGTGTGCGCAGTTCCACAGAGCGAAAAAAACTAACAGGAGACCCATTGTCAGAAAGTTCACGGCGCACTTTGGAGAGGTCAGGGGCACGGCGTGTATGTCGTTTGATGACGTCGCTTTTGGTCGCATAAACTATTAGCGCTATCCGGAGCTCCGCATTCATAGCGAACTACCGCTATGTGTCTTTAAGGACGTTTGCAAGGACGTGTGTGATGAGTAGACTTGTGTACGTCCCCTCTATGTGTCAGTATATACAGAAGATGCCACTTGAACAGGGGGCGAATGCCTGCATCCCTTTTGTTCTCAACTTCTTAGAGTAAACCCTTTTTCTTTTCGCTGACGAATTCACCTGGCTTTTGGAACATATTAAATGCGAGCACCTCTTTGACTCGCGTGTGTAACGCCGTACGTTACGTGCGTCCGTACGAATGCGCCGCAACGCGTTCACCTCGCCGTAGGTGTTGGAGCGTTGCCAAGTAGGTCACGCCACAGCTGCGCGTTGACGTCACGCTCCCCTCGCACGCTTCCCTCGCAGGTGCGCGCTGACGTCACTCTCTCCCTCACCCGCAGCATGCTCGCGGCAGCGCCCGCAGCTGCCGGCTGCTCCGCCCGCTCGCAACACCTCTGAACGTGTCACTTCTCTATCGCTTCACCCTCTCCACCACCCGCAACGCTCGACCGCACGTCGAGTGGAAACACTCTTTCGGCTCGTTTATCTGCGATGACGCCCGTTTCAACCGGGTCAACGCCGTGCGCACCGCTGCTGCTTCGCATCCCATCAGGGTTCCCTTCGGGGAGATGGTCGAAGTTTTTTGCATTTACCCGTGTAGCGGCAAGCCTTGAACCACATGCTGATACATCGGCTTACGCTTACCTTGACGTTCTCGAAAATGTTGCATCTCGACAGACCGCTCGCTCCGAGAGCCACCAGCGATGATGCGCAGCACGATGAATAAACCATCTTGTTACTCGTCAGTCGCTCCCATACAGATGCAACGGTTGCAAGTGAACAGTGACAAAAAAACACCAGGAAAAGAATCTTAGTGGACTACCTAAAATCCACAGAAATCTAGAAACTTCGATGGCGTTATGGGAGGCGTCCATCTCGCTCACTTACACAAAGCCAGAACACATGCGCCGTAACTTCGAACGCTGTCTGACATTGATCACGAATATGAAAGGGAAAGTTTATGCAGCACACACTACTGGAAAGTGCCCGGATGTTCCACGTCGGTCAGTGAGCCTTTCCACTTTCCTTCGCAAATCTGCCTCCAGCGCACTGTAATGAAGCGGACAAAAAGAGACGAGTGGGATTTAAGGCATGGCGCCTTGAATGTCTAGACATAGCGGGATCAACTTGCGTTGCCGCTGACGCTCTGCTAGCGACGACGAGTGCGAACTGGGAAACGGGTGTTGTGTTTCTTGCTCGAGTGGGGCAGTTGCGAGTGGCAGCCACGGAGCCGAAAAACAATGCGGAAGAAGCCTTCGCCATCTCGATGGCGCTCTTAGCACGCCGCATCACACTAGCCCCATCGTCCCAACCTCGCGGCGATTTTCCGTTAGGTCGGGAAATTGAACAGAACTCACTATGACTCGTTTAGACAATGTAATAAATCGAATGCCTTATAAGTCTCGGATGTCGTGAAATTTTCGATATTTGGCGAGACGTGACGATACATCGCGATACCTTGTCAGGCGGGGGGCGTTAACACGAATGATACAAAGAAAGCCTAAGTAGATAATAAATTAAGTTGGTGAAAAGTCGCCTGACACTCAAGTAAATATGTGTGCCGACGGTGCACCGAGAGTCACTTGACAACAACGTAACATGACTTCACACAGTGATGTCATCAAAGATCGTTCAAATTTGTGGCGTCACCAAGATCACAGGACATCGTCGCTTGGGCAAATGTGCGTTGGTCTCGGAGACAGTGCAAAACGCCGTGAGGTGCAGCAAGCATGCTATGCCTCAGATCTTTTAGGCACTGCAAAACCACGTTAGGCGGAGCCATTTTCGGGAGAAGGGGGGTGAATAAGGTCAGTACAATCGACTGGGAAGAAAACGGAGAAAAAGATGACTTTCACCTTCCAGTCGTCTTAGTCTATTTATTTATTTATTTATTTATTTATTTATTTTTTTGCTTTGGGATCACTGGTACACCGATTCACAAAAATTGCGCTCCTCATGGCCCACTCTGGCTCAAACCAAGCAAACGTTTACTCAGGCGGCCTCATTCGTACTAAAATTCCCCAATGTCCACTTTACCCGGACTCAGACTCACCGAAATGATTAATCAGCCGGACTCGCTTGGACTGAAGCTGACCGAAATTTTACTGAGCCATGCTCCCTCACACTAAAATCCATGGGCCGGTTTGAACCTGAGTGATCCTGAGTAAGTGAACCTATGAGTGAGTTTGCCAAACTATGAACCCCACAGCTGCCGCCATTCAATGACCTTACGGTTAACAGTTAGACGCCACAGTTACTTCTAGACAGGAAGAGCGAAGCCCACTTATAGAAAGCGTTGCGCATTATCAGTAGAAGGGAACAACAAATAGGATCGGCACTATAGCATAGGTGAGTGTTCTATAGTAAGCAACCTTGATACCAGTTAGTCAACGACCATTGGCTTATCGGGAACGGCAAATATTCGCCCACTTCTGTCTAAAATTTTTATGTGGAACTACGAGGCGCGCATTTATCGCCAGAGAGAGAGAAAAAAGTTAAGTGAAAGGCAGGGAGGTTAACCAGGAGAAAATTTCCGGTTTGCTACCCTGCACTGGGGAAGGGGTAAGGGGGGGATAGAAAGGTAAGGAGGGAAAAAGAAAAGAGGAAGTGATGAAAAAAAAAGGGAAAGAAAACGCGCCAGAATAATGCACTGATAAACTAGGCAGAACAATTATCCCCCCCCCCCCCCAAAAAAAAAAAAAAAAAAAAAAAAAAAAAAAAAAAAAAAAAAAAAAAGAGAAGCATGAGCTACTCGCAGCTGCAAGTCTCAACGTTGCGACTCTTCCGGAATCTACTGTCGTCACTTCCGGCCGACGGAGACGAGGTTTCTGACAATCTTCATGGCGAGGTCCTTGTACACGCCCTTGTGATAGAGAACGATCTGGCCACCAGGCCTGGGGCCATCGGGCTCGGGGAAGTATCCGGCTTCAGTGTAGACTTCCGGTTCCGGAAGTGAAGGAAAAAAATTCTGCTGAAAACCACCGCTGGACGCGCTTGTGAGACCACCGCTGGCGGTAGAAGCTGATACGTGGGGCACGCTCGTAGTCGGTGCTTGGAAAAATAAGGCTTGAACGGGCATTCTTGTAGCTGTGTCGATGTCGAGATTATGGCGTCGACGAACTGAGGATAGGACAAAAAGAACATGAAATTAAGGTTCAGTGGTTTTTGCATTACGGTGGACTATACAACGGATTTTCACGTCAGCTTTTTTTAGCAGATGGTGGGATGAACTTTCCGTGACCGTTAGCTTTGAAACGCCATTATTAATGCTTGCATGCTTCCGCGCAGGCTATGCATGATAAAATTACCGACGATATCTCCCATATATGAAGAAAAGGCAAAATATTTGGCGGCCCACAATAGTTATGCATTAGAACCCAGAACTTATATATGATCAGCTGATGTTCTATACAAGCCCAACAGATAACGTAGTGGAAAATGCACCTGTCTGATTTAGTTGTTTTATTGCTCACATTCTTTGAAAGCTATTATTTGCCTGTTAGAACAAATTACCTACCAAACGATGTCTAACATCCTACGCCATTGTTTGAGAAAGACTTGCCTATGTGTGTTTTTTTAGTAGGTATCATTTCTTTGGATGGTACGGCCCACTCTCCCAAACCATGCAAGGGTCTTCAGGGCAGCTAACTTGTACAATGGATAAACACCAAGAAAAATATAAGCAATGTCGTGACGGCTTTCATATCATCGACTACAGTACCGGTGCGCAGAGCTCCAATGACTGCTACACAGAGGCATGTTTCATCAAGCGCAATAGATTGCCTCTAGGAATGATCTGTATCCAAGCACGTGCTTTTTTCACCACGCTTATGATTTTAACGATAATGCATTTCGCGCAAGCCACCACTTTGATACTCTTAGCGCGTTTTCTCAGATCCGACGGAGTGTCGTCGAGTCACCGTTCTGCTGTTCGCACTGACAAAGATTACCAGCCCAGGTCGATTTCTGCAGCACTTTCATTTTGTGAATTTGTTGTTTCGTGGTAGTGAAATATAATATTACCCTACCAAGATGTTTTGTATTGTTGCCTAATAAACGAATAAACCTTACCGCACGGCACCATTTGGTAACGAAGTCTGAATCCAGCGTACTCTGGTCGATGTGTGCCGTTTGCCACGAAAGTTATGATCATTGCCCCAGTGTCCACTGTAAAAAAAGAAAAAAAAGACAGAAAACGAAGCTCAACACCTTATTAACGGTCTTAATTGTTTTTGAACAGAATGTGGAGTCCTTATTATCATTATAGCATTTGGTTGTGAAGAAGTACGACTGTTTTTGTTAGCACCCGCTGAACATGTTTGAAATGTGCTGTTCCGGCTGCATATAGTATCCGTAAACGTCGGTAAAGGCGTAAACGTTCATTTAGTAGAGAACGTATAGTGATTGACTGGCATAGCCTATTATCCTTTTACGTTTGGCACATGTCTGAGTCTTCCGAACAAGTACTAATATTTTTATGAAATTAGGCTAAGAATGCTAACATTCCCATAGGCCACATTCGTTCGGTATATATGTGAGTTTGAAGTGCCCAGGGAGGTAAACATTGAAGCGCCGTCATAAACAATCCTAAACGCGTATTTCTAGTTTTGTACGGTTTTAGTGAGATAAGAATTTCTACATTCCTTCAAAAAGGTCTCGACCGCATGTAGTACGTGCTCCCATATACCCTTAAAATGGCCAAGTGTTTGAAAAAATGTGTTTGTCCTGTTGATTTCCTTTAACATTTCATTATATAAAAAAAGGGCTACATGCTTATCGCTTTTTCCACTGCCAAACCATTCGGGAGTAAACCAATTCGCGCATGCAAGACCACACGAAAAGAGATGACTCCTGCTGTTAGTCGATGTCAGAGCCAGTGCGTCAAGGCGTTTCTTTACATGATACACGTTCAGGGCATGTGGCTCTGACAGGGCATGGCGTCGAACAGGGCATGTGGCTGAAGCCGTTTCGAAAAGTGGACTTGTCTAAGTCAAGGCAGCTGCCTTGACGAAGACAAGTCCACTTCTTGAAGCATTGGCTTCAGCCATATTTCCTGCTAAAAGACCTCTCATCACTTCATGGTTATCTTTTTAAATATCTGGAGTTTTACGGGCCCAAGCCACGATATGATTAGAAGCACACCGTAGTGGAGGGCTCCTGAAATTTCGACCAGATTGGTGTCCAGTAAGTTGCAGTGACATCGCACTCTACACGGGCCAGTAGCATTTAGCCTCCTTCGAAATGCGACCGCCGCGGCCGCAATCGTGCCCGCGGCCTTCGGGTTCTATTGCATCGTAACCGCTGTGCCACCAGGTGGAGATCGCTTCAAGGTCCTTCTTAGCGTGTTACCGTTGCGCTACTGTAGAAAGCAACGGAAATTTGGACAATAAAATTTACCCATCTCCAAAGAGTCTGGGAAGTCATCTCCACAGAAGGGCTGGACGCCCAGCATTAGGAAGTCTGCCTGCAGTGGTGACCGGAAGCGGAAC
This sequence comes from Rhipicephalus appendiculatus, assembly GCA_030522465.1. Taxonomy (NCBI): domain Eukaryota; kingdom Metazoa; phylum Arthropoda; class Arachnida; order Ixodida; family Ixodidae; genus Rhipicephalus; species Rhipicephalus appendiculatus. Next base: position 1,033,249 of record JALIZH010032920.1, on the reverse strand, counting down.
TCTTCGCAACGATTGGTCACCGGCCTTCCCGGGTCCAGAACGTTCCCTGGAGCAGGATCGGCGTACACACCGAACGGGCCATCCTTGGCTAGGCGGAGTGAGCACGCGCCAGCAGCCAGCCGGAAGCAAATAGAGTAGCGGCTGAAGTTTGGGTAGCCCCTCTCGAGGCGCCCGCTTCCACTTCCGGCTTGAGTGCTGTCGCTTCCGTAGTTGAAGCTCGATATGGCACCCGTGGGATCTTCGTGGTATTGCACACAACCGGAGGGAGCTGTGAAGAAAAGAAAATACTGTGTTTTATTTTATGTCTAAAATGATTTGAGTAAGAAACAAAAAGGTCAAACGATCCCTTACGCATTCACCTAAGACGACTTGAAGGCAAAAACTATGTTCATATTTTTCCTTCTTTCTCTTCGTAGTCGATTGTATAGATCGCCCCAAAGGATCCGCACATAACGTGGTTTTACACTGCCTCCAAGACCAAAGGCGTTGAAAGCTTACTGCCCTTTGCGCAGCCTCCGATCGCGTTTTGCAGTGCCTCTGGGATCAGCCCACTTTTGAACAAGCTACGATGCTACGTGATAACGTCACCATGTGACGTAAAGTTATATGACGTCACAGTGACGTCATAATCACTTCACTAATTTGGGCGTACGATGTCGTCACTACGTGATGACGATCTTTGCAGACGCAGACGCCGTCGACGGTCACTTTTCACATTTTATGTGGCACCTTAGGCTTTCGCCTTAATATTGCCTGAGGCGATTGTACACTGCGGTATCCGCTGTGGATAGCGTTTATCCCACCAGCACCGAAACCTACGAAAAAGTCTGAAGAGACCGTTGATGAGCCCTTCTATTTCATTTCCTGCATTGATAAACAACGTCAGACTCACTAATGTGCTTTAGGTATATGGAACTGTAATCAGCATTTTACAGATATGTATACCCTGGCAGCCTTTTCTCAGCCCACAAAGCAAAACCACCTCTTCTGCTGTGGTTGCAGGCAGTAGGGCAAAGCGCCCAACTTTAGAGGCGCTGCACCATGTTTGTGAATAACAGGCTAAATCCTTTTACACATGCAACATATATACACTTAACCTTCCACTACCTAAGTACGTTATACCTGACAAAGTGTAATTAAACTACCTGCCTTTTCTTCCCCGCCGATTTTTTTCACTGCTATAGCTGCTCACTGCGTCTATTCTCACTAACAGAATATCAGAGATGCTGGCCACAAAAAAAAAAAAATTATTGCAGATTAAAATGATCATCCGGTTGTTTCCTGTCATGGGACGCTTTGTGAATAATACAGTGAAGCATACGCAATGAGGTTTATGCAGTGCAAGATGAAAAAAAGAAACCTCATGTAAAACACAACGATTTCCGGCTCACCTAATCTCTGGCTGCCGCACGGCAGCTGGATAACTCTAATTTTCCAGTTCCGGTGCGTAGCGTTGGGGGGCCAGAAAAATTGAGAGCCTCACGGGACCGCTAGATTGGCTCACGCTGACGTAAACTGAAATGGAGATACGAAGTTAGTCAAATAAGACATGAGTGCGCACCTAGGCAAAACTACAACAGTGCTGTTTTCTTTGAAGCAGCGCTAAAAGACGTAGACTAAGCAGGTACAAACACACAGGACAAGCGCTGACTCATAACTGAGAAATTTATTTGAAAAACACATCCAAGAAAACAGGAAGATTATTGACTAGATTTCCTGTATTGCTTTTGCACATGTTTCCATGTCTTTTTTTGTTCTTCTTGTTTTCTTGGATGTACTTTTTAGATAAATTTTCCAGATGCGAGAGTCAGCGCTCGTCCTGTGTGTTGGCACCTTCTTAGTCTACGTCTTTTAGCGCAGCTTCAAGGATGCAATTGTAAGAACCAGGGCAACTTTCTATTCTTTTACTGCAGTTTGTCGATATCATGTACGCCTCAGGGATTTTCTTTCTCTGTCTTCCTTCAAGCACGCACTCACACACGAATTTTAAGCGCGCACGCACGCACGCACACGCACACACATACTCACACACACACACACGCACACACACACACACACACACACGCACGCACGCACGCACGCACGCACAAGCAGAAAGCTACTTGCTTTTAGTTTTGTAGGCCAATTTGCAACGAAAACAGGAGCTGTAGATAACGTACAGCCCGATTTTGATTGTTTTAGCACCTCTCATGCAGGGTACAAACTGGCGAAGTGTTTTTCATGGCATGACGTAGCAAAATATTTGAATGGATCACCGTGTTGTCCGTTGTTTACTCCGCATATTAAGGGTAGCACGCTGTTTTCATCCTGACCGCTGACGTGGAAGGCATCGTGGCTGCACACTCCGGACGTGTGGGACACATCGGGACCAATGATGTCGAAGCGCTCCATGTTCAATCTCAGCTGACATACTGCCGGGTCGACCTGTGGAGAATGTAATACCCAGTTCGACAGGGGTCGTTAGGTCAACGTTATAAACATTTGAGAGAGATACCACATCAGTGAAATAAGGGCGTTTCGTTAGACTGGTGCAGCCCCCCGTCCAAGGCACCATTAGCCATTGCGGCTCGTCAGGCCTTGTCAAGGTTTCTCCGATTGGCTTTCAAAGTCCAGTTCGGAGAGTCGCGCCTCCCACGACCAATTGGTGATGTCATCGAATACTTAACGTAACTTAACGCGTATGTACAAACTTGGCGGCGACAAAACAAACCTATCGCATTTACATGCAATGTGCTAGTGGAGATATGCACATCCCAAGTAGCTGTTGTGTATTTTTCGATCACTGCCAAAGTACGTTTTCTGTCTAACACATTTGTAATCAAATAGGAGCTTGCACACATACTCGGTAATGATTTCACGAACGATAAATTGCCAGCAGAAAATCTTCAACGCCGGCAACAAGCAAAATTAATAATTATATTTGAAGTAACAATGGATTACATTTTTCAGACGCATAAAACTGTGTCAGTAGAGATCGGCAGAAAGCTATAGTCATTTTAGATTTCGTGCTAAAAGAGCCGTCAAGAATACAGGATGATCAGTCAGTGTACGTAGGGTAATCATAGTGATTTTCGGTGTATGGTAAGCCAGAAGGCACGCGATCTAAAAATGTTTTCTTTAGTAGAGATGAGAGTTTTAGAAACATGTTTTCGGCTCTACCTGCCCTGTGCGATGCTCAGAGCACTTGAGCGCGGTGCCCACGTAAACAAACACATCGGCGATGCACGCGCAACTTTCGTTCTTCGTAAATAGAGCAACGTGTCCTACTTACCTTGTAGACCGTGACAGAGCAGAGCACACCGTTCGGACCCGGAGTCAACGAACCGCCAACGGAGGCTGGGTCTACGAAGTAACTGTTGTTTCGCGTTATGATCTCACCGCAAGTCCGGGACACTGTATGGCAGGAGAATAAACATGTGAGACTATTCAAGTTCGGCTCTCTAGGTTCGGGTCTTCAGAACAAAAACAAGCGGGACAGAGTGGCAATACTTTGACGCCAACGATATTAGGTGGTATCACAATAAAATTCAGACGGCGAAGAGTGCATGAAAATGGGCAGCATTCTGAAGCCTGCATATACAGCTACTGCTACAAAACTGAATCAGTGTAAGCAATCAATGTTGCTCAGGCATTCGCAGCGAGTATGACGAAATAAATATCGTAGGCTTTATGTCGAGGTGCTTGTTTATTTGTTTGACACAACCAAATGAGTCCAAATCACAGTTAGGCCAGGGAAAGCATATAGGCGACAAAAATGGTTTCACTTTAACTGCAGCGTAGTAATAATGACGGAAATTTCATTTCATTTCGTTGACGTAAACGAACGTTGATGACATTTGTTTTCATTGAATTAAATTTCGTTTCACACCATTGAAATTCATTTGAATTTACGTCACTGGAATGAGTTAAAGCGGAGACAACGTCCCATTTAATTCATTTCTATTTACGCCCTTATTAGTACACTACCGTAACAGACACTAATTAATTACCCCTATGTTTTCCCTGGCCTAATTAAAGTGGACGTATCGTCCACTTTAACTCATTTCAGTTTACGTGATCATTACGACACTACAGATAAAGACACCACTTAATGGCTCCCATAATTATCTATCTGTGATTATTTATACTTATGATTATCCTATAATTTGCTTATCTTTTCAACGTTTAGTTCTACAGCATGACTGGCCTGATCAATGAACGCAACTCCTTGGTTGGGTTGTTACCTGGGGATGCAAATTTACATCCAGTCATTCACTGCAAATAAATACCTTGGCAGCAAACGCCGTAGCCTTGGGCACAGCGTCCGTTCGTGACACCACCGTGTAAGTTGCACTCGGAGCTCGTCAGGCAGATGCCGCTGAAGCCGTTCCTTGATATGCAAGGCTCGTTGGCGAACTCAACCCAATTGAAGAAACCCCCCTGCGAGTGGTAACAGGTGCCAGAAGTTTAAGCACCCTTATACTTCATAACTAGCAGGAAGTGGAGCTGCTAATTCATATTTTTACTGCTGGTGAAGAAAATCAAAGAAGATTTATTCACTTAAAATGTACTTGTGGGCTAGTTGGTTGGTCATATTTACGATAAAACGGCAGCGCACACCGGGTTAAGATACATACACGAACCACAAAAGGACGACACAAGCGCTGAACTTCAACTAATCTTTATTGACGACTACCTTTGCTTAAATAGCGTCTTTTTGCGCTTGCGCGTAGCATTTTGGTATAAGAGCAAAACCCCAGACAATCTCAAGAGCAACAACCCCAGAAGCCGCAATCAAATCACAATGCAGGAGCGGAAGGATTCAAGATAGGAACAACCAAAAACCAACACCAAGAAACCACACCACATCACGTGTTAAAACCTAAAAACTTCCTCTCTTTTGACGATAGAGCGACCGATAGGACGTCAAAAATTACAAAAGTTGTTAGGTAATTATGACGTCACGCGACGTAACGTCCCATGATGACGTCATCACATTACTTCGTAGCATGGTAAAAGGTGGCCCGATCACGGAGGTAGGGCAAAACCAGGTGAGGTGCCTCCGATCTTGGAGGCAATAAAAAACCATGTTAGCTACAAAAAGCTTTCGGTGGGTGGCAGTGCAGGATCAATACATTAAGAGAAAAGAAACAAAAAATGGCTTTTGCCTTCCAGACGTCTTAGGTGAGCGCATATGGGACGCTGTGAGTTTCATTAACGGTCCTCAATTTCAATGTAATATAGGACAATTTGCAACAACGTCCTTACATACATCTGACATTGTGCTGCTGGATTTAGTTTAGTGCGTGTCTTGGATGAGCATGTGAATAAATGTGCATGCAACTCTCTTGCAGAAACAACGCCCCGCATAATGGTCAGCGCTAATGACCTACATAAGACGGCATAAATCGATACAACTGAATTTAGCATCGCGACCGGCCACCCTTGGTGGACTCTAACAGCGACGACGCGGAGCTGGATCCGTTTAAAAGTGAATCCTATCGCCCCGGAATATCCAAATTAATAAGCCACAAAGATTTGCCACTCGACTAGAACGCGCACGCTCGACGAATGTGCACATGATATTTCTTGGTGATACGAGCGTCACAGCGCTACTCACCACGCAGACGTTGTTCGTAACGTGTGGAACGTACAGTGGATCGCCCTAATGGTTTCGAGTGTGGCGCCGGCTTTAAAGACTCTTGCCGTTTTTCTAGCGCATACACGAGACAAAAACAAGTAACGCCGACCAATAGACGAATACACATGTTTTTTGTTTTGTGTATGCGCTAGAAACTGCAATGGAAAAGAAATATACCCAGACATACACGGCCTAAAGACACCCACAATATCAAGTAAATAGCAATGTTAAAACCTATTTTTCTTAGGTCCTTTTATTGACCTGCACCACAGCATCTTAAGCACTTCAGCTATATGCTGTCTGAAAAATGTTTTCAATGAGATTTAAAAAATAAAAAAAGAAAACGAATTGACTTACATCTTGGCGAATGGTGCGATGTCAAATTTGGACCATCATCATTCTTCTGGATGTATGCGCAGCACCACATATTCAACATTAGGAGGAAAAACAATGGTGTATACAGCCGCCTGAAACATCAAACATTATTTATGAAATGTGGTAATAGAGATTCAACTTTCTTTTTTCGATATGAATGGTAAATTTGAGTACTAACTGCGTATTAGCCAAACTGTGCCTGAACCACCGCATTCGGTTGGATAATCTCTAGCAAGCATCAACCAGATGGCGCTGGATTACTAGTCGTATGACGTTAGGAGAGCAAAATGATCACAAGAAGGTAAGGTTTTATGGACATATGAAAGCTCGTACGAGTGAGAAGTAGCCAGCAAATGTAGCCACAAACCGTCTCAACGAGAAAGCACGAAAAAGTGCGCTGTGGTACGAGCTTTCTCAACGCCGGGTATTTTATTTATTTATCTATTTATTTACAATACTGTAAGCCCTCGCGGGCTGTTACAGGGGTGGGAAAGCATAATATACAATATTAAATACAATATTATGTACAAATCAGTTCCAAACGACGCTGAAAAACTTCAGCTGACTCACAATCAACAAATGCATTGGAATTCAGCTTGTTCTAGTCAATAATTGTACGAGGCAGAAAGGAAAACTTGAACACATCAATTCTCGTGGCATAGGGTAAAATAGCATACGGATGATTGATACGCGGTGACACTCGGGCTGGGGGGCACAAGTACAAAAGAAAGCATCCTTAAAAAGGAAGGCTTATGTCCTTGTTTCGCCAGTAACCATCGTGACATCAACTTGTGACAGCTAACTTGCACCGACCGACAAATGCAGGTTAAATACGTATATCAATCAGTACCAGTGGCGATAGCACCACACGATAACAAAGAAAAGATTATAAATATACTCACCGGTACATGAATGCGTCGATAAGACAAGAAACACGGATAAGTGATGTCTTGTACAGCCCTAGACCGACAGGTAACCGTCCTTTCTGCGGCCTTGCGTAGTTCTGCTCCGCATGTGTTCTCACCTTACGGAGCACCACCAAAGCAGCAGAGATCGATGGTAAAAATAAAGCTTCAAAAAATACCTGCGCCCGCTTCCGGTTTCTATAAAGCGGAGTGTTTCTATAAAGCGGAGTGTTGTGTCCATGGTCGGGCAATGGAGGGGCCGATCAATGGAGACAGTATGCAGTTTACCCGACCACTTTGTCCAAACAGTGAAGCCTTACGCATTGATTATCAATTTAAAAAAATGTATACGCAGAAATATAAAACTATACAGGAAAAAAAAAGCTGCGCATATTACTGTCCGTCGTATTGACCTCCTTTGCAGGTCATTGTGTGGCGAGGAATCATCAAGTGTTAGAACGTAAAACAAAGAAGTGGCGGACTTCAAAGAGCACCGACTCATACTATTTGCGAAATAGGCGTTAGCAAAATGACTGACAGTGTTTGCTAACGAAGGGAGGGCGCGCTGCTTGCAATGTCGAGTTTCAGAGAAAGACCGAGTGGGAGTGAATTCGTGGACGCTTTACAGCGTGATAGCGGCTAACTTGTTGTTTAGAAGACGATATCTGCCTTCATCAGTTCATGCCGCTTCAACGGTTTTCATCATCGAGTTAGATCTAGCCTAGGGTGTTAAGCAGCTGCTTATAATTTCGTGCTTTATAGCAGATAAGGACTCTGACAGAGGGCGTTCGCAGAGTTTGGCAAGTTTGAATATTTTTTTTACTAGAGAGCAAGGCCCTCCACATAATACAACATGTTGATTACCATTGACTCAGCTACAAGATTTTTTCGGGGGGCGCTGACTGTGATGGGATTCTTAGGAATAAACCAAACAGAAGGAGCACGTTGCGTCGGTGACAGCAACGTTTTAAGAAAAACTGGCGAGGCTGTTTCCAGTTTTTCACTTTTTAGAGAAACATACGAACATAACACGCACAACAGAGGACGCTATACGGGAACACGACGCTTTACAACACATGAAAAAGAACTCGAAAAGTAACACACATGCTTAGTCTCAGCACGAGAGAGTCTCACCGGGCAAAAGGAACAGTTGATGGGGAATATGCCTCCGTGGATGGAGCGTCAGCCCGAGAACGCAGATGTCACAGTGGCTTGGCGAGGTAAGGCGCAGCGCAGGAATGGATGCGGCCATAGGCTCGAGCGATGACGGGGACAGCTGATCCCGAGGTCAAGCAGAACATGGTGCTCCGACTCGTTGGTCTGGTAATGCGTAGAAACACTCGGGCCTACACCCGACGGTGTTGCGAATAGACGCTGTAGCTTCCTGGGGGGCTCCATGGAGTGGACGTCGGTACTTGAAGCCAAGTGAAGCAGACCGCTCCGACCCTTGACCTCTGCCAGGCACTCGGGGCAAACCACGACCGTGACGCTGGCTAACTGGCCTCCAGGAAGCGCGATGGTGTTGGTGTTGCTAACATGGTGTTGCTAACAGCGGGGATCTTCTGCGGCTTCCGAAAATGAGGATGTTGAGCGATGAGGCCAGGTGAAGCCGTCTCGTGGCCCTCGCAAGGCAGGTCAACACTCGGGCCTACACCCGACGGTGTTGCTGGTGGACGCGGCAGCTTCCCTTGAGCGCTCCGTGGACTTGATTTGGAGACTTGAGGCCAAGCGAAGCAGTCCACTCCGACTATTGACCTCAGCCAGGCACTCGGGACTACACCCGACCGTGCTGCTGGCCGAGAAGCTCCCGCCGTCCTCCACCTCGATGGAACGCCACCGTGGCAACCCCCCTGGCTCTCCACGCGCCCGCCTCTCGTGCCAACCTCGAGATTCTTCTTCTTTTCTCTGGTTCACGTGCCAAAATTGCATCGTCGTCTTCATCCTTGCGCAGGTTATGTATCGGTGCTTCTAGGTGACTACTCCATCCCATCTCGTCATGTCCTCGATGCGACAAAACACACGCCACTCGCGCACTTATCCATCACACTGACCTGTTAGGTCCAATTAGCAAGAGCTTCACGCGAAGTATTAAATTGGATATATTGATATTGCCTGTTAATGTAAATAGGGCACACTTGGAGGTTATGCTAGGAGAAAGCTCTACAAAAAGTTGCTGACAATGTCCTGTTTTTAAATTATACGGATATACGTGGCAAAAAAAAAAAAAAAGAAGCCAGGAACTTGCGGAACCCTTGTGAATATTAGGGTATGCAGCGTGCCTTGCCAAGGAACAAGATCTTTAGTTCAGGTAGTATATCAAGCCAGAATGCCCCTTAATTACAGCATCAATTTAAGATTTGCATTTTTCCAAAGAATCACGGTTAAATTTCTCCCGTTCTGCTGAGATTATTACGTTGTGCAATTGACGCTTTTTACTAGATCATTCTAATCGTCGCCCTTTACTGAAATTTGCGCTTGCATTCTGACGTTTTCTTGTTTTAGTGACAACGCCGGCGAAAATAAAATCTTTAGATGAGCAGTTCTACTTGAAGCTTTTCCTAAAGTTCCAGAAGGCACTTAGCTGAAGATCGTTTTCATGAAGGGTATGGTACCTGATTCAATTAAGTAGCGTATATTTGTTGATATACATCAATCGACACACGCGTTTAACTAACAGCACTCACAAAGATACGTGGGGAAGAAACTCTATTAGGTCTGTACTTACAAACCAACCTGGTTCTTCACTCTCGTTTTTCCTATCGACTTGTGCCCTTAGGGTGCTTCATAAACAATATGGAGCAAGTATTCAAAAACTAACCGCAGTTATATTTTGTCCCGCTTACTGTTTTTTCTGCATTTAACTCGCTTTCAGGGCACAGAAACGGTAAGCAAAACGAGGGATAAAGATAAAGTTGGTTTGGTTTGTGAATACGGGCCTTCGGCGTGCAGTGCAGGAAGAAAAAGGCAGTTTGGTACGTCCTGAAAAAACAAGCATTTACTTCAGTGTCATAAGTAATAAAGATAGCCTTCAACCAGATAGTAGTCCTAGTCTTCGCCGCGTGGATACAGGATGAGCCATGTGCCGTACAGTATGTTATCGAGTATCCACGGCACCAGTGCATCGAGTCGAGTGTAGACGCCCGGAACTTCCTTGTCCGCGCAGCCTGCGCCGTACGAGACGATGCCCACTTGCAAGAAGCGCCGGTTGTCGGCACGCGCAATGGCCGGTCCTCCGGAGTCACCCTTCGATGCCGCAATCGGGAGAGAAAGAAAAGATTATTCATTAATAGAGGTATCAGCGAAGCGAAAGATTTGCTTTGCGTGAGCAGGTGCAGTTGGTGCTTCGTGAGGTGCAGTTGTATGGCAACTAAGAAGCTTTTCTTTCTGATAAATTCGTACGGATTTCCTTGTGACTTCGAGGTACAAATGGGTGGTTGTCTATTTTCCCTTTCTTAGTGCATGAAAATAGTATGACGCCGCAATCTCGCTTCACAAAGTCACCAAAATTGTTAACAGTCTTGATGCAAATTTTATATAATAATAATAATTGACAGGGTTTAACGCCCCAAAACCACGATATCATTATGAGAGACGCAGTAGTGGAGGGCTCCGGAAATTTCGACCACCTGGGGTTCTTTAACGTGCATCTAAATCTAAGTTCACGGGCCTCGAGCATTTTCGCCTCCCCCGAAAATGTGGCCGCCGCAGTCGGGATTCGATCCCGCGACCTGCGGGTCAGCAGTTGAGCACCATAGCAACTAGACCACCTAGGCGAGTTGATGGAAATGTTATAACAACGCTATCTTACCGAGATTGCTGTTTTGAGGCTGATTGAGTGCATCTATGTTTTCAAAAAAAAAAATAAAAAAAAGAACTCGTTGCTGAAGAGTGACGTCACTTGACGTCATGAGTACGTCCGATAGTGACGTGAGTAGACGTCACTGACATGCAAACTAGACATAATAAATCAAGCGCAAATACTCGACGTGATAGCTTAGGACATCAGGTGTCACATGAGCACGCAAGAAACTACTGAAAGATGGAAGCTTGGGATGAAAAAATCCGCAAACAGGCGTTCTGTGCTCCAGCCGACGTTCCGACAAGTGGACTTGTCCACTTGTCGAAACGTCGGCTCGAGCACACAACCCCTGTTTGCGGATTTTTTCATCGCAAGCAGGTAAGGTTGCATGTAAGGTGACCTCGGAGGTGCATTTCGATGGAAGCGAAATCCCAGCAACCTTGTGCTTCGATTTAGCTGTTCGTTAGAAAACCGCAGCTGATCTAAACAGATCTAGAGCCCCCACCACAGTGTGATTCATAATCTTATCGTGGTTTTGGCGCATATAGCACGCCAGCAATTATTGTGAAGCGCTAATCCTGCGCCTTGAAGAGATACTGCATTCAAATTCGCAATGGTTTTGCTTCGTAAGGGTGTGTTCTGAGTGTCCAATAGCTTTCGATGATACGTTCAGCATCAGGGTTGGCTAGCAGTTGCGTGACCGAACAATTATGAGCCTAATGTTTTCGCAAATAAGCGTACAATTAACTCCGGAACCCTTTTTCTTGGTCTTAAATCTACATATAAAATTGACATTTCCGTTAATACATGTATACACATAAATGTAGTTAATACCTCAGAAATAAGTTTCCTTACTAATCTCATATGTTGTGCCAATGCCACTTAACAAGATGATGAGCCCCGTCTTTAAGTTACGGGGCATCGTTTTGATGTTGGGAGGATTTTAACGATGGGAACCAATCTTCGGCTTTGAGGTAAAACAGAAATTTGTAAAGTATACTGAATACGTAGAAATGCCCGGGTTTGTTAACACCACTATCTTAAAATTCATGCTTTAGGGAAACATACAACGAAGCAAGAATGCTCACAAAAGCCAAGAGCGTGTATCAGTAGCGAAGTATTAATACCTTTAGGGACTTTTTTGATGATTTTGGGTGTTTTCAAAGCTTTGAAAATATTTGAGGCAGATTACTATAACGGTTAAATTAACTGGCCAAAAAGCAAGCTTGAGGCTAAGAGTGCGTTATTCTGTGATTCAAGTGTGTCATCGGGCCATCCTTGTGTGGGTAAAATGGTGTATGTTTTACACGTTTAATCGCGACATTTTTGTGTACCCATTTGACAATTATATTTCGTCGCGAAGCCGGAGACGAGTTGAGAAAACGATTCCAGAATACCATCAGATCCATTATTATATCGATGAATAAAGAATATGTGAACCAAACTTTATATTTTGTTTTAGGGGTGAAGCACCTTAGGTGTGGGGCTTGGCTGGTGTCCGTTGTCACGGCTACATTATATCGGGCAACGCTGGGGAACGCTCGGGTAACGTACGATATGTGATACACAAAAAAAAAAAAAGGTTCAACGATAGACTAACATCAATCATAATTGTGACACAATAATATAAAACACCTACAAGCACAAAACCTTTATGCTAGTCGATGACTTCCACGTACACATTATGGACCTTAGGACCTAGCTTTGTCGTCGACTCTTCATGTCACTTTATGTCACTCAATTTACATTATATGGGGCAACGCTCGGGTAACATATGTGAGACACAAAATAAGGTTGAACAATAGACTAATATCAGTCATAAGTGTGACACAACAATATAAAACATCTGCAAACACAAACCCATAATACTAGTCGGCGACTTCAACGTAGGCATTATGGACCTTATGACCTAGCTTCACCCACTCGTCATAATTCACTTCGTGGAGACGCGTGAATTTTTTAAAGAAGCAGACTGATGTCTTGGTAGTTGAAAAAAATTTAATGGTCAAGGTTTTTGCTTACGTCGCAGGCGTCCGTAGTGTATTCGTGTGCGCAGAACTGCAGCGTCGTGTTGTAGCCGTTGCTGGCAAATTTTCGCATGCACACCTCGTCCGACATAACACGCAAACTGGTGTAGTAAAGAAGCCTCTGTGATGGTCCAACTGCAAAGTATACACAGAACTAGGAACATGGCGGTTCGAGCAAAAGTCCACTGGTAAGCAACAGGCTCCATCAGAAAATTTCCACTTGGAAAGTGTAATGCAGTGCGGAGAATTCTGGAACGGGGAATTTCCCTGGATTCAACTTTTCGACAACAGTACTTCGCTTCGTCAGATCAGCAACTGCTGACCTTAAGAGTGTTTATTTATGCCTTGGTCACTCTTCCCCACCTACTCATCACTGTGGTCTAATGGTTATGGCACTCGACTGCTCACCGAAGGTCGTGGGATCGAATCCATTTCGCGGCGGCCGCATTTCGATGGAGGCGAAATGCTAGAGGCCCGTGCACCTATATTCAAGTGTGCGTCAAAGAACACCAGGTTGTCTAGATTTCTGGAGCATTCCACTACAGTGTCTCCCACAATCACATCATGCTTTTGGGATGGGAAACCCCCCCACAATTATATTATTCTCCCCCAACCCGAAAAGTGGAGGAGGGGAAGAGCGTAGAAGGGGAGACAGAGGCTATTGTTGATAGGTTTGTGTGACCAATGGAGCCAGCTTCTGCGACTTCAAAAGCCTCCTCAATAAGAAGAGGTAGGAACAGGCATTTATTAGATCTCTTGCAATTTTTACAATGATAATGGTGGCATTATAGTTTTTCGAAAAAAAACTACGTACATTACACAAAGCGTGTTCCAAGTGGAAATTTCAACTTCACAGTAAGCACGGTTAAAAACTGCGACTGCTCGTGGTGTGTGCCTACATATCCAATAGAATACATTCAATATAACAGGCACACAAGTGCCTGTTATATTTCAAGCTTTAGCCTTTTCTCGAAGAGGCCTTTTCTGACAACGCGATCTGTGTCGAAGTATCAGTACAACAGATTCTCTCATACAGTTATACATTGAACAGTGTGTTTTATGTTTTTGATATTATTGGCGAAACATTCTGTGTTTTGGTAGGAATTTTTGATTCCTTATTCCTGTTTTCTCTGTCCGCATAAAATTCACTACATAACAATATAGAGCGCATAAGGATTTTATAAGATAGAGTTAGTGCTTATGAAGGCACTTACATTGCTTGAGACGGCCCCAGCCAGCCACCCGCACATGCTTGTGAAAAATGTCAATGGGTTCCAGTGAGATGCAAATAGGGCGTGTTCTCGTCGTGAACGTGAAGGACCGTTCTACCTGCATTGCGTCATACAAAATACCTTGAAGGAAAGACAACCATTGTATGAAATTCTCTTTTTAGTTTCAAAACAAATCTTGGAATATTATAAACAAATATTATTTGCAAAATTGCATATGTATACATAGATAGCATTTTTGGTATATGATTAACTCGGAGACGTTCGACTGTTTGATCACCTGGCTAGCTACTCCAGGTGTAGACTATTTACCATGGTACAATGACCACATATACACACGAATGATGCGCACAGTCACGCACACATATATGCAAAAATTATTCATAAAGTTTCGTGCAGGTGTGCAGTCCTCAGAAAAACCAACAGCGCCTTTGTATTACGCATGGCAGAGGCACTCCTTTGCCACTGGCCGACGAGGAATGCAGGCACATAGTTTTGTTAATAATTTTAGGCTGTTTCAAATCTTTGATGGGAATGTTTCTTTGCGTATGGTTGCACAGCATATTTCATGCTAGAGTTTCAGCGCTTCAAGTAAGGTTATATCAATTCGAAGGAAGTAGTGTGCTCGTTATTTGCATCAACGTGAGACATTGTATTCGCTGTGCTACAAGACATATTTCGGAGAGTTGTCAGCCCTTTTAATGCACGGGGCATGGAATTATAATCGTGTTGGGATAGGTATCATGCTCTGTCAGCTCTTTTAAAACTGAAAGGAAATGTAAAAGATAGCAAGGCATGGTATCCCCATATAACAACTAATAAAAAATGCTCATCACCTTTCAATAGCAGCCGTCTTACCCGAAGTAGAGCAATGTCATTCACAAAGCTGGTTTCATTGAAGTCTGGGTGCACTTTCATTCGGTCCACTCTCAAGAATTCTCCGTCAAATTTTTCTGTACTGTTGTAGTAGGCGAGGATTCTCGTAGGATACGTGTCATTCCTGGGTGCAAAATGGCAAGACAGCCATGAACTTTTCTTTTCCCTTCGATCGCAGTTATGCTGGCGTAGTTATAATTAATTGAACTTTAGAAAGAGGTGATACAGAACACATTTCGAATAAGCGAGCAGCTAGGACACTATTGCGTGCAACGACCCCAGTGGAAACTAACAAACGTGCTGATGCAACGTTATAGGCTGGGCCCGGCATATTGTCGCGATAGCTTTTGGATGCTAATGCCTTTTCACGCTCTTCGTACTTAATAATAATATCGGGTTCTACGTCCCAAAACCAGGATATGATTATGAGGGACGGCGTAGTCGAAGGCTCCGAAAATTTTGACCATCTGGTGTTTTATGACGTGCACTGACATCGCACAACACACGGGCCTCTAGCATTTCGCCTCCATCGAAATGGGGCCACCGCGGCCGGGGTCGAACCCGCAACCTTCGGGTCAGCAGCCGATCACCGTAACCACTACACCGCCGCTGCGGACGCTCTTTCCACATGGCCAGTGGTAGAAGAGACGGCCAGCCCGCGTTATCAGCAAGATCAGCCGGCTGTGACTGGCGGATCACAATACTTCTCGAAGAAATATTGTAGCGCAAAACAACACAGGAACAGAAAGGTACGCGGGAATAGCGCCGTCCCCGGTACTTGTCTGTCCTTATGTTGTTTTGCGCTACAATTTTTTCTTCAAGAAGTAATGAATGAACTAGCCCAAGAAAACGTTTTGCTAAGACAAGACTAGCATAGCAAGAAAATACCGGCCAAATGTGTTGTCTTTCTGAATAAGCGGTTTAATGTGGCTCTTGTGAAGTCTATAGGCTCACAGGAGCATAGTAGGCTGAAAAACATCAGGATGAGAGGGATGTTGTCAGCAAATATGCATATGTTATACCGTGTCATTTGGATTTACAAAAAGTTTTCATACCTTAAAAATGAGAAACGCGTAAAAAACGGAGGCAACGGAGGTTAGTATGGAGCCTTCAGGAGTTTTCACCCACGCAGGCTTTCACTAATAATTTTCTTTTTTGGGAAACAGGATTTCCATGCAGAATATTATACACAAATGGCAAAAGTTTCACTCACTGCTTGATACAATGCGCAGCCGTCAGGATGTTCCTTTGAGTTAGAATAGTACCGGAACAGGTCGTGTAGTTCCCATTGGTCTTTATTACCAAAAACACCTGTAGAATTCAACAGTTATCAAAAAATTGATACGTACACTTGCAATACGAAAAGTAGATTTTAATGGCAGCAGACATGCCTGCATCTGTACTCTAGGTGATATTAATGAAATAGGACAGGACTAGACATACAGAGAGCTTTACTTGTAATTTACACCAGAAGAGAACACAACCTATGCTAAACAAAATGAAAGCGCTCACTTAAAGGCATTTTTGGGCACCAAGAAAGATTAATTCATATTACCACAACATGACGAAGTACTTCGCAAAAAGCCACAGCACACAATTGAAAAATACGACGACGATTGCACGAGTGTCGCTTTCTCTTTCCATTGTGTACAGTTTTTGTTTATTTTACACAATCCTTCCTTTTTGGACTAATGCACCAACTAGCCCCTAAACATGCGCCCAGTTGACGAAGTGCAAGCAATCAAACTATCGTTGCAACCCTGTTAGAAAAAGAAACGCGGCGACCGTTTTTGTTTTTTTCCTTGCTCCAAACGAGTACAAGTAGCGACATTTCCGATAAATCATTTGGTTGTTTCCCAGAAATACGAAAGTTCCAGTGACTGAGTCTGAAAATGAGCACTTGGAACATTTTTTTTGTCTTTTTGTGGAAAAATACCATGGTTTAGACACGTATCCACATGCTGTGGCTTTCAAGAAAGTACCTAAAATTTCCTTACTGTACAAGTACTGCATATTAGTGCAGTTGGTTCACCATAATCTTGTTTTGGTATAGCGTCGCTCAGCTTGAGCCTGAAAGAAAAATACAACAGCAAAGAAGGAAATGACAGGCAACAGGATTAGTGGTCATTCTGTAGCCTGTCATTTCTTTATTTGCTATTGTCTCTTTCCTTCAGCTTCTTTACTGGACACGAAAACACACAGGCTACCTAAATAAATCTCGAAAGAATGAAATTTACCATCCATGGTAGCTGATTCCGTGCTGCGAGAAGGCCATTCACGATCCTTGCTGTGGGGCCAGCTTTCCCACACTCTGTTTAGAACAGTCGTAAGAGTGATGAGGACGGGAAAAAGAATGACCTCAATAAACCACAAATAAATGAGTTGGACTTGACATGTCACCGCACCCGAGTATGAGACTGTCGTTGACATGTGCTAAGAAAGACCTAGAAGCGAGATACAAAAGTGTTTTTCGACATTCTTGCTACTTTTAGGTTGATGATGAAATCTGCACGTCATTGATGTTTTAAATAATTACCATTACAGCTAAGTTCAGCGCTGGGTGTGTGTGCTTGTTCTAAAGTGTTCCGTCTTTTTGCACGGGTAAATCTGCCTTAAACATGAACCTCGCCCAAGAAGCAGTTTTAGCTAAATTTCTCTGTCATTTGTAACTTCCTTTTTGATGCGCTTCTACGAATGGTAGCTTAAGTGGGTTGACTATAGTGTTTTAAATGGTTTCTACTCTGTTTCTCTGTTATCTGTTATTAACAATTTCAGGCACAAAACCCTCGATTCATTAAAAAAAATTAGAGTATATTCCTGATGCGCTTCTTCGCGTGGTAACATAAGTGAGTTGAATATAGTGTATTTTATGATTTCCACTGTTTTCCTTTTTGGAATACGATATTCTGTTATGTATAACACAATTTCATACACAAAACCCTCGATCAAAAAAAGAAAATTTGAGTGGTTTCGGCGTTGGACGCTCAATTTTAAAGTTATCAAGCATTATAGGGAATAGTGTTCGTTACAAATGCATTGCCAAACGCTTTTACACCCGGAATATAACGTATTTTAGTTCCGCCGCTTAACGGTTGAAATACAACTGCGTGAAGCGTGAAAATGCTAGATGCCGTGAAAGCTATAAAACCAAATAAGCGACCAAGTCAAATTCACCTGCACAGCGAAGCGAATGGTAAAATTACGAGAAATATGATATGATATGGAACTCACCATCAGAATTTATCGACAGTTCGCCATTAGGAAACTGAAAGCCGATGTGCGTGTCTATTACTCCATGAAGAAGGTAAAACAGATTAAACAACACACGCGTGACTTGTGGCTGGGAATTAAGATATCACTGCGGACCTCATAAATGGTTTAGAATAATTTGGAATATCGATACACGCGATCTCACTCACCTTCGATGAGTGAAGTGACACCACAAAGCAAAGCATCATTGGCCAAGATATATGAGCGTTTGCAAGAAAACGCAAAGCGCTGTTTCTCTTCATGCCTGGCAGCTGCCTACTCAGCAATCATCGGTGTCAGGATCGCTCTTAATACGCTAGCGAAGTCTGAGAAATGCATGCAGGCGAAAACGTATTGCGGAGGTGGCAAAGAAAAATTTTATTGCGACCTCACAACTGCCACGTCTTTGTTCAGCTAAGTTATAAAAGCTGCTATAAAAATAAAGATACCTGCGATCGAGCCGTTGAATGTTTTTTATGAGGCTTTCTAAACTCGGTTTTCGCAGGCAGGTTTTTTGAAGACAACCCAACTCTCATAGACCTGTAGAATTTCAGTTTTTTTTTCCTGCCTGAACAGGCGCCGAAACAAAGTAAGCTACGGCTGTAAGTGCCACGTCATTTGCACGTTCGTTTCGGACCGCGCCTCGTGCCTAACACCTTAAAACCATGACATATACGTAGGAAGTACTAATCCAAGCGGAATAACAAACGTACGAGTCGCCTTAAATAAAAAAAATGCAGCACGAAAAGCATGCTTACGTATTGATGTGTTTGTTCATTCACAAGGGTTATCTACTTACTGCCGAGTCAGTAGATAACAAAACCAAGAAGATCCTGGTTATCAGGCCCACGTCAACACTTTCAGATCCTTTTATACTAAACAGTACACGGTACTTCGCAGCACCATAGCTGATATCTGACGCAACGAAAAATAAATTAGCCAAGATGGCTGTGAAGACGAGAAATAGTACGAAGCAAGTAATGTTCTGGCGTCACAGTAATAAAATCTTTTTCTCATGTCAAACGCTCAGTTTACTAAAAGCACGGATGACCTTTTTTCGTCACGCAGACCTGATCGACGCTTGGTGACGCTAACCGTTGCTGAAAACGCACCAGGTGCCCCGAAAGCGCGGCAGCTAGCTATGCATGCCGGTATAACCGCAGCCTACGTCACCATGATCTGTGTATTCTGATTGATTTTGAATACGCTTGACATCAAAATTGGCGCAAACACCAGAAAAACGATTAACTGTGTTAAAATGTTCCGGATTTTTAAAAAATGGGGAAAGACTTTCAGAACATTTTGGTGCTATAACTTAAAGCAATGTGCCTATCTAAATAAAGGTATCTGGTAACCGTGGCCTTGCGCGTAAACGCTTCTTTTCGCATTTTGAAATATGATCTACCTTCTTTCGCAAATCACTACTTAACCCTTCGTAGGTCGTCCTATATTTTTGGCATGGTGATATAAAAACCGGCTGTGCTTTATTGATATAAACTAGAAAGAAATAGTATGAAACCAATTTCATCAAAATCAAGCCAGTAGTTTACTGGAAAAAAAGTGGGACATATATGTCCCACTGACTCATGAGAGTGTTTTCAAAAAGTGGGAAAACACTGTCCCACTGCCTCATGAAGGCACCATCTCGCGATTGCATCAACGGGAATTTTGGGATGAAACGCCCGAAGCAAGTGACACAGAGTAACACTTCTAAAGTTGTGAAGAGAAAAGTTGTGCGGACCTCATTTGAGCAGGAGAACGTCGCCTGCAGTTGCGTCTCTTGAGCCTTCAAAGCGCTGTGGTATGTTCCTGCAAAGCTTACTTCACCGCATGCGTCAACCCCATTTTTGGTCCATTTGGCTGTCCTTGCTTTTGAGGTCGAAATTGTCGAGTACAGATGTTAGCCCTGAGCATGTGCCTACATTTCAAGAGGTATATGATATCAGGAAAAATATTTCCACGCATTAATATCCGCAATTACGCTGTGGGATTAGCGGGATAATTTTGTAGGGGATTGTTCCGATGCATTTATCGGTCAAGTTATTTCGCAAATTTACAAAAACACGTGATGACTGGAAGCTAAGATCGCCTCTCTCAAAAACCAGAAAAAGAGGAAATTATCCGGCATTTTGATTGGTAGGGTCTGTGTATCTCAAGAAGAGGAAAATTCAGAAGCGATCATAAAAAAAATTGACCGAAGTTCAACGCTATTGTAACACTACATCCGCCTTTCGACCCCGTGGTAAAATAATGTTGTTTGAGATTATGAAGACTTAGGTAAGATATGAGTGACTAAATGTTGCGCTAACTGCAACGGGTGATGTGGGAGAAAATTTTTTCTTTAGATGGAAAAGTGGGACGTATGTTCCCACTGCCGCACAAAGGGTAAGCAATAACATAAGCTGTACTTGCTTGCGTAAAAAAATCTTGTTACTGATTGAGACACTACGTGTGTATATCGTTTACTTAAAGGTAAACATATTTGACAGAAATATGTCTGGCTGGGTGAAATTATCACAATAAAAGGGCTCTCCAGCCAAGTTTGGTTTTTAGTTTTAGATGAAAAGCATCTTATGCTCGGGGCTCTGTCCGTCCCTCCCGCGTCCCGCGTCCCCCGTCCCGCGTCCGGCCACTGTCATGAAGTAGGGAAGCACCCATTATGCGAACCAGAACACTGTAGTAATATGAAGGCCGTCAACCCTAACACAGTCATCAGAGTCATGGCCGAGAGCACAGAGAGGCTGCTTAGCCATGGCTAGGCAGGTGGTGTCTGTCGCCCAGGTTGACCCCATTCCTTGAGTCATGGCCGAGAGCACAGAGGCTGCTTAGCAATGGCTAGGCAGGTGGTGTGTGTCGCCCAGTTTGACCCCATTCCTTAATCTTGCTTGCATGTGTTTGGAGGGGGCTTAGTCCGTTCCGCGTCCCACAGCGCATGCGCGTCCCCTCCCCCCTGTCTCTCCTAAGCTCACCCCCTTTCTCTCCTCTAGGAATCGTCTACCCTACGGAGCGGCCCCCCGCGTCCCACACCCCCCACAGCGCATGCGCGTCCACTCCCCTGTGCTCTCCTACGCTCACCCCCCTTCCTCTGCTCTAGGAATCATCTACTCTACGGAGCGGCGCATGCACGTCCTCTCTCCTCTAGGAATACTCTACTCTACGTAGCTGCTCCGGCGTCCTCTGCCCCTCTTGGAATCATCTACTGTACGGTGCGGCTCACGCGTCCCACAGCGCATGCACGTCCCCTCCCCCCTCTCTCTCCTCTCCTACGGTCCCCCCCGTCCTGTCCTGTAGGAATCCTATACGGAGCGGCGCGAACGACAGGTGGTGTGACAGCTGCATACTCCGCTGGGGGGCGCCACGGTAGTTCCGCGGTATGAAAATGACAGAGCGCGCGCGCCTCATTCTCTCTCCTGCGCAGCGCCGTGATGAGCGCCCGGACCACTACCGTGAAATGAGAGCGGCGACGCTCCTCCCGCTCAAGGTAATTATCTCCCCTCTGCTTCGCATCCACACATGGTTCCCTTTAGTGGGAGATGGGGAATTTTTCTCTTTTTAATTTTAAAAACTGGTCCAAAGTTTCAAACCCGTTCAGTCTCTTCTTCAGGGGGTGACTGTCCGGCCGGGTCCGACGCTAGCGCTTTTTAGTGGTTGTCTCCCTCTTCATCTTCGCTCTCCCCACACTGTTGTCGATGCGTTGTCTTCTCCATTGGTTCCGGAGACCATGTACATACACGCTCAGCAGGGTTCCCCTTGAGCGGTTAATGTTTCCAGGTTGGCTGAGGAGGCTTTTTTATTTAGGCGAAAGCATTCAATGTCTCATATTCCCGGCATCCGTCCGTCCGTGTCCTAAACGGGGCCAGCTGCGGCCTCTCCCCCTCACACTCTCTCTGCAATCACGTGATTGCCGAGAGGATGTAAAAAAAAGCCATGGCATAGTCAGTCGAATGGCCACAGGCTTTCGCCGAACACACTTGGGAATTTACAAAACGCCCTTCAATTTTTCCTTATACTTTTTACTTGTTTGAATAAAGCTCAGTTTGATTTGACCGGGTTTGATTAGAAATCATATTTGACGTACTAACAATAGATGATCTTTTAACGAGCACCCTGGAGATGTTAGCTTGTATAATCACCAGATTTGCTACCCCAGGTGTCGGGTGTTGACTATGGTATTTACAGCGATCGCATATGCACATAAATAACATGTAGTCGCGGGCACACATACACACAAAAGAGTCATTAGTAAAGTTTTGTTGAGGTGTTTAGTCCTCAAAAATACCAACAGCGCACTCGTATTGCGCATCGCACAGGCGCTGCTTTGCCAAGGGATGAGCAGGTGTCGTAGCTCCAAGCTCAAGCCTTGTTGCAGATGTCGTGCAGCCTTCATAATCTGTCGCTCTGCGTCATGCCTGGGGAAATCATGCAGGATGTGTTTTTTTAAGTCTCGCCTAGTGTTACATGTCGTTCACATTAGTTTAGGAGCATGATCAGACGCCCTAATGGTGACATAAGACAACAGTGTCTTTATTTATATTTCCGCGGAACCATGGTGGAATCAGAAATGATCGTACATATAAATTGTTCTAACACGCGTGATTCTGCCACGTTCGGCCGAAGGCTCCGTAGACGTGGTGACGAGTGGCTCAGGAGTCTTCACTTGGTGAGCACGGCTGGCGATGGAAGCGATAAGGTAAGCTAGGGATCCTAGGAGAACAATCAACAGGAGTGACCTGAAAATGAACAGGCGACTGTATGCGCCGTGGAAGGGGCCTCGGTGCAGCTTGAAGTGCACGACCATGGATTCCTGTTAGAACCCCTAAGGGTTACCTGCAAGGTACCGACAGGTAAACAAAGTATGTAAATAAAAAATGAGAACGGAACATGACGAAGTTAGAACAATCCAGTAACATGATTTTGTCGTATGAGAAAAAAAAAATGGTTACAATAATGGCCTTGTATTATGGATGTCGAGTAATGACATTTACGGGCCACCCACTCTTAGGGTGAACACGTCTCAGCCTGGCCGCCTCGATGCCACGCTCCTTCGTACAGGGTGGTGACAGCATCCATAGGTTAATGCAACATGTCAACGTCACACAACGTGATAGCTCCCCTGTTTAAGCCGGAATGGCGGTGGACCGGTCAATGGGTGTGGCCACCTTGTGCGAAGAAACGCTGGCGTCTAGGCGCCCTATGACAGCGCTTCGTGGAGTACCAGTGCATCTGACGCGGCCGTGCACCGAAGCAGACTGACGCAGGCGTCCCAGGACCCATGAGAGTTGCTTCACGTCGTTTGCTACAGCGGTGGAGCGTGCCCCTATGCCCTGGCGAAGATTCGTTTTGATACGTGGCCGCGCAAGATGCACTGGCGCTTCGCGGAGTGCGACCATGCTTAGCCGTGTTAATCCAAACAGTGGGCGTTCCTGTACAGCGCGTGTGCGACATAAGGCACGTGTGCCGACAAGACTTGTCACAGATAGAAGATAGAACCTCGCGCGACTTGCGTGCAGCTCCATTCTGAACCAGCAGTAGTACCACAGCAGGGAAAGGCCTGTATTATATTGCTCCTAATTGTGTTTATGATGAATCTAACTGGCATGCCCCTCAAAAGCTGGTTATTGTGGTTGATTATGGATTTAATGCGAGGCACGAGGCGGCGTAGCTGTTTTTATCCGCGTGAGTGGCGGACTTCGATCTTCACAACAATGGTAGTGACGTGTGCCCACGTACACGGTTTATCTTTTCTTTTTGCTTTTATTTTGCGACATACAAACGTGCTTTGTATTATGCAGTTTTTATACAAAGCTTCTAAAAAGTGCTCGTGTCAACATGCTTGTCGCGGGAACAAAATTGGTTCATTTATACCGAGAGAACACAACGTTTTTCCGAGTACCTTTCACGTCTTCTTGAATGTCACATACTTTGAAACTGTCTTAAAAATTACGAAAAAAATTGACCAATTAGGTGTTAAGTTTTGTTCAGATAAATTGTTTTAATTGCGCAGAACAACTTCAGTTCTCAGTTGGTTTCTCTTGTCAACATCTTACTGCAACGTTTGCAAAGTTAAGTTTACATTACATCAAATACTAAGTGCAGTCTATTTCGGCTTGACTATCAACCATTTGCAGGTCATGCTTTCCGGCATACATCTGTAGTTTCGATTATTAATACACGTATCATACCATGCTTATTTTATTGCCAAAAGAATCAAGAGGCAGTGCAGGATACTGTTAGTGGTTATTTATGCAATTCTTGATAATTAGTTCATGTTTAATACCTATCATTTGAACTTTTCGAAACACATGCGTAGTTTTAACTTATGTCGCTGGTTATACACGGCGATTATTGTAACATAGCAAACAGCAACACCTACCTACTCATTTGTTGCATCTTGTGAGCTCCGTGGCAAGCATAAGTTAAGGAAGACGTTGTAATCACTGCGCCCTCGGCAAACACTTTTGCTTTCAAACTGCGGAACTAATGCGGAAAGCAAATGAAGTCACTGTAGTAAGAAGCACTAAAACATTCACCAGTGCACTCGGTCGCGCGGTGTTCTTCAAGCCGTCAGCTTCACCTCACGTCCGTCTCTACCACTCTCTCTGCTCTTTCACAATACTGCAGCAAAGAAAGCAACAAACTGCGTTTTTATTGACTCAAACGTGTTTTGAATGCTGCAGCTTAAAATGATCTGTTCACGTTTGTATTTGTTAGACCTCAGTTTGAAACGTTATCCCGTGAATAGCATGTGGCTATTGTGTATGCTATAATGTAGCAAATGCAAGTGTACGCTTTTCAAATGGCGTGTGCGCGAAATTATGACCAGTCGCAAAAAAGAAAAAAAAAAGGATAGCAGCGGTGGTTTCATAACGCTTCACAAAGCAGAAAATGCAGCATCGTAAATGGCGCAGTCCATGCTCCTAAAAATGGGTAAGGCGGCGCTCTGCAACATCTATCAACATTTAAACGAGCGCAAGGTTTTGTGTGAATAAATCTGTTTGCATTGTTACTTTAGATTAAGGTTGGGAACCATAAAACCTTGTCACGATTAAAGTGGTTGAATCCTTTAGGCCAGAAGCGAAAAATAAATCCGTGTGTTTTACACGCTAAATTACTCGCAACTTCGATTAACCTTGAGTATGGGCCATATTGATTGACAACATCGTTAATGAGCGCAGCCTCTACTAATCATCATCGGTGGATCAAGGGGGCATGCTTATCCTGACATCCTCGTTGAGGTATATATAGGTATACATTGCTAACGTACAGCACGTGGGAAACTCAGAAAGTCGTTCTTCCCACCTAGTAATGTTCTGTTAGAATTGTCACTGTGGTACGAATGCACTTAATGTTATTATTATCGTTCATCATACACACATACATGCAATTCCGACCTTGAGAAGAAAAATCTCGTCCAGCGAATGCTAATCGCACTGTAGCTGGTTTCACGTTCACGAGTCATAAATGCGCACTAGAGATGTATAACACATAGTCATTCCAAAGGTGCAATATTTATTGTGGGAAACAATTGCGCTTCAAATGATAACGTGCCTGTCTCTAAGTTTAATAGCTGGATATTTCATTAACATTCGACACTATTGTGCTAATTAGATATGCTAACGAGAAAGAAACACTGCCGATGGCATCGCATTAAGCGTCTAACATGAATCTGGCGCGTAGAGTTTGTTGTTTAAAAGATATTCGATTGCTGACTTAAGAGAGAGAGAAATATTTTAATGAATAGCTGGAGATTGCACTGCGCCCATGGGGAAACATGAAAACAGTATGTATTGAAAGAAGAATCCCAAAGAAAATTAAAATCTGACTCGCAAAAGCCTTCGAGGTCTGCAGGCGCGCTTTTATCAGCAAAGTTTATCAGTTCTTATCAGCCAAGAGCGCGCTGAGAACAGTCACTTCAGTGCGTGCCGCCATGAGTATTTGACGCAAAGCTTTTTGGGGGAGGCTTTGCGGCTCCCGCTAAATTCGAGAAATAGCATCCCCAACGCAAAACCCAAAGTCTGTCTGGATTTCGCGCATGCGCAGTGGCCTCGACGCTATTTCTGTGGGGCCCCAAACTTCTGGGGCCCCTATTCGAAAACTCCCTATTATGCACACAAGAAAAGCGGCAGCGAGTGAGTGCATTCAACGGAATTAAGGTGCCATCATCACATTTTCCTCGCATGACATCTTCATTCCATCATTTGAATGCTTGCGAACTCCGTGTTGGAATAACACAAGTTCGCGTTTCTGAAGCATTTCTTGGCGAAAAAGAGTGAACCAGATAGTGTGCTTCGGAGTTGCTGGTTGCAGCTAAAGCGATTAAAAAGTCTTGAGCACGGCGTGTCTTTGGGGCCAATGTTACAACAGGTGGTCTTGTCTTCAAGGTAGCTACAGTTGCTGCCTTGAGGAAGACAAGAGCGCTTGTCGTCCATCCAAGCATCTCGTGTGGCGAGATCACGCTCACAGTAAAGTGCTCAGTACAAGCCATAACAAGGCTAGCGTGCTCAAAAGCGGGTTAAAATGAACCAACAAGGTCTAAAATAATATACTTACCAGATATAACCAAGAAGTAATCCAAATAATCAACTTAAAATTGCTAAAAACGTTTTGGAAACCTGCGGCTGATTCGGGTGCCGTGCAAGAAAGGGCGCCACCGGCGGCTGAACGTGCGAGCGAACGCCCCTCCCCTTAAAGGGGCCCTGCGACACAAATTTAGCGTGTCGTTTTCATCGCTTCTTCTCGAACTGTGGAATGCACCGATATCGTTGCGCAAGTGGCAACGCCGAAAGCAATGCTGTTATAATTTTATTTCTGCGGAGAAACCACACTGTTTTCGGACTGGAGCGACATACAGTGGCTATTTTTGTGATCGGAAGTGACGCTTGACCACGTGGGAGTGACGACATAGGCCGTTCGTTTTGGTTGGTTCGATGCGACAAGTCGCGCGTAATATTCATACGGTCCCAGATAGACCACACTTTTGTGCGCTAAAAATGATAAAAGCTCTCTCTATACTTCCTCAGATATAAAGGATTTCTGTTTCTAAATATGAAAATTTCAAAACAATTGCAAGACGACGCTAGGAGCGCTGCACAACGGCCACCACCACGGCCTGACTAGACTTCCTCCTAGGAGGGAGTCCAGTCCTGCCGTGCCACCACGAGGCGAGTCGTCCGGTATGTCTCTGTAAGAGGCGCGCGGTGATTGGAAGCGGCCTTTGACGTCAGTGGGAGAGTGAAATGCGAAAGGGGACGTTTTTTCTCGTCGTCTGCTGGGGTATTGAAGTTTGACGGCTTATAACTTACGTTACCGTGTACCGATTTCGATAATTCTTTTTGCGTTCATCTAAGTATTAGGCACTACACGAATTCCAGCGCTGCAGAATGCAGACGAAAAAGCGTCGCAGGGCCCCTTTAAGGCCTGGCCACACGTACCTGTTGGAGCGTGTCAGCGAGTCATTTCGACGCGGCGCTTCGCCCTCTCCCCTATGGAGAGAGAGGGCGCGCAGCTTCACGCAGCCACGCGCCCTCTCTCTCCATAGGGAGAGGGCGCGGCGCCGCGTCAAAAAGCCACGCGATGACGCGCTGCAACGGGTACGTGTGGTCAGGCATTTACGCTTAAGGCCTGACCACACGCGCGCGTTGCAGCGTGTCAGCGCGTGGCTTTTGGACGCGGCGTCGCGCCCTCTCCTTATTTAGAGAGAGGGCACGACGCTACACGAAGCTGCGCGCCCTCTCTCTAAATAGGGAGAGGGCGCGACACCGCGTCAGAAAGCCCCGCGCTGACACGCTGCAACGCGCACGTGTGGTCAGGCCTTTAGTCGGTGTGGCGTTGCTGCCACATCTGACGGGGAAAAAAAACCTTGAGGAACTCGCTGCCAACGACGCGTACCACAACCGCCGTAACAAGCAGGAAGTCGATAAAACCCAGCAAAAAGTAGCGCATATGTCGCGCACCAAGTTAGCGTATCTCCTTAATGGCGCATTCACACTTGAGAAGCGAAGCGAAAACGAAAACGCCAGAGCGGCCGCAAAACCACGTCTGCGCGCATCGAAAACGTTCACATTAGGTCTGCCCCTCGTACATGCCTTCGCCACTTCGAAAATTAATTCAATTTTGCCCGTTTCCTCACCATTAAATTTCGTAACGAATTCTAGTTATGCATGCAAAGCACTGAAAAGAAACAGTTTGCAATTTTGCAAATGTTGTTCCGGGAGGTACACCAGCAGGCAGGACGCGAGCGGACACACCGGCAGCGGCGGCGGCGGTTTCAGCCGGCTCTGCAAAAGCCAGAGACGTTGGGGCATGCCGACTCGCTGCTGATGCACCTTCGTCTACTTCCGGTGTTCTCAGCGATCGTAATCCAAACCAGGCTCCCGATGAACGCGTCTTTGTCGAGGCCGTGAGCTTTGTCGTGCTGCACGGGTGGTTTGCTACCGCCGACTCCTTTGCCGCCACGTTGAATTTGCGGCCGGCTGTTTACATCACGTGGTTTGAGCTAGTGCAGCTACAGTATTCTAGCCACTGTAGCGCAGCCAAAGCCGTGAAGCGGAAAGGCGATCCGCTATCGCGTGGCGGAAAAGTCGGTCTCGGACCGATTTTCTCGCGTCTGCCTCGCGGCGTGGTTTTCCGGCTACTTAGGCGGCGAAGCGAGTGAATTTCGGGTGAGTTTTGCCGCTTTCGCTCCCTTCGGGGCCAAGTGTGAACGTGCCTTAAAGAAACTAAAGTGATCGTATATCTTCGGCGAATCCACTCGCCAGTTAGACGCACCACGTAAAAAGAATCGGCAGTTTTTGCAGCCACGCCGTAACTGATAAATGATGTCATTGTCAAGAGAGATGCGCGTGCAGTGGCATTCAGATGACAGTGTGTGTGTGGAGCGTCAACACACCGGAAGCGAATCCTCAAGGATGGTAGTGCAAGGTCACCCGAAGTTCGATTTAGCTCCCCAAGTGTTGCACTGGTTACTTGTGAAGTCCCTAGAATAACTAAAGTAGCGACATACGTGTCAATGTGAGGGCTCCTCCTCTCCCCTATGCTTGGTAGTGCAAGCGCCATCTTGTCCGTCCTCTGTGCACACCCTCTCCCGCGCGCCGGGAGAGGGTATGCCTATGAAAGGGTATGCTTTCGCATGGCCGGCCGTGCTTTCAGCAGTTTCCTGGCGGACACCATAGAGGCGCTGCTGCAGCTTCTGGGAGAGAAGGCAGAGGCGAAGGGGCGCGGTTGGTGCTACTTTAGTTTATCTAGGGACTTTAGTTACTTACACCTATGGTAGCGCCGCCTGGCGGAGATTTGGTCGCTCATGACGTCAGTGCTACGAGACGCGTAATAGTTGCCAGGATTTCGTACTTTCCAGCAGCAGATGTTACCTTGCACGCTGCCTCGTGCTAACGTGTCGCGGCCATGTATATGGTTCGAAGACTGCCCGAAGAGATGAATAATATAACTCCATATATTACTCTTGATGTAAATACTCAATGCACCTTAGGATTTTTCGAGCTTGAAGTTTCCCCTTTTAATGTTGCGCGTCATCTTCTATAGCACTGGCAACGTCAACTATCTGTACTGTAAGCCGAGAATGAGTTAAAGGAGTACTGACACGAATTTTAAATATTTGGGGACAGTTGCTCTAAATAAGAACACGGGTTCTAAGAAT
This sequence comes from Rhipicephalus appendiculatus, assembly GCA_030522465.1. Classification (NCBI taxonomy): domain Eukaryota; kingdom Metazoa; phylum Arthropoda; class Arachnida; order Ixodida; family Ixodidae; genus Rhipicephalus; species Rhipicephalus appendiculatus. The sequence continues at coordinate 1,003,516 of JALIZH010032920.1, read as the reverse complement.
TCTAAAAGAGAGTACTGTGGCGCCTGGGAAAGCATCGCATGTATTTTTAATACCTCTACCTTCGAAAGACACTATCGGTTTCGATATCGAGGGGGGCAGCTTTTCCGTGACGTTTCATGGCAGTGTGACGTGACGGGAAGGCAGCAATTCACGACGTACTAGCGGCAGATCTGACATCTGCTCGTGGTACACGTAAACAACGATGCGTGCAATGACTCTAGCGACCCCACAGTGATTTTTGTGATTTAGACTGCATGTGGAACGCAGAATTCGCAAACCCAGTGGAACTGTGTTTACTCGTCGGCATAATGTCCATTGCGGTGGGGCTGGCTTGCTGATACTTAGCGACGAAAACGTTAAAACTAAATAAAATATCTTATACGTGTTGCCTGACTCCGACGGGTGGAGAGTGTTAACACTGCATACCAAGGAAACAAAAGATGTTCATTTTGCGATGTCTCAAAATCGTGTCAGTACATTTTTAAGCGCTGTTTCGTGTGGTACAAAAAAATCAGTAGTAAATCACATTTATTGCGCGATTTCCCTCAAATATATATCGTGCAAACCACTATCGATGGTCATTCATACGTCACAACCCCGTTTATCGCCTTCTTCGCTACGGGCGCTTCCCGTCGCCGAACCGCGCGACCTCCACGGAAGGCGATCGCGTAGGCGAACACCAGGATTATGCCGACCAGTAAGAAAGCGAGGAAGCCGAAGGAGCCCAGTGATGGGCCGAGGGTGGAGCGCAGTCTCTGGCGGGATGACGATGGCGAGGCTGCCCTAGCTTCCTTCTTCTTCGCCTTGAGCTTAACCGTTTTGTCCCCTGCGCAACAGACGATGATGATGATCATGATAAACAAACGAGGAGCTTTTTTTTAGAAATGGGCTAAATCCAAAACCGAAACTAGCACAAAAAAGGCTCCGTTGGCACGTAAACACTCTTAACTTTCCTGAATAGGAGTAATGATCAGTTAATAATAATAATTATTCATTCATTATTACTACTTTAAAGGAAAGTTGAGAAAATTTGCGTGCAAATGGAGCCTTATTTGAGGTAGTTTCGGTTTTGGATGTAGCGCATTTCGAAAAAAAGCTCCTCAAACTTTATTCAATTGGCAGAAAGAATCCCCTCCTCTGAAAAGGGGAGGGGGTCCCAACCTAGACGACTGCCATGCCCACTTAATATGGCATGCACGACAGATGGCGAATCAAACTTTGGGAAGGCAAAAGTCTTAGATCCTTCACCAAACGCGAAAATTTATCGTCGGTGTCGCCAACGCGAGTGACGCAAAGAGACTATCACGTGGTGTCGTCGTCATCATGTGACGTCATAGATCTAAACAACTGTGACGTCATTGTGAAGAAACTATGACGTCATCACATAACATCATCACTTCGTCAAAGGTACGGCGATCGAGGATGCAGTCTTAAACCAGGCGAGGTGCAGAAAGCCTGCAATGCCTCGAAGCCTGGAAGTAGTGAAACACCATTTTAGATGCAAAACGCTTTCGGGGGGGGGGGGGGGGGGGGATCTGTACATTGATTGAGAAGAAAAAGTAGATGACTTTCGCTTTCGTGTCGTCGTCGACGAATACATAAGCTACCTTGTGAGTTTTATTATTTACTGTTTTTCTGAAAGCAGTACCCCAAGGCCAGCCATGGTTATACTTTAGACCGGAAGTCTTCTTAGTACAAGAGCCCTCTGGTTTGCGCTGACAGTGAGAGAAAGACAAAAAAAAATGGCTGGCTTTCCCATAATCGAGAGTGGTTACCGGCAAAGCAGACTGTTGGGAGATGATACTAGCCACAATATTAAAATGGGTACAGTGCACGTTCGCACGGACACACTCAAATAGATACACAACACTGTGCAGTGGCCGATATGGACGCCTTGCGTCTTGTAACTGTATGGGATAAAACTTGGGCTTCGCCTAGCGTATGCGACCACGACGCGACGCAGGCCTGAGCGTTCGCAGGTCGAGGACTGACCATATAATTTCACTGTGCGTGTGGGCGAATGAGAGTGATCTGACGTCGCTGTGTATCTATATGTGGGCGACAAAACCAATGAAACTGTTGGGACGCGTGTACGCGCGGGAGAAGAAGACACGACCGCGCGGCGTGTATCCCAAACATCCACTGGTTTTATTCAGGTTCTCTGCAGGTTCCGGAGAGCAGCGGAGGGTGGCGCTGCCTGGCGGCTTGGCTTGGCTTGGCTGCCGCCACAGCACTCCCCCCTAGTGAGTTGCCGAACGGAGTTAAAGGTCCAGGCGAGTGGGTGCTCTTGATAGCCGCCCGCTGTGCGTCAGCCGGGAGGGCACCTCGTGGACTTGGGTTGGCATTGAAGCTGGGGGGTCCTGGCGATGATTCCCTTAGTGGAGGCAACACGGCGTCGTCACGGTCCATGTGTGCTGGCTTGATGCGGTCCAACGACACGACCTCCTCACGGCCGCTTCTCTTGATTGTGAATTGTTTGTTGCCACGGCGGAGGACTTGAAACGGCCCATCATAGGGTGGCTGAAGAGGTCGCCGAACCGCGTCATGTCGTACAAACACATATGGGCACGATGTGAGCTGTGGGTCGACGTGCACCACACGCGACCCTGGGGGCCGTGGAGGTACCGCGCGCAGTTTGCTCATGACGTTGCGTAGGCGAAGTGCATAGTCGCTGCAAGCTATGGATGCCTCCTCTGAGCCGCGCGCAAAGAGCTCTCCCGGCAGCCTGAGTGTCGTGCCGTAGACCAGCTCAGCGGCGCTGCAGCCAATGTCCTCTTTCAAGGTGGACCTTATACCCAAAAGAACGAGTGGGAGGGCCTCCACCCAGTTGTGTTCCTCGGTTGCCGTGAGCGCAGCCTTCAGCTGGCGGTGAAAGCGCTCCACCATGCCGTTGCTCATGGGGTGGTACGCTGTCGTGCGTATGCGTGAGGTGCCCATGAGCTGACTGATGGCAGTGAAAAGGGCTGATTCGAATTGTCGGCCGCGGTCTGTTGTTATCGTGGAGGGCACACCGAAACGGGCTACCCAGTGGTACAGGAAAGCACTCGCAACCGTCTCGGCAGTGATGTCCGCGATAGGAATGGCCTCCGCCCAGCGGGTGAACCTGTCGACACAGGTCAGCAGGTAAGCCTTTCCGTGGCAGGGTGGCAGTGGGCCGACGATGTCCAGGTGGACATGATCAAAGCGAGAATCCGGAGTGGGGAGTGTTCCCAGTGCTGTCGAGGTATGGCGTTGTATCTTAGAGCGCTGGCAAGCTACACATTCGCGTGCCCAGCGTCGGACGTCCCGATTTACGCCCGGCCAGACAAATCTTGCCGTCACCAGTCTTTGGGTGGCTCTAATCCCCGGATGAGACAGTCTGTGCAAGGACTCGAACACGTGGCGACGGAGGCTCGCGGGCACGAACGGGCGAGTTCTACTGACGCTTGTGTCACAGCAAACCTTGTCCTCGGATCCGGGAACTGGGATCCACTCAAGATTCAGGGCAGTGGTCGCGGTCAACAGGTGTTTCAGTTCGTCATCTTCACGTTGAGCGGCTGCCAAAGCGGGAAGATCAACCTGTAGTGTGGGCATGATGGCGTTCACAGGATTCCGTGAGAGGGCGTCCGCTACCTCGTTGTCGCCGCCTTTGACGTGGCGGATATCAGTCGTGAACTCTGATATATAGGACATTTGGCGCCGTTCACGTGCTGTGTGCGTTCCACCGTCGGAGCTTAGCGAGCGCAATGCATAAGTAAGCGGCTTGTGGTCGGTGAGGACGAAAAACTCTACACCTTCCAGGAAATGGCGAAAATGTCGTATGGCAGCGTACACGGCCAGCAGTTCTCTCCCGAAGGTGCTGTAGCGGCGCTCGGTAGGTGTTAGCTTCCTCGAAAAGAAGGAAATCGGGCGCCAGATTCCCCCAACGAGCTGCTGTAATACAGCCCCGACGGCTGTATCGGAGGCATCCACCATTACGCTCTGCGGGACACCGGACCTGGGGTATTCAAGCAGTGCGGCGTTTGCCAAAGCGTCCTTGACCTCGCAGAAGGCTTCTTTTGCATCTTGAGACCAGGAGAGGGTGTCTGAGCCATTCCGTGAAGTGGCCAGCAGGTCGTGGAGAGGTTGAAGGATCTGGGCGCAGCGGGGAATGAAACGGCGGTAGAAGTTTACCAAACCCAGAAATTCCCGAAGCTGGCGCTTGGCGGTCGGCTGCGGAAATCCTTGCACGGCTTCAACCTTGTTGGGTTGAGGAAGAACTCCTGAGGCGGAGATGACGTGTCCAAGAAACGAGAGCTGTCGCACACCAAGCTCGCATTTGGCCATGTTCACGACCACGCCATGCTCCACTAAGCGCTGGAAGACGATGCGCAGATGATTCACGTGCTCTTCCGGAGTGCTGCTGGCGATTAGCAAGTCGTCAAGATAGGCGTGGCAGAAGCTGAGGCCGCGTATAGCACCGTCCATGAACCGCTGGAATGTCTGACCCGCGTTTCGGAGTCCGAATGGCATTCGGAGGAATTCGAAAAAGTCCGAAAGGCGTTGCGATGGCGGTCTTCGGGACGTCCTCCGGGGCAACGGGAATCTGATGGTATGCCCGCACCAGGTCGATCTTCGAGAAGATAGTGGCACCGTGAAGCCTCGTCGTGACATCGTGTATGTGCGGTACCGGGTATCTGTCTGGAGTCGTTACCTGGTTCAGCGCCCTATAGTCCCCGCATGGTCGCCAGTCTCCCGGCGTTGACTTTGGCACCATATGAAGTGGAGATGCCCAGGCGCTCGACGAGGGTCTGATGATCCCTAGCTCCATCATGTGTTCAAATTCCTGTCGTGCGACCTTCAACTTCTCTGGAGGCAAACGGCGAGGCCGCGCGTGCACGGGTGGGCCGCTGGTGGCGATGTAATGGCGTACCTCGTGCTTCACCGCGGCGCTGGCTGGCGGCTGCCTCGTCAACTCGGGAAAATCCTGCAGAATGCGAGTGAAACGTTCTGCACCGGACGGCCCGAGCAGAGTGGGGCTCAGCGGAGGGTGGTGCGAGGGATTGCCTTGCACAGTTGCCTGCGACACGGGATCGTGAAGGCGGCGGTTGCGCACGTCGACGAGAAGGCCGAAATGCCGAAGAAAGTCCGCACCCAAGATGGCGAACTTCACTGCTGCCACGATGAAAATCCACCGGAACGTTCTGTTCAAGCCTAAATCGAGTGGCAGCGAGCGATGTCCGTAGGTGGCGATGGTTGTGTTGTTGACCGCCTGAAGGGGGGGGACGCACTAGGGACACGGCGATCGGTGGACCCAACCGGTAACACGCTCACCTCAGCGCCGGTGTCCACGAGGAATCGAAGGCCACTGTCGCGGTCGGTGAGGAAAAACACTGATGGACGACGTTCGGGGGGCCTCTGTGACACTGGTCGTCCTCAGTGCCGGCTGCTCCCGTTTCCCGCATAGTCGCAAGGAGGAATGCATTTGCGAGCAGCATTGTAATGCTTCCTGTGATACCAGCAGATTCTCTGATGCGCTGCTGGGCGCTGGCGCTCCTCGGGAGTGCTGCGGGCCTGCATCGCTGCGACGGTATCGGCGAGGCGGGATATCTGCTCCCGGATGTCGTGCAGCGTGGTCGTTGGCGCGCCGCCGGCGATGTCTGGCTGTAGCGCCGCGACGGACGGCGGAGCGACCGCCAGCACCGAGTCCGCGAGCTCGGCGAGTTGAGACAGGCGTTTGTCGGCAGCCGAGGCGAGGACCATACGCACGTTGATCGGAAGTCGCTGTAGGAACAGCTCGCGAAGCAGTCTGCTGTCGGCATCGGTGGTGGCTGCGCCGGCCGTGTGCAACAGCTGCCTCATGTGGCGCAACAATTGGCTGGGCGTCCGGTCCCCGAGGTCGGTGTTGTGCAGTAGCTGCTGCAGTCGCTGAGGCTCCGACGGCGTGAGGCGACTGATGAGCAGTTGTTTCAGCGTTGTGTACGCGTTCTCTGCAGGTGGAGCGACCAGCAGATCTCGTATTTCGCTCGCTATTGCCGGTGGGAGGCTAGCGACCACGTGGTGGTACTTTGTTTGCTCAGCGGCAATACGACGAGCGGTGAATTGGGACTCCACCTGCAGGAACCACAGCTGCGGGTCCGCTGTCCAAAACGGCGGGAGCCTGATGTCGACGGCGGAGATGGCCGGTGCGTCAGAGGGAGTCTCCATGGCGTCGATCGCTTGAAAAAGGCGGTAAGCCTCGTCCGGGTCACCACTGTTGGGACGCGTGTACGCGCGGGAGAAGAAGACACGACCGCGCGGCGTGTATCCCAAACATCCACTGGTTTTATTCAGGTTCTCTGCAGGTTCCGGAGAGCAGCGGAGGGTGGCGCTGCCTGGCGGCTTGGCTTGGCTTGGCTGCCGCCACAAAACCAACAGACTTGATCCGTGGAAAGCTAAGACACCATTATTTGTCGCTTTAAGTTCAGATTAACGGTTATGAGCTAAATTGAAAGGAACTGAAGTGGCGAAAAAGCACCCTTCTCATCGGTGGGATCCGAACCAACAACTTTCGCAATGCGCGTTACGTGTGCGGTCGTATTTGCAAGTTCAGCGTACATGTATGCCAACTGTAAACATTCCGCCAAGGGTACGCCCTTCTCCCTGGTTATGCCCGTGCAGCAAGTCTACTTTGCAGAACAGTCTTTTGTGGCATCTCCCTTAACGCATTGTATAGTTACTTGACAATAAAACCCATTAATGTGCAACAACTCGAACAACATTTTTACGCATAGGCGTGCGCACATGGTTCGCCATTGAGGGGCCAAGCTGCAGTGCAGAACCCCACTGGTCGAATCTGAGAAAAACAAAAAAAAAAACAAAAAAAAAAACAAGCTCCTCAATGTATACAAAGGTGAAGATGAAGCGATGAAGTGCTTCTCACAAATGCCTCCTATTGTTCACCGGCTTCCAGGCAGGGGCGTAGCCAGAAATTTTTTCGGGGGGCAGGGGGGGGATGTTCAACCATACTTCATGTATGTTCGTGCTTGCGTTTGTATGTGTGCGTGCATATATACGCAAGCAAAATTGAAAAATTTCGGGGGGGGGGGGGGGTTGAATCCCCCCTTCTTGTCTACGTCACTGCTTCCAGGGGTAAATGTAGGAAGTAAAGAGATCTTCGAATGCAACGTCAAGAGTCCTTGGTCATCATTATCCTCAAAACACACGTATCCATCACCTTGCTCAATAAAAGAAAATGACGTGAAAGGTCCGACTGAATAAAGGAATACGACACAGTGGCGCCCTCTCTAGAAGATTGCAGAAGGCGGCCGCCCTTTTCTCCCCTTCCCAGCCTCCTCATCCCCCCCCGTGCTCAGGCTTATGTTTTTACGAGTGGTCACCCAAGGCAGTATTCCCCGAGCACAGTGCCCCTGCCGGAATATACCACCTGAACTACAGAGTGGAGTGTACCTTTCCGTCGGCTCACTCGTAAGCGGCTGAGCTTGACGCTGAGCCAGCTGCATCTCGACGACGGCTTGACGTCCTGCGTCGGAGCAGCGGCGGTCTCCGAGGTGGGGATCTCGGAGTCCTTCGTCGGAGCTGCGGCGGTCTCCGAGGTGGGGATCTCCGAGTCCTTCGGTGGCTCGCTGAACGCGACGACTCGCTCCGGTTCGACCAGCGTGCCCTCTGCCGAAGATGCGGCGTTTTCGGCTGACCAGCTTTCGAGATCCCTGACCGGTGTCCGGAACCGGCCTTCGTACTGGAGCGCTACCTGTTCCATCTCCTGATGCAAGGAACCGAGTTCCTGCAGGACGTCGTCCTGCGCGACGTGGAGCTCGCCGGAGGACCTTCGGCTCGAGCGTGAGCAGACGCTTTCCGTGCGTGATTGTTCGCTGGCGTCGCTTGTCGGCTTGCTGCCTGTGCTAGCGTCGTCCTTTAATTCGGCCATCTTGTTCTTCTTCGTGTTCCTTATCGATGACCCATACCCGCTGTGGGTGATTGTTGTTGTTGTTGTTGCCTTTGACATAGCTCATACCCACTGCGGGGGATCGGCCAAGAGTTGAGTATATGATACTGTTACCCTTTTCGATTAGTAAATTTTGATTAACAAAACAGCAGGCTGCGGAGCGAGGGGTCACTGGTCTTGATTACCAAAAGAACAACCTATGTAATCAGAAAGAGTGCAATAATTGTTTTTCACCCATTCAGATCAGACACTATAATATTTCTCTTGAATATAAATTAAAGTGAAAGTTAAAAATAAATAAATAAATAAAATACCAATTACAATAAAATAAAATTGATTGCTTGATCTAGTGACTTTTTTTGTCTTGGCTCCGATCCTCAACGGGGGATTGGTCCTGAAACCACTGGCTAGTGTAAGGGAAAAAATTTTTTATTCAGACGAAAGATAAGAAATAAATTGGTCGCCTAAAGTATCAAAAAAGACTGAAGAATGACTAGTATATATAGCCATAAAGATAAGCTATATTAAAATAATGTGAAATACAGTTAACGAGATGAATGAATTTCGAAATACCAAATTTTTATTGGGAATGATTTTAAGAAGGAATTTTTCTTATGTCACCGAGAAAAGACTGTTGGTCAAAAACTCGGTGGTATTACAATTATATTTTTGTGGTAATGACCAGAATTGACACAATAGTGTAGTAACAAAGAAAAAAAAAATAAAACACGCTGAGATGAAACTCATTTTGAGTGAAAATGATAAGAAAAAGTCACAGTTTCACCGCAAGGGTGAAGCAATGAATGCGATAGCAACAAATTGTAATGTTACACGAAGTGAGGCTGGCAGCTAACACTTTTGGATCCGATCTCACGCAACTCTAGAAAACGCTGCTTTAAGAGCATACGGCCGCTCCAGGGACACTGCTCACAACATTCTCTTCGCGTTGAGAGCGCAGCACGTAGAAGGGTACACCGGCCCCCCCGCTGTCGGCCGCCGAGAAGGGGAGATAACGCGCGCGCCCGCGACGACCGCGCTCGTAAAATCGAAGGTCGCTCGAGGGGGACTCCCCCCCCCCCCCCCGCGTCTTTTCACGCTCACGAACGACGGGCGGGGCCGGTTATATATATACATATACATATACGGGGGATGACGGCGGCGGACGAAGACGGCAACGACGCCGACGGAACACCAGCCGAGAGTGTGCGTATAATTGCTATCGCAATAAAAAAAATCAAAGAAACATTAAACGTACAGTTTCTGTCACTTAAAGGTAATCGCTTTGTGTCTGTGGTAAAACTCTAAATTCACTTATGCTGTTGCTCTATGCTTTATAAATAGATCCCATCAATAGAATTGACAGGAGGGGGGAGAGGCTGGGGATTGAACTCCCTCTCCCCCCTTCGAAAGTTTTCGGGCATACACATACAAACGCACGCACGAACGTACACCGCAAAGGGCGACTGAATCGCCCCCGCCCCAACCACGAAAAAAAAAATACTTGGCTCCCTGCCTGGATCACCACTCAACATAGGATTGGCCAACAACCAAACCAGTTAAATATTTAATGAGACTGGAACTGTGTCAGTATAGGTAATGTTCGGATTGACTGAAATAAGTGTAAAATTGTACTTCAGCAATTGGTGACGAAAATATTCCCGTTTGATTTAATATGAACGTTTTGAATTGAATGAGGAAGATGAGCAGAAGTGGGAGGTATTATTAGTCCGTATTATTAAAACAATTTGCAGTGGCTGCAACTTAGGTAGAAGACGACTGCTCCCCTCTATGAAGCACGTGACGTAAAACACGCCATGGCAAAATGGCGGTCGCCGGCAGTGGGCGGGGTTTAAAGCCGGCGACTTCTAGGGCTAATTTTGCATTGAAATATTTTTTTACAGTCTATTTTCTGTATATGTAAAGGCACAATAGACCATCTACTTATATTTTTCACTGAAAACCGCAATTAGGTGGGTGACCGTGTCATGGCCCCTTCAAACTAGTGCGCTCGTGTGAATACAGAGGCGAGGGTGTCCTTTCGCGAACTTCACGGGTCACCACTTTACGCGTGCAAGATTGACATCCAAATAATCGGCTCCTTTTGGGATAGAGCAACGGAACGAACACTGACTTCACGGTGTTAGACAAACGAGAATCAAAGATTAAATGCAAGGATCAGGTGACGCGAAAAATATTAGAAGCTTTGGCTCACCGGCTTTTGAGTAGCACCACCCTTCATGACGACTAATTCGTGGGTCCCTTCGATTTTTGCCGCTATCGTGTCTACATAGTGAGTAATCGCTGAGCGACTGAGCGGGCCAACGGACCCAGCGTACGAGCGGAGGGGCTATCGGAGCGCAAGACAAAAGGAAGGATGATATCTGAGCGATGCCCCCCTTGTTTCAGGGGAGCGCATTGCTGCGCCACCTGTTGAACAAGGTTGAAGCTACTGTCGATCGAACCATGGCCTCCGAGATGGCGGGTGCGCGACACATGTCGAGCAAAGGCTTTGCTTGGAAAAAGCTCGCACGCTGGTCCGCAGCGCATGCTTAGCTGAGGGGACGAAATGAGCGGACGAGCGACGCGCTCCGTAAAAACGCTGGCTGTCTCAGCGTTCCGCGCATGCGCAGTTGGCGTCTCCGCTCGTTCGCCGGTCCGCTGAGCCGCTCAGTTACTACTATCTATTATTTATCTCGTATCATGTGCAACATCAAAGGCTCTGTTAGATTGGTCACATCACGTGAATGCGGCCACAACGAAGCCAGGGAAGTGAGAACTGCGCATGCTCAGATTGCAGTATATAAGGGCTCCGTGCTCGGACGCACACGGCTTACTTGGTCCTCAGAACCGCAAGTGTTCGTACAAGATGATGCGCATAGGAGCCTGGGTTCGGCGCGCCCGCTCGCCTCGCAAACTCATGAAAAGGTTTTGGCGGAGCTTGGAGAATCTGCAACGAGCCACATTTAGGTCGACCGGGGGGACGCAGGACTTCACGAAACCCGGGCGGCACCCTCTCCTACTTTGGTAATATCTTTATTTGTTATTGCAGTACTGTAGCGGCGTAAATATTGCTCAGGCAACAGATCACAATGAGACAGTGTTGTTCGTTCTGTAGTTTTCATTCAACGGAGATTACGGATATGGTAGAGCTACGGCCGCACCAAAGAATATGCTCGTTGCAGTGGATAGGTTTCTGTATGCTTTCATGAAGTGGGCGTTGCTTTTGACAGGGTATGCAATACCCAGTGTTTGGCACTTGTGACGGAACAGTAAGCGCGGGATATCGATGAAGCCTTGCTGTTGCAATTTTTTACCCGCTGTGCCTGCTTCTATTAACTGTGTGGTTACGGAAGATATGCCTTAATGATAGAGGTAGTGCGCTCTCGTACGGTAATCTGAATGGGCCAGCACGAACGTTACGTTTACCCGTGCACTCGAATCCGACATCTTCTTAGCTGAACGACCATGGGATGCATGCCAAGCACTTTCTCGGGCGCGCCTTCAGATATTTGCAGCGAGCGCGATGTTAAGGATGTCATCCCTTGCTGCGTGAGGCCACCCAACTACATACTGTGTTTTCCTCTCCTGCCTTATATTTTGCGAAAAATCTTCCATTATGAAAAGCTACGTCTGTACTTATTACCGTGTAATGTACCCTGTCACTTATGTACGGGAACACGCGAACGCGTGCTCTGCACGCCATTCACAGTTTACATGGCACCTACTTTATTTCTTTCTCTCATTAGGCGCACCTGCTTCAATCCTTGGTGCTTCAGCTGACCCTTACAAAAACGACACAAACCCGCTCTTCCAACTCTCATTTCCGTGGCCTGACATTAGGCACCTTACGCGGGCACGATCATGCCGACATGGTGCAACTAGGGATTCGAAGCAAATTGGGTGTCGCACATGCCAGTGACCCTAGCTGCATCGATCGCTCGATCCCATCTTGTCCAGCAGCAGTTTATCGATGGTCGCGCTTCTTATTCACGCCGTAAATGCGTCCGCGTCGCGTAGAGCTTGCGCAATTCGCAAAATTTCGCGCCCCATCGCGAAAGGTATTCGATGAAGCTGCCTGCGATTTCTGGTAATGGTGCAAACGCGTTCACTTTTCCAACGCCCGTGCTTTCTCGGCTGCCTTCACAGCGCATTTATCACCTGTTACGTAACACGGGCATCATCAGCACTGGCAGGGCGACTGCGTCCACCACTCGATGAGCACCACGTTATTCATCGAAGCATAGACTGCAGGCGTTCATTGTAAAGCTTCCGGGCTGGTTATTTAGAAATTGAACACAGGTGGTACTTGTTCGTTATGAACGCATTTGCCACTCAAACGCGAGCGTATATAGGCTGTTAGTATACACAGGACGTCTGCACGTCCCCTCCTTTATGTGGTGATCCTTCTGTTGCTAAACCTATATGCTCAAAACGTCGTGCTATAAACGTAAGCTTATCACGTTGCTGCTAACACTATGCTACAGCTAGACGTATTCGTTGATTAGACATCCTATACGAGCAACCCAATCGACTATCTGCCCATTCTGCTACGTGCACTGTATGTTTACTAATAACTGTACTTCTATCACCTTCTGTGATCCGTTGGCGTGTAGTATAAAAGTGCCTTCAAAGTACTCGCCCCCCTGAAGCCGAAGTGAAGCAGTCCTTCTTTCAATTTTTTTAGTTATCGCAAACCAGGGTTGATAATTTTGGGCACGTATTCTTGTATTTCTTAACCACTTCTAAATGCAGCCTTCGCATGCAATTTCATTTAACTGTTATTCTTCTCAGATATTTACGTGGTGCATTTTTGTTTGCCTTTTTCTCTCAGAGAAGGCCCGTCGCATCATCAGCAGCGTCTGCTACCTTGCGCGGCTGCTGTGCTGCGCAGCTGCAATCATGACGCTCAGCATCATGATACGCTGCTATAACACGGTGCGCGGCTGGCTCAACCTATAGGCAGCATCAACGCGGTCATCGCCTCCGGCACACCTTTTCCCACGAAATGGACCTTGCACGAAAGAATCAACCGATCACAACCGGAGGGTCTTGCTGATCTGGAAACCAGTTTTTATCCTCGCGAATCAATCGGAATTTTTATTATCATCGAACATTGGCATCACGTCACGCAATCGGGCAGTCTTGTCGAAAACATCAATCAATAAACTTCATTTCATGGGAATCTTTCGTTTTTTCTAGCGTGCATATCGCCTTCAGGCGCACATTATGATGCACTGTCTGGAAATGTCTAAATTTCGCACAACATAATTCTATGGTACTCGTTATTACATTCCAAGAAAGAAAATGAAGATATATGTTGTTTTTTACGAGTATTGCTAATTAATATTAATTAGCATATAATTAAATATGTAATTATTCTGCAACCTCTCATGTACGATTTTTACACGAAAAGGTAATCTTCGGCTCAACATGCACACGCAGTTCGTTTTTGGCTCCGTTCATTTTGAGCAAAGAAAAATAATACTTAAGACGTTGGTTCTGGAACGCGGCATGTCCAGTGACGCGTCAAAAATCGTAGTGCCTTCATAAAAATGATCGGCTGCAGTGTATGCAGCACATAGGGTTCAAGTCAAGACGCGTTGACTATGCAGAAGGTTCAATTATTCTTATGCGCAATGTATCTTGCCCTTTCTTTCCCACTAGTCCGAGGAACTGGCAAAAACAAGTCGCGTCCACATATGTGGACGCTGCGCCTGAAGGGGATATATATATTATATGTGTGTGTTTGTTCCCCAGGCCTGTAGGCAGGGGGGGGGGGGGGGCTAGGGTCCCGGCCCCTCCCCCCCCCCCGAAAATTCGGATGGAGGGGGGTGTTTTACCAAGAAAAAATAAAAATCGGCGGTTTTCAAGCTTTTCAACAAATGCCCCCCCCCCCCCCCCCCCCGAAAAAAATTTCTGGCTACGGGCCTGGTGTTCACGAGCCTTGCTGCGCTGTCTGTGGCGCTGTAATGTTGCCGCAATGGCTGTTATAACGCGACAAATTCCTCATGCATTTCTTCCATGCACGGTCTCAAGTCCTCCCACATGTGTTACCCTCACTCAAACACTACGGTTTAAGGGACCGCTGACAGCGAAAGCTTTGTTCGCCATCTTTTAACAGTACTTTGTAGCTTTGCGTCTGGTAAAGCCGAAATTGAATCGCAAATGCTCTAACACATCGTATAATTAATGCTAGCGTTAGACAAAATGAATGAACGAACGCAAGCAAAAGAGGTTACGCGACTCGCAATCGGCATTAACTGACAGCTCTCCGAAACTTATTCCACTCTTGTACGTGCGAGGAGCCAGTGAGGCGTTACCCCCCGTATTCAGAAACCTAACTTAAAGGGGCCCTGCGACGCTTTTGCGTCTGCATTCTGCAGCGCTGGAATTCGTGAAGTGCCGAATACTGAGACGAACGCAAAAGGAATTATCGAAATCGGTACACGGTAACGGAAGTTATAAGCCGTCACACTTCAAAGTTCCAGCAGACGACGAGAAAAAACGTTCCCTTTCGCATTTCACTCTCCCACTGACGTCAAAGGCCGCTTCCAATCACCGCGTGCCTCTTACAGAGACGTACCGGACGACTCGCCTCGTGGTGGCCGTTGTGCAGCGCTCCTAGCGTCGTTTTGCAATTGTTTTCACATTTTCATATTTAAAAACAGAAATCCTTCTGTATCTGAGGAAGCATAGATAGAGATTTTATCATTTTTAGCGCACAATGGTGCGGTCTATCTGGGACCGTATGAATATTACGCGCGACTTGTCGCATCGAACCAATCAAAACGAACGGCCTATGTCGTCACTCCCACTTGGCGAAGCGTCACTTCCGATCACAAAAAAAGCCGCTGTATGTCGCTATAGTCCGAAAACAGTGTGGTTTCTCCGTAGAAATAAAATTATAACGGCACTGTTCTTGGCGTTGCCACTCGCGCAAATATTTCGGTGCATTCCACAGTTCGAGAAGCAGCGATGAAAACGACACGCTAAATTTGTGTCGCAGGGCCCCTTTAACCTTATACTTGTGACTTAAGCCAACCTTAGCCATAAGTCCGCCCTTCACGCGTTTCAAGAACCTACCTTGTACTATATCGCGGAACTTTCCTCGCACTTAAGTAAGGCTCGGTTAAGGTAGCCTATGACCTACCTTAAGGCTTCCTTGTAGGCAAACAACATGGCGGGGGGACGACAACTTTGCGCAGCTCGTTGATTATGTATACCGCTATGAAGGAATATTGAACAACGCAGAGCACGCATACATGCCACCGCCGCGGCGAGTCCCCAAGAATCGACGGAACCCTGTGGATACATACGACCAGCAGGAATTTTTGTGTCGCCCCCCGCATCACAAAAAGTGCCGTGAAGAAGGTGCTTGCTGTGCTGTTTCTGCAGAAAAATATCAACGATCGTGTGCTCCCTGTGCCGCCTCTCGTGCTCGAGGTAACCAAGGCTCATCGCATCGCGCTTTTATGGAGTGGGCACGTTTCAACTTGGGAGCGGCGACCTTGTCAGTGCCTCGCAGCCGACCGTGTCACGAGTATACAGTCCGGCGGATATCTGCTTTGATTGCAAAAACACTGTTTCCCGTACTCGTAAAATTTCCCAAAGCGGAGCTAACACTTTTCAGGTTGTTTGGTCGGCCGTACACGGATGCACATTGTGTCGGCTGTTGAAGTCTATCGCGAGCTGCGTCCACGTTTTTTGTTTTCTCTGAAGGGACACGGCGTCCGCCTTCATGTTTCCTCGCGGTACTTGTTGACAAAATCCGTCACGACGCCGCACTCTTCGTCGGTAAAGTTCACTATAGTGCGCCGTTCCGTAATAAATGTAACTTCGTAAAAGCAAATACTGTAAATCTACTCAAACAATCAAGTGAAATTTAAAAAGCGAGAGAAAACGACAAACGCTGAAGCCAACACAAAAATACCATCAACGAAACAACAAAAACACACAAGACGTCGAAATAGCAACAGCGACCTCGCGACCCCACTGCGTCGACGGGGGTTGAACAAATGTGGCCAGACGAAACACGTGTATTTTACCGAAAACTCCCAGTGCCTTAACAAACATTTCTCCTGTGTACGCATGGCTGCTTCAGTGCATACTCTTCTAGGTTTCTTGCAATAAAACTAATTTATTGCTGCTCGAGGTAAACATTTTGTAGCAAAACCTTACCTAATCTCGCTCCCAGGGCACATACTTGGCGAGATAAGGACGCCCTTCATAAGGCGCACTTATGACAAGATAAGGCAGGTTTTTGAAACTCATCTTATGCTTTTCTTATACTTTTCTCGTCCTTTCGTAGTAGCCTTACCACGATAAGTTAAGGTCGGTTCCTGAATACGGGGGGATTTTCCAAAAGGAAGGGTGCACATCGCGCACGTGCGTTCACGCACTAGGCCGCCTCCTTCCCCACCCCAAAGACCGGACAAGACGGCCGGAGGCGTATGCATAGCTTGCAGTGACGTCATTGTGGTCGCCATCTTCGGGTACCAGCTGATTGAGATGCTGCGTAAACACCTGCTCGAACGCACGGAGCCCGAATTGTGCCCTCTCCAATCCTTTGTGTTCCCCTTGGCGTGGTTGGCAAACAAAAGAAAGCGGGGAGAGTACAAAAGAACGCGGGAAGCAAACGACCCGCTCTCCTCCTCTGCAAAGACACACTCTAATGCGATAAAATAGTCATGGTGGCCGCCATCTTCAGGTACTCAGCGAAGAGAACCTGTCCGTGATACAGCGTGCACGTTATGTATACAAAGTCCCTTGAGCCGAGTGAAACCTACCTTAATGACTCAGGCAATACGTCAACGACGTGCGAAAGCTGAACAAAGAGCGCAGCGCCGTTGCCGAACATTCCGCGACGCTTGACCATAAAACAAATTTCAACAAAACGGCCATCTTGCAAAGTGTGATCAATTGGAGGCGCAGATTACTACTCGAGTCTTGCAGTAAAAAAAACCTCAATCGTTCCCCTCGCAAGCCTCCCCCCGGTGTATGCGCACGGACTACGCTTCGCGGTACAGCATGGGGTCATTGACCGCCGCGCGAGTGCCTTGTTACAAAGCGTTTCCAAAGATTAGTGCCGCCGTCCACAAAAGCCTTTCAGGCTTCTTGGACACGGGGAGGGCCCCTCTCACTGCGGAGAACGTGTTTTTCTTGTCGCCTGCACCTGCCCAGGCGCTCCTCCCTCCACGTCAAGAGACGCAGCGATGTCCCCCCAAAGGATCGGTCCTCGCCTTTCAAGTATGTGAGGAATGCGTTGTTGCTGACATCTCTTTCGGGGTGCCTGTGTATGCGACGAGTGGTCCGCAGGTGTGGATTACTGTGGTGGTGGTTGTGGTTCGAAGAAGAAAAGGCGCCTAATTTCTGCAGCCCGGTCGGGAGCACGGCGCAGCGCCTAAAAAAAGAAAAAAAAGAAACAAAAAAGGAAAAAAAAATGACTGGCATGGTTCGTCAAAACTTGACAGTAATCAAGAAGGGACAACTCCTCCGCACCCCTCTCTCTGCTCTCGTGGTGGTTGTGGAGAGGAGGTTAAGTGGACGCCCCCCTCGGAGGCGGCCCCCCTTGTGCGTCGGAGGGACGTTCCCTTCAAATGGTCACTCGTGCAGTGATTGGACATTTTATTGAAAGCATTTCCCTAACAAAGGATATGAACCGTATATAACGAGCCGTCGAGCTCTCGCTCGTCACAAATCTGTCGTCTTGGAACATGTTCTTCCTCACAAGTCGCCCACTGCCTCGGCTCTCTGCTGCAGACTTCCATAGGCCTGAGGTTCGACACCTCCGCTCAGCACCACGCTACCCGCTGGTCGGCTCCTGCAGCAGGCCAGTCGCAACAGCCTACAAGACGACACTGCAACATGGCCACAGTCCCCCCTGAGGAAGGAACCGAGTTGATTCCGAAACGTCGCGTTTTTACGTGTTTCCGTGACTGCGGCTGGAGATAAGGTAAAAGCTTCTTTTAATCTCTTATCTCAGTGTGTCATTTCGCTTACGTGCATGATCAAAGCTTCGCGTGCATCTATAGTCTCCCTGCGAGCCCTGTTTGCATATATTTTTATAGTGTGTCACTGTGATGCTCTTCGCACCACGGAGTTCACCGTTACCGGAAATGGCTGGGTGCACTACGAAGATGTGGCGCCATCTAGGGAAAGGGAGTCGTAACTCTGCCGGCTAGCGCCATCTACAATGTTGCGGTGAACGTACGTGTTGGAAACAGTGCCTCGTGGTCATAACGGTCAGAATAGGCAGTTGGTCACACGTGCTTTGCAGCAGGCACCGCTGGCACGTTCAGGTGCGTGAGAGCAAGGGTTGGTGCGCGCATTGCGTCATATGAGGACTTCTATAGTGCTTTGCGCAAGTAGCAGTTGCGGACAAACGCGCTGTTTGTTAAAAAGAGATCGAAGTCCGTGGATGTTGTCAACACGCACTTGGTATCCGGAGCTGTATGTAAAGCTGGATGAAAAAATGAAGTTCGCCAACGCAACTTTGACATGCCAGCACGGCGGTATCCAGAGAACAAGGGGCACGGGAGTGCGCCCGAACCAGAGTTAACGCAGGCCCTTATTCGATGCTGTATCGTGTATTATAACGTATTTGAGAGGGTGTTCTCTGTTAAAGGGATACCGAACAAAATTTTGAAAAACTGACGAAAACATCGCAATTCTACTCGTAAGACGCCACTGTTCCGATAAACAGAGTTTATTTCACGTATTTTGGAACAGTTGGCTGTACTTGTGGTGGATTGTCAGCGCGCGGCGGCTGCGCGCGAGTCGTGACGTCAGATTCTCCCTGGCGCATGCAGGGTGCACGTGCTCCTGTCCTTCCCTTCCTTTTCTCCAACTCTCCTGTCATTCCACTCTCTCCCTTCCACAAAAACACTAATGCCTTACCCCAGCCGGGAGCATTGTTCGCTCCCGTAGTGGTTCTGGGAAACGTAGTGCGAGCTGAGCGGTTTGAGAGACGCGGGCGACCTGCTGGCATTGGTGGGAAACCTGTTTCTGGCGAGTTTCACGTCACACTTTCTAGTTCACGGCGCAGCCGCTAGACGCGGTGCTTTGTGAAAAACTCGTTACTTTCATTATTTTTCTCTAGTTTGTGCCTGAAATGAAGGTTGTGTCCATCGATTTCAACTCCCAATCTTTCAATTTGGCGGGAAATCTTGGCGGCAAAAATTTTGTTCAGTATCCCTTTAAACAAAACCATGTGTTTTTTTTTTTTTTCTAGGACGATGAAAAAAGACTGTCCGGCGAGAATCGTGATTGCTGCCAGACGAGCAAGTCAAGAGCTCGAAGTCGCCTTTGTCGTGCTAGAACATCTCCTGAAAACTCCTGAAAAGGTTTTGGCGGAGCTTGGAGAATCTGCAACGAGCTACATTTAGGTCGACCGGGGGACGCAGGACTTCACGAAACCCGGGCGGCACCCTCTCCTACTTTGGTAATATCTTTATTTGTTATTGCAGTACTGTAGCGGCGTAAATATTGCTCAGGCAACAGATCACAATGAGACAGTTTTGTTCGTTCTGTAGGTTTCATTCAACTGAGATTACGGATATGGTAGAGCTACGGCCGCACCGAAAAATACGCTCGTTGCAGTGGATAGGTTTCTGTGGGGTAATACATCTTGCTTTCATGAAGTGGGCGTTGTTTTTGACAGGGCATGCAATAATGCCCAGTGCTTGGCCCTCGTGCTGGAAGAGTAAGCGCGCGATATCGATGAGGCCTTGCTGTTGCATTTTTTTTAACCCGCTGTGCCTGCTTCTGTTAACTGTGTGGCTACGAAAGATATGCCTTAATGATAGAGGTAATGCGCTCACGTACGATAATCTGAATGGGCCAGCATGAAGGTTACGTTTACCCGCGCACTGAAAATCGACACCTTCTCACCTGAATGACCATGGGATGCATGCCAAGCACTTTCTCAGGCACGCCTTCAGGTATTTGCAGTGAGCACATTGTTAAGGATGTCATCACTTGTTACACCAGGCCGCCCAACTCTTTACTGTGTTTTCCTCTCCTCCATTATACTTAGCGAAAAAAAATATTCCATTATGACTAGCTACGTCTGTACCGATTGCCACCGTGTAATTGATTAGTCATCCTATACGAGTAACCCAATCGACTATCTGCCCATTCTGTTACGTGCAATGTGTGTTTACTAATAACCGTACTGCTTTCCCCTTCTGTGCTCAGTTGGCGTGTACCACAAAAGTGCCTGAAGCCAAAGTTTTAGTTTTAGTTTTTATCGCAAACCAGGGTTGATAATTTTGGCCACGTATTCTTGTATTTCTTAACCACTTCTAGATGCAGCCTTCACATGCGATTTTATTTAACTCTGTTATTCTTCTCAGATATTTACGTTGTGCCTTATGGTTTGCCTTTTTCTCGCAGAGAAGGCCCGTCTTTGCCTCAGCAGCTTCTACTACCTTGCGCGGCTGCTGTGCTGGGCAGCTGCAATCATGATGCAGAGCATCATGATATACTGCTACGGCACGGTGCGCGGCTGGCTGAACCTATAGGCAGCATCAACGCAGTCATCGCCTCCAGCACACCTTTTCCCACGTAATGGACCTTGCACGAAAGAATCAACCGACCAGAGGGCCCGTGAAAGAGCGGAGAGGCATGTCCTCCCGATTCCGACATAGGAGAAGCCAGCGGCGAGCCGAGTGCACCTCAGCGGGTTCTTCCCGGCTAGTTCCTCAGGACTTCATTAAAGTTCATTGTCTGTTTGTCACATCCGGAGGGTTTTGCTGGTCTGGAAACCTACCCTGAAGAGTGGCCAAAACGAGCCAGTTTTTACCAGCATGAATCAATGTATTATCACCGAACATTGGCATCAGGTCACGCAATCGGGCAGTCTTGTCGAAAACATCGGTCAATAAACTTCATTTCATTGGAATCTTGCGTTTTTCTAGCGTGCATATATTCGTGTGTGCGCGTATGCACGAGCGCTGCTGCGCTGTCTGTCGCACAGTAATGTTACCGCTACGGTGGTTATAACGCGACGAATTCCTCGTGCATACGAGGAATTCGCTCTCAAGTGCTCCCATGCAAGCTCTCAAGTGCTCCCACATCTGTTGCCCTCACACAAACATTACGGTTTAAGAAGGTTCAAATCGTTAGCTTATATATTTGAATGTAACGATAAACTTTCACGTCCTTCTATCAATCAGTGCTGTCGGTAAAGCGTTACCTTTTTCGGTAGCTTAGTAACGTACTCGTTACAATTTCGGAACTGTAACGGGTGACGTACTTACGTCACCATTTTTTAGTAACGTGTGGTCTCGCGTTACTCTTTACTTTTCCATTTTGTAGGTTCCATTTCCCCAGAGCTCACGGGACGAATTCTTTCGTCGCAGCGTCGGACAGCTGTTGGCCTGCCAGGCATGGACAAAAAAAAAAAAGCGCGGCAGGAATCGCTTTTTTTGTGTGTGTGTGGAAAGTGTGGATAGAAAGTCCTTAAGACGCACCGACACCTTGTGGGGAGGGTTGGGCCATCGCCGCACCAAGCTTGAAGAAAGCTACGGAGTTCGAAATGAGAAGCTGAACAGGCATGCCTTTCGTGGAAGTGGATTGCTGGCACCTGCGCCCTTCCGTGCCCAAAAGAGAGGCTGCTGGAAGGGAAAGGGCTGGTTTACTCCATACCATGTGCTGATTGTGACGCTTTGTTGGGGGGGGGGGGGGAGCAAAGAACTCCCCGAGGGCCTGGGGCAACATAAAAAAGAAAAATTACACCATCTCCCGCTAAAGGGAACCATGTGTAGATGTGAAGCAGCGGGCGCTAACGCTTACACTGGCGGCGGCGTTGACGCTGGCGCTCATCGCAGCGTTGCGCGGGAGAGAAAACTGGGGAGGCGCAAAGCAGGCTGTGATGGAGCAGTGTTTCCTACTGGAACATTCCAATCGCTGCTAATGGGCAATGAGAGACAGAAGACTCCGACTGGACACAGAGACCCGCAGTCCGCTTTTAGTTAACGCGCACGCTGCGAATTTTTATTGTTCAACAACGCACAGGAGAAATCTCCCACCGGCACCACCTTGGAGGTCAAGATCCATTGCCATATATACGGGGTGGCCAGTGAACGGTTGTGCAGCGCGAGCAGTCGGTTTTTTCAACCAAGAAACTCGCTAGCAGACGCTGCCTGCGTCGGCGTCGCGAGGCGCGAGAGGGGGGGGAGCGTAGGAGAGGAGAGAGAGGGGGGTGACACGCATGCGCAGTGGGAGTGTGAACGCCGTGGGCAGGGATGCGTAGAGGAGAGAGGGGGGAAGCATAGGAGAGGAGAGAGAGGGGGGGACGCGCATGCGCAGTGGGAGTGTAGACGCCTCGTGCAGGGATGCCTAGAGGAGAGAGGGGGGGAGTGTAAGAGGGTAGAGAGGAGGGGAGGCGCATGAGCAGTGAGAGTGTGGTTGCCGCGGGGAGGGATGCCTAGAGGAGAGGGGGGAGAGGAGGTTTTTTATTTTTATTCTTTTTAAAGGGTTTGCGCATGCGCAGTAAGGGTGGGCACGCGGCACACCACCACCACCACCGGATTAAGCTTCGCCATAAGATGCTTCACATCTAAAACGACATCCGCAAGTTCCAGTGAAAAAGGAGTACACTCGCTGAGAATATCGCCGTGAACGACCACCGCATCGAATTTGACAAGTCCCGCGTCGTAGACTTTAGCTTCCTGCCGTGGGGCCATGCCTATTCTCAAATATGTGCGGAATTCCGTTGAGGCAGGCACTCTAACTAGCGGCTTTTTGTGGAATCTTGGAACATCCATGAAACAGCTGGTAACTTCAACCTGTCTACTGGTGCGCCGCCGAGAGCCTGCCTCAACGGAATTCCGCACATCATGGAGAATAGGCATGGCTCCACGGCAGGAAGAAAGGTCGTGAAAGAATGCGAGTGGGACGCGAAAGCAAAGTCACGTAAACGCGTAAAAAAAAAAAAAAAAAAAAAAAAAAAAAAAAAAAAAAAAAAAAAAAGAAAAAGAACGAACGTGAGCAAAAGAGTTATCGCGACTCCCAATCAGCATTAACTGACAGCTCTTCGAAACTCATGCCGCTCCTGTACGTGCGAAGAGCCAGTGAGGCGTTAGCCCGGATTTTCCATAAAGAAGGAGTGCACATCGGGGACGTGCGTTCATGCACGCTAGGCCTCTTTCCCCGCCCCAAAGACCTGACAGGACGCCCGGAGCCGTATACAAAATCCCGTGAGCCTAGTGACTCTCACCGTATAATGGAGAGACAGAAAAACCTACCTGACCGACTCAGGCACAGTGTTGCCAGGTTGGGCTATATATAGCCAAATTGGGCTACAGAAAAAAAAAATTGGCGTCAACTTGAGCGAGTTGGTTATGAATGAGCTACTGAAAACCAGCCACTTGGCTTTGTTTAGGTTATAAATGTGGCTCATGATCAACGCTCCAGAGGTCACTCTCATCGAGCAGAAACAAATCTCGTAAGGGCATTCCCATTTGGCGTTCAAGGGGCCCAAAGCGGCGAAATTCGCCTAGAAATCCACACGCTTCGTCGCCTAAGCGAGCGGGAAACCGTGCGAGAAGAACGTCGGTCTATGCAAATACGCCTTGCCGCCTCTCCGGAAGCCGTACTTTGGCTGTACTAGCACATGAACCACGTGATTTGTAGCCGCAATTTCCACCTGGAGGCCAAGGAGCTGAATTTGTATTTGCATAGGTACAAGCGGCACCTTCTCCAATTTCGCCGATTATCAAGCGGTTAGTCTTGTTTTTAATCAGATTGCAGATGCAACGTGGGTAGTGGTGTATGCTGCAGAACCTACAAGCCCAAGCGACTTTGCAGCAAAGAATGGGAGTCACGCACCTGGCGCCGGTCATGTATAATGAGCTAACGCTTATTTCATTCAGTGTGATATTTCGACGCTTGTACTCACCGCTAATGCTTTGCGTGGCATCTGCATTGCCTGCAGCAAGTTTACCCAAAAGAATATTTCTTTTTCTACCGCACTACCCATCGCGATGGGCTACTGGCTATGGTGCACGACCGCTGACTGAAGGTCGCGAGATTGAATCCTGGCCGCGGCGGCCGCATTTTTATGAAGGCAAAATGCTACATAGGTCTGCGTGCGTAATAAGGTGAACATTCAAAAACCGCAGGCGGTCGTGAATTCCGGAACCCTCCACCATGGCGCGTGTCATAATCATGTCGCTGTTTTTGGATGTAAAACCTCGACTATTCTTACAGTCGACCGCTTCCGGCGCACTATCCTTTACTGACGCAACAAAATTACTTTATAAATGTATAAGACGGCATCTTTTTAAGATTGGTGGCGAGAAACTGCATTCGACTCAAGAACTGAATATTCACTGGGGAGGCGGCAAAGGCTGGTAGCCTTTGCCGCCTCATCATCAAATTTGTCTAGGAAAGCATAATAATACTTGACCCTGTCTTGGTACATGCGCAAAATGCCGCAGAACTGGTAATAACTAGAGTCCCATAGAACAGCTCGCATCGGGAGATCACTATCCAAAGGCAACGGACGAATGAGACGCAGCTTGCAGAACTGTTTTCTTTTTCTTTTTTTTTTCAATTAATTTACGGTGATTCTTCAAGGAGCGCCTGAATATCGATACTTTCACGTTCTTACACACAACCTGCTTGATGCAATAAGGACAGGTTGTACGCAAAGGGATTGTATAGTAGTCGAATGCGAAAATGGAAGTCCAAATAAAACTTCAAGTAAAATGGCTATATTTGGCTACAAATATTTTCGCCCTTTTTTTTCTTTTTCTACATTTGGGTAAAGTCTTAGATTTTTTCCTCTTCTTTCTTAAAGCGATACTGAACAACAACTTGAAAAACTGACTAAAACTTCGAAGTTCTACTCGGAAGACGCCACTGTTCCGATAAACAGAGTTTGTTTCGCGTATTTTTGAACAGTTGGCTGTATTTTCGTTGGATTGTCAGCGCGCGGCGGCTGCACGCGAGCGCGAGCCGTGACGTCAGACTCTCCCTGGCGCATGCAGGGTGCACGCGCTCCTGTCCTTCTCTTCCTTTTCTCCGCCTCTCCTTTGTTTCCACCCTCTCCCTTCCACAAAAGCACTGATGCCTTACCCCAGCCGGGATCATTGTTCGCTCCCGTACTGGTTCTGGGAAACGTAGTGCGAGCTGAGCGGGTTGTGAAACGCGGGCGACGGCTGGAGTGGGTGGGATGCCTGTTTCCGTCGAGTTTTACGTCACATCCTCTAGTTCACGGCGCGGCCGCTAGACGCGGCGGTTTCTGAAAAACTCATTAAATTCATTATTTTCCTCTAGTTTGTGCCTGAAATGAAGGTTCTTTCCATAGATTTCAACCCCCAATCTTTCAATTTGGCTGGAAATCTTGGCAGCAAAAATTTTGTTTAGTATCCCTTTAAGTAAAAGGCAAAAATCTAGGGACATTACATTTGGGCTACAGCTTCTCTGGCTTTTGGCTACCCGCCCTCGTTAGACCTGGCAACACTGCTCAGGCAACACATCAATATGGTGACTAGCCACCATAACATCAATGACGTCCGGAAAGGTTGTGGTTTGAAGAAGAAAAAGGCGCCTAACTTCTGCAGCCCGGTCGAGAGCACGGCGCAGCGCCATTCACAAAATAAACTTCAACGAAATGGCCATCTTGGAGAGTTGAGATCTACTGGGGGAGAAGTTTTCTACTCGAGCCGTGCAGTAAAAAACCTCAATCGTTTTTCTCGGAATCCCCTCCCGCCGGCGTATGCGCACGGACTACGTTCCGCGGCATAGCGTGGGGTGATTGATCGCCGCAGGAGTGCCTTGTTACAAAGCGTTTCCTAGGATTAGTGCCACTCGTCCACAAAAGTCTTTCAGGCTTCTTGGACACTGGGAGCGCCCCCTCACCCTCTCGCTGCGGAGAACGTGTTTGTCGCCTACACCTGCCCAGGTGCTTCTACCTGCACAAGACACAGCGATGTCCGCAAAGGACAAGCCCACGCCTTTCAAGTATGTGAGGAATGCGTTGGTGCTGGAATGCGTACCTGTGTTTGCGAAGAGTGGTCTGCAAGTGTGGATTACTGTCATGGTTCGTCAAAACTTGACAGTAATCGAGAAGGGTCAACTCCCTCCCCACCCTTCTCTCGTGGCGCTTATGGAGAGAAGTTAAGTGCACGCCCTCTTGGAGGCGGTGACCTTGTGCGTCGGAGGGACGTTCCCTTCAAATGGTCACTCGTGCAGTGATTGGATATTTCAATGAATGCATTTCCCTAACAAAGGATATGAACTGTATATAACGAGCCGTCAAGCTCTCGCTCGTCACAAATCTCTCGTCTGACAGCATGTTCTTCTTCACGAGTCGCTCACTGCCTCGGCTCCCTGCTGTTGACTTCCATGGGCCTGCGGTTCCACACCTCCGCTCAGCACCACGCTACCCGCTGGTCGGCTACTGCAGCAGGCCAGTCGCAACAGCCTGCAAGACGCCGCTAGAACGTCGCCACAGTCCTTTGAGGAAGATACCGAGCTGGTTTCGAAACGTAGCGTTTTTACGTGTTTCCGTGACTTCACCTGGAGATAAGGTAAAAGTTTCTTTTAGTCTTTTACCTCAGTGTGTCATTTCGCTTACGTGCATGATCACAGCTTCGCGCGCATCTATAGTCTCCCTGCGAGGCCCTGTTTCTGTATACTTTTATATTTGATTTCAGTTTGCTTGTCATCTTGTCTAAGCCCTTATCTGCATGGTACGCCCTACTAGTCAGGCTGGCTGAGCTTCACTCGCCACTGCGCAAGGCCGCAAAAAGCTGAAAGCCGGACACATGAACTGCTCATGCTCAGCCTCCAGTTAATAAAAACCTCGCGCCACTGGCAGCTTTCCTTAGTTGCTCAAGTTGAGCCATAAGAGCAATACATTATGGAAGAGCAACGGCCTGGGTGGATCCGTCGCCGTCAAGGTCGTAAGTCTAAGAAAAGAGAGGCGCGTAAACGTGCCGATTCCGAGTCTACCTCTGCAGGCTTCACGGCGGCTGGTGCCTCCGTTCTCAGTAAGCTTACTTTATTTGCGCTAATTTTGTAGCAATTTGATCTGCGAAGGTGGTTTGTTATAACGAAGCGTACGCATTTGGGTTGGTTGGTTCATGTTTACACAGGTGAAAAACAGCGCTAAAATGACGGGACAGGATAGGACACAGGACAGGTTGTTGATTAGCAACGAAACTTGGTTGCTAATCAGCGCCCTGTTCTGTGTCCTATCTTGTCCCTTCATTTTAGCGCCGTTTTTCACTTTTGTTATAACGAAACCAGTGTTCCTGATCAGAAGATCAGACGACTTGCAAAGCGTGCTCAACAGCTGCCTGATTTATCAAGAAATTGAGTTCGGTGGCGGAACGGGTCATCCTGGCTACTCTCGTTAGACACAGAGCTGGCTTTCGTGTGTACGGACCGTAATGGCGAGTTCAGCTTCTATGAAATCGTTTGGTGCGTTTTCGCAGTGTAAGCAAGTTGGCACGCCGGTTCTACAACTAGCTTTCGTCTTCAGATGAGGGACGGGCAAATCGGGAGTATTGTAGTGTTGTCGTATTTAGCTTGTTTGTTACGGCAGCCCATTACTTTTATCATCTGCTGATATCTTGAAGCGAAGCGTGGACTGTACACACTGAGGTGACGGGTTTATTGAATAAGGAAGGTTCTGTGGGCCTGCTCCTACGTAATTGTGGCTTTGTGCGGTGCAGGAAATACGACTGACAAATGATGTATTTGCACCTATGAAAAGTTCGTGCAGCAAAATTTCGGTACATGTGGCCGAGACCTAAACCTTGATATGCCCACGTACAAAGTCACGGGTTCTGATTCCTGGTCTCGCTACGTTGTCACGTTGTTATTAGCCCTTTGAATTAACCCGTACAAACAATCCATGACCAACTAACCATGCTCTTTTTTTGTGGCTGGGATTTTGGTTACACTTTAACGTTATAACGTAATCGTGCTATCAAGTCTGTGGTGTATTTGTTACCAGGACATTATTTCGTCACTAGGTCTTCACCGTTATTAAGGGGACCACCAGATCCATGCTGCTCAAGGGCGCTGACTTAACGCTTGGTGCTTCATTTTTACGTTTCTGAGAATCTGAAGATAGCGCCCCTTCTTATTTTTTTTTAAATGCTTGAATTCACATCGTAACGATGATTTCGCCGCACTTGAGAGCTTGAACACGTAGTCAAACTTCAGAGCAGCCCATCATAATGCTTTGACCTTGCAGTCTGAGGCCTTTACGCGTTGTTTAATAGTAGCACTTCTTATGCCAACCATTCCTGACTATACGAATGTCTGGTTTTTTTTCCCCCCGCAGATAGGATGGGACAGCAAATCCTCGCGTTCCTGCAGCAAGTATGGTGGATCCTGTCTGTGGGGCCCGCCCGCATCTGGTCATGGCTGAACATGTAGGCGGGATCACGTCAACGTCGTCAGCAAAGACACCTTCCCGTGAAATGGCGTGTTACAAAATCAACCGACCACGTGCAAAGGGCGCGAAGAAAGTGACGGAATGTTCCGCTGATCAGCCACTTTTCACAGGAATTTTTAGCCATTATTTCAGCATCCAGGGTTCACGACTGCTTTAATCTTCCTGTACACTGTCACCCTTTCACCAATTTTATCAGTCATATGGACTGCATGATCAAATAAACGTAATTTCATGAGACCCTTGCATTTGGTGACCTGTTCTTGTGCAGCATGCCTCTACATTTCTGGTGATGTAATGGTCACGGGGATGTTAATTTCCTCTTACGTTCCTGTAATACGTGGTAATGTTGCATTAGGCGTAGATCCCTTCCGCGGTAATATATGCGGATTGATTAGTGCTTCTCTGGCGTCCAGAAGGAAATACCTTAAACTTGCGCATAAACACACTCATCCCGGTGTATGAGTGCGTTGGATGAGTTCACGTGGTGGAACAGTGAGGCCGTGCGCACTAAGAAATGATAATGCCGGGCATGTGTGCACGCCTGCCGAGTTATTGCATTTGTTGTTTTATTGATTCCGCAGCTAGAGTACAAGATTTGCCCTCGCATACATTGGGAGGAAGCACTGCACGGGCCTGGGCCGACCCGGGAGCCCGGGCTCGGCAAGGTCCACTGGCCGCTTAAGGTCGTCCAAAGCGTTTTTCGTCGAGCACAGGCCGGACCCGGGATTGAAGCCACGCGGCTGTTCATTAAAATGACCAAATCAGGCCTTCGAGCGCACGTGAACGTTATGCATTGCGTGGTACAAGGCATTCTGTAAACAAGCAGTAGTGGCACATGCAAAAAAAGATAGCTGTTAGTATACTGAAGTATAGAAAATAGGAAAACAAATGACATTGTGATTCTTCCTCTTCTACCTGGAGAAGCGGTTTCCATAGCGGCCATAGCCGTCGCATTTCGATGAAGGCGAAATGCCAGAGTACCGTGCACTCAGATTTAGGTGCACGTTAAAGAACGCCAGGTGGACGATGATTTCCGGAGCCCTCCACTATGGCGTGCCTCATAATTGCATCGTGGTTTTGGCACAAAAAACTCTAAATTATTATTGCATTTCCAGTTGATTGTATAGTAACACGTGACAACGTGAGTGCTCTGCTTTTTGCGCTTACATGTGAAAGGCGTGGTGGAGGTGTCCCAAAGCATCGCTCAGTGGCGCTGCGACTCTTGACAGGCAGCGCCATCGCTGGCAGAAAAATAGAAACTGGGGATAAACGTCGCGCATTTTCCCTTCTCTGCCGCTCGCTTCCGTGCATGTGCAGAGCTCTCGCGCAGCGCTTCGCAATGTACCGCTTGAAAAAGATCTCCCCGCTGGAGAGGCACTTCGAAAAGCGAACGTAATCAAAGGAGAAAAGGTCGTTCATCACATTAATCGATGTTCCACGTTGTCGCCTATGAAAAACATGTGATTGTTGTTTAGATGTGCACGCTGGCAGTGGCAAACGCGCACTGTAATGAACGAACTTTCGCGGCGTGCAAAAAAAAAAACAAAAAAAAAAAAACAAAGAGAAATAAACAAAGATTACACGGCCGTGGCACTAAAAAAGCCTGAGAAGGTTCGAGCCATGCCCTCCGTACCGCTGGATCATCACCCGCTGACTTAGCCACGAGGCAGCTATAGCTTAGCTTAGCTTTAACCGCTGCAAGTAAAACTGCTCTCCTTGTCTGCCTGTCTGTTTTTTTTTTCGCTTCTCGCTTCGTGTTTGCACTCCTTTTATATGAGAATATCGACTTTACAGGTGTATAAGACTTGCTGCGCGAACGCGGCTCAGCGTGAGAGGTGCCGAATTTCAGGCGCGATACGGTATCGGGCGACGAGCTCGCGCAAAGCGCACCCGTAGACGCCCACTCGAAGCAATGTACGAGTGCGCGGTGTGCGTGAAAGAAAACCGCATAATCTCCGAAGGTGGCAATAACAATTCCCGAATTAAGTGCCAGTTAGATTCAGCGGCTTAAATATATACCACGCTAATAAAGCGACAAAAACAGAACAAACTAGCAAAACGATGTCGAAGTTAGCTCAAAATGCACAGGCGTTCGTTCCGGCGCGATGATGCAGCTTTCCCGACGTGTGAATTGCAGGCGGCGAACCTTTGACAATGTGCGGAGTTCAGTTGAAAGCAACCAACACCGCAACGCTAACCGCGGTATGACGTATGTGAGTGTGAACATCCAACAAAGACAGCTAGGTCTCACAAACACAAGGAATCAAAACACAAAGTTGCTTCAACATACACAACCGTAATTGGATGTAAAAAATGCCAGACGGCGAGCAATCACTACTGCAGTCGTTGCATGCACGCGCCGCGTTACGTACTGATTCAGGTAGTCGAAACAAACGATTTCAAGCGAAGAATTGAGTCAGCGAAAACGGAAGGCTAGACAGAGCTAGGACTTTATTCCTTTAACTGCGGTGATCCACGCTTGTGTACTATCTCTCTAGTACGACTTGTCCGGGAACTGATACAGTTTTACAGGTGGATCGCGTGCCTTGGACTGTGTGCACTGCTGTGGCACACAGTAATACTTCGGACCTCGCTTCCGCTTTCGTGGGGTCGCTCCTACTATCGCGGAAATGCAGCTTCGCAAAGCAAGCCTCTCGGTTCAGCGTGACAAGCTCACGGCACAACGTCTAAGCTCCCCGCACCGACCGAAGAACGCATGCGCACGCGTGCCGCCGCTGTCGGTGAAACAGGCTGAATCGGCCGCGCCCTCCGCCGCGTTTATCCCCAGTTTCACCAGCGCTTCTCTCCAGAGCCGTAGCGCGGCGTTATCGTCGCTCCGCAAACTTGAGCTTTGGTTCCCTATAGTCTATGTAACAGAATAAAGCACCAAGCAGGCAGAGTAAGCAGGGACATTATTTTACTCTCGCTCCTGCGTTTAGAGCAAGCATATATAATAGTCTGCGCAGCTGTGAGCGGTCGGTGTGGCTCCAAATTTGGTGACGTGACGGCTAATGGCCAGGGAACAGCTATGACAAGCATGCTCAGGCGGAATAATTGCCGGCCATGTAGGCCAGGCTAACCGCGCCTGTTGCAACACCACAACCACCACCACCACCACCACCAGCACTGGTCGGATGAGCCACAGCTCGGGAATTTTGACAATTTACACTGGTAGTAACTTTAACGATGATGAAATAATAATGACGAAAGAAATATAACGCGTGCCGCATCTTAGTTTGACATTGAAAGCACTGCTGTTTCTGTCACGCTCTCGAAATGTGAGCCCAGTCACGAATGACGTGAAACTGTTTTAACGCGTTGAAGAGCTCGTTTCACAGAGATTCTGGTGTCGGCATCGGTGTCGTTGGTTGTGAGCGAAAAATCCGTGTTGTCCGTAAGCGAAAAATTGAGAAAGATGCAAATAAAACGAATAATAAAAACCTTCGGGTCGAGTGAAAATCGAACTAAGGCCCTTTGCGTGGCAAGGAAGCGCTACCACAGAGCCACGCCATTACATAAAACTGCTTCAAAAAAAAAAAAAAAAAAAAAAAAACTACACAAAAAGTGCGCAGCTTGCTCTCGTGGCGCAAGGCTGGAGCCATCAGCGGAGCTAGTGTTCGAACAAGCTAAGTTTCTGGTAGTAATGCCAAGCTCTTGCTAGAAATGGTAAATTTTTGCTGGTTGTACTAAGTAGGCCTATAGACTTGGCTAAACATGTAACGTGACATGATTTTAGTCGAAAACATTCAGCGCTATCAAACAAGGACGTAGGGTACCGTTTACTAACACGCCCAAAAAGCGGCAATGATTTTAGTCACGTGACTAGGTGTCACATGGCTTTTGGCGGGAACATGTCACGTGACTAGCTATTACGTGATGTTGCGCAATTTTAGTCACGTGAGTTAATGTTACGTGATTTTGTCACCTGACTTGATGTTGCGTGGTGTTACATAATTCTAGTCACGTGACTAGTTACGGCTTTCTACTAGCTCTTGTAGATACCTATTTTCGAAAATATTTAGTACAATTACGCCTTCATTAGTCTAGTTGCAGGGGCTGGGCATTGCACACTTGGTGCATACACGAAAGACGCCTTCGTCATCTTAATATGCAGCGCGGCTCTTACCGTACGCAGTCATTTCGGTTAACGATATGAAGAGCTACGCTTGCACAGATACTCAGTGTCTACGCCCTCCATAATATCCTTTTCCTGCACTTACCGTAGGAACGTCTGCTAATAAAAAAAATGATAAAAAACCTGACGATTGGGTATAGTTCAGAAGCCATTGGCTTGTACGCTGCCACCAGTGGAGGCTAATGGGTGGCGTATTGTGGCAACACAGCAGTGTGGATGTCGACTTCGTACTTTATATAAATAAATAACTATTGAAACAAATAAACGAGTAAAGACTTCGTGTGACAGAAATTCAACAGAGGGACCCTTATACTAAAATCTAAAGTTCTAACCCCAACGCCGGACGCATGTTCTACGAGGGCGGTTATAACATATTTAACGACGTTACGCGTGAAAGCAAGAGTTTTTAGATGCTTGGCATTTTTATACAGGGCGGACTGTTATCCTCTCGCAGGGTGATATGCTCTGGCAGGTTCATATGCGTGACGAGTATTATAAAACAGATTTTTGCCGTTGGTTTGTTTCTCTGCATGTACACCAATGATTTGGGAGGCCTCAGCCATCACTGGCGCCGCTTTTGGACACGTAATTACACTGTTGCTCGATCCAACCGGTGTCCCATCTGCATGCGTCATGCTTCCACGCTTACCGCTCATTTAACTGGACATCAGCACTGACTTTCATATAAACATACTAGTTATCTTGTCCACGTCACTGCCTCGCACGCCCTGCAAATAGGCAGTCTGGAGAATGGGCGATACCACGCATAGCTAAGCAAGAGCTGTGTCAGTTGCGCATACGCGATATGTGGGTTATACTAGCACGACGGCAGGAAGCCGCATTTGCTAATTCGTTCTTCTAAGCCGCGCATGGCGTACTGCATCAAGGATCTGTGTCTGTACTGCTGCGGTTGTTGGCATGCCTTGCGTGCGGTCGATTTTAGACTGGTTTGGCCAGCGTCCCGTTATGGTCATATCGATTCCGCCGAATCTCCCGGAGGCTCCAGTTCCACTCCTTTTACCGAAGGTCCCCGTTCCACTCTCTTTTCCGGAAGTTC
The DNA here is from genome assembly GCA_030522465.1 of Rhipicephalus appendiculatus. Lineage (NCBI taxonomy): Eukaryota > Metazoa > Arthropoda > Arachnida > Ixodida > Ixodidae > Rhipicephalus > Rhipicephalus appendiculatus. Next base: position 970,002 of record JALIZH010032920.1, on the reverse strand, counting down.
CGGTTTTGCCGCCTCTTCCGAACCCGCCAGTTCCACCACATATTCCGAACGTTCCAGCTCCAACCCCCCTCTTAAACCTTCCAGAACTACGACCCCGGCTAAACTTCTAATCCCCTTCGCATCTCATGAACCTTCCGGGTCCACCCTTGGATGCTTCGCGGTGCTTGGAGCTTCACTTCAGGGTAAGTTCCTTTCTCTGAGTTGATTTTGCAACGGTCTGAAAAACGTAAGTGTGCTTCGTAAAATCGCGAAACGTCCTCTTGTTTGGCATGTCTCTTTCGAAGATAGAAACCGTTCGAAGCCTGCAATGCAGCTTTCCCGCACGGTCAAATTTGATGCACAATGGCGGAGCGAATGCACTTCACTGTCGTCGTTATGTGTAGAGTAGGGTTTCGCGTATTCGTCTAAGGTTACTGCGGCTTCTACGAAATCCTGTGCTGAATTCTTGAAGCTGCTGCAAAAGTATATATTGAGATCTAAAGTACGCAAAGTAATCAGTGGAAGGACTATGAAGGGACAAAGCAACGTTAAGCAGCCATCTGCAGGAGCTAAACCTGTATGTGCCTTAACATTTCACAGATTATGTGGCGCACTGCAACTATTCATGAATTCTCGCTTCTAAAGGTCACGCAAGTCTTCCATTTTGTGCTATGTGCCACAGGAAATTGAGCAATATTTCAGTCGCGTTGTATTTCATCTTTCTTATGGCGACCCTTCGTATTGACTTGGTATGAAATATTTGGTGGCAGGTAGTGTGATTTGTTCAACTGCTTCGCAGCTGCGTTGAATAAAAGAGCGTGCTGCAGGCGCTTCTGCTATGTTACGATTTTTTTACTTGAATTTTATGTGCGATGAGCGCAGCCGTTCCCCGTAGTGTTGTAAATGTGCTTCAAAATTAATTTATTTGACCTTACGCGCTTGACCAATGAATGATTATGCAGCACGCTGTAGTATGTAACTCCGGAAATATTTCCCAGTACCTGTGGTTCTGAACGGACAAATAAATTTGAGGGCATGAACTTCCCCGCTATCTGTCCTTCAAAAGTGCGACTGGGATATCGAGCTCGGCAGCGGTATGCTATTACCTCTGAGCAATGTCGACAGCTGCCGTATACAGTTTTGCGCAATTTGGAGGTTATTGCGTGAGAGACGAACGGCATGTTTCGGAACAGTGATAATAAAGATTTTAGATTCTTCTCTTCCTAATTGGCTGTTCCTTGCTACAACAATCACCATGACAATCTCGCCACTGTCTTTCTATCCATTCTCTCAAGCGTAAAACTTGGTTGGCTTTCATTTTCGCGGTAGATAACAATACTGGTAGGAAAGATCTGGTAAAGCGCCTGCTTAGCACTGCTTGATTGGAACGATCTTTTACGTTGCACAAAATATACTGATCTCATCGTAATACTGCCTTGCATGCCAATAAAATGGTGCAAATGATTTTTGCAGCAGCGTATTACCCTTGCAGTAGTCGATGCGATCCCAGACAACTTGCCGTAAGTGAAATACCTTAATGGCGCCTTCCTCAGGCGGGAGTGACTATAGCTTAATGAACAGGAAAAATAGTAAAGAACGCTTGTCTGATACCCCCCCGCGCCTCTCCAGAGCGATATATGGGCAGCGGCGCTGTTGGTCGACGCTTGCGTTGCTAAAGGCTCCGCACTAAGCGTGCGAGCATAAAAGATGGTGATATTAGGAGTTCGACCAAGTGCTTGCAGCTGTGTTTGTACGGTTCGCAGTTTATGCACATGCGAAGCAACCGCCTCTTTAACTGGCACACTATCACTGAAATTGCATGCGAAATTTCTTAACATTCGCGTTAGCCTAGTCCAACGATATTTGTCTGAATTTTCAGCAATGTATTCCACAAAATGTGATAAGCATAACGTGCGGCTGCATTAGCCAGCTGGTATTCCGCTTTATATTTTGACAACGATCCTAATGCCCAAGATTCTCAATCACCCTCGTCCTTTTCTTTCCACAGATATGCTGCGGATATGCATGTTCATGGCGTCACACGGAATGCGTGCCGTGTTGCCGTCTTGGCTCCGTTCATGGCTTAACATGTAGGCGGTATCCGGGCGGCGACATCTTGGAAGATGGCGTGTTGCCTACGAAATGGCGTGTAACAAAGTCAAACGACATCCGGGCAATCATTCGAAGAAGGAAAACCTAGCCATTCTTTTTGGCATTCGGCAATCTGAATTGTTCCAAGCCCGCAGTACACTGAAACCCCACCTCGTTGTGAACCAGTCTTGTCGACCATAGGATCAAATAAATGCCATTTCGTGGGAACTTTTACGCAATGTAGCAGTTACTTCTTCACCTGACCGCACTCAAGCAATAGCATATATTGCGTGTGCTCAAAAATGTCACGTCCATTCAACTTTGCGAATAGGGCTGATGACGAAGTTGCCGTACTTATTTCTAGCAAAAATGCGGAATCTCATCGCATCACTTACTTCCTGTAGACCGGACTTTGTAGACCGAAAAAGTGCAGGTGTCTTTGGTCCTGGACTGCGAGTCCACTGTCAAGAACGATCACGATACCTTTCACACTGTCCCTAACACATGCTTGTCTTCATGATTAGAAGCAGCTCTTAAACGAAACATAGTAGAGATGTGGCCCATACACAGAGACTCTGGGTTCACAGTGTCGGCGCACAGTCCTTCAACAAGGGCACAGGGACTGCGGAGACTCTTGCACAGGAATCGCACGGCTTGGTGACGTAAGAGCTGATGGTAAGTGAACACTACTGGCTTGATGTCGCAGTAAAGTTGCCACCATTAGTGTTCGCTCACCATTACTTGTTACCCCAAGAAGCGGCGCAGTCCCTTTGTTAGCCACTTTCAGAGATGATCGCATGGCTTGCACAAGGTGTTTGCCATGACATGGCAAACTGCTGCAGCTTAACTTCCCAAAATATCACCCTATCGGCGTTTTGCCACATAACATCTAGGAATCAAATTAAAGAGGTTTGAGCTTTCAAATTTTACTGAACAGTGGGCGCATCAGAAAAATTGGCTTGACAGCATCTCATTGACGAAGACTGCGAAGTGTGGATTGTGTCACATTGGTTCATAGTGGTTTACGCTGTTATCTTTACAATGTGTCTCAACAAGTGGCAGCCTGTGTAGATTAGAATTGATAAGATCTTGTTTTTTTATTCCAGAGCAGCACCATAACCGCCCTTTAGGCGACTCGTTTGCCAGTACAGTATTTCTTTTGAATAAATTAGCAAGGTATTGAAATGTCGAGTGCACCCTTACAACCGTTTCCATGATTGCAAGTGCGTACCGTAGTGCAGTATAGTATTTGTAGACGCCAAACGGTAACGCTAATAGCTCAGGAAGGTCGAGCTTCATCGCAGCCGCAAAATATTGTAAACGCAAAAACGAAATCCATGTCAGAGCCGACCGTCTCACTGCAAAAATAGCTGTGCAAGTACTGCACCCAGCTGACGCTTTCATTTCGTCCCTATGTTGCGTTTACGTGGCCAACTGCCTTGGTTAGTTATGCGCCACCGACCTAATTGGAAGAAACACTTCATAATTAAAGCTAGATTGCGGTGATTGGGTAAGTTGGTTAGTATTCATGTTGAAATATGAGCGTGCAGAAAAGACAGACTCTGTGAAGTTCGCAAAATGCGCTTCTTTGCCAAATTCTCGGTCACTGTCGTTCGTTCGAATCAAGATTTCAGCATAAACAACTTGCATAGTTATCGCCAGTTAAAGCGATATTTGTGAACACTGACTTTCATTATTTATTCATCAGTAAATATGCCCGCAAAGATTCACGCATTTTCGCCGCCATCATAGCTTTGGCCTTTGCTCCGTTGAATTTAGCACAGGGAATAATGGGTGGCGGAAATAAAAAAAAAACATATAACAGAGTATGAAATCAACAAGGATATGGCAGTGCTATTTTCACGCATAACATTACATAGGAATTTAGCGACTTAGTATATTGAAAGTCACCATGCATATCTGCTAAAAACGGCAGGAGTACATGTTCGCGAGCATTAAAACAGGGAAGACCGAAGCGCTAATAACATGGCCGCAAGCCAAAACAGAGCAAGCTCCGCAGTAACGTGACGGGTACTATCGCAAGCAAAGCGAAATTCGGTCTGATAAGTTGAGCGACTACAATACTCGCACTTCGTTCCTACCATACCGGCAGTACAACAATGCAACATTTGACAAAATGTTTTGGCGTACCTTTTCTTGGGGATGCGACAATATTCAGTGCAGTGTGAGCGCACTTTTAGAGGGAGCTGACAGCGAGTTTATGATCTACTTTGCTCTAGCGCAGGTGCAACTTAGCACGCGTTGAAAGTTGCACACGCTAGGCAATGCAACAGCGCTAGGTGATAGGGCCTTCCCACCCTCAACACGACTCACTCTGACATGATAAGCATGGAATTTATGCCGCGGGTAGCAGCGATACCATGCTAACGTCATAATCCTTCGTGTCGGCGTGTGCTTGAGTCCCCTACGCGCTAAACAAGCAACTAAGAATCGCACGGTGAGCCCAACCCTGGAATAAAGTAGGCAGCAAGACCTGGTTACCATTGTGTCAGGCATTTATGGACATAATCTTGTCATCTTCAAGAAAGAAACGACAAGCACCAATGCACGTTAGTGCGTATAACTTGGGGACCACGTGAACGATGAATACGTCCTTGTTTGCGCACACCAGAAGAGCGTCACATGCTTATAAAAGAGAGCTTCGACAGGAGCGATCGTCACGACGTTTCTTGCATGTTACTTCTGGCCGGCATTGAATTTTTCCGTGTGTTTTACGAGATTCCCGTGAAAAAGAAGACCAGGAGTGAAGGTGTCGTAATATCACAGCTTACATAAATCTGCGCTGTCACTTTAGGCCGCACTCTATATTGAACGCTGTACATCTGAAAGTACTGCTACATGCAAACTAGGTGACGTGAGAAACTTTCTTTTTGTCACATATTAAAGCAAGTGGTGTATCAATGCTTCTAGCAATGAAACGAATCGAAACGTAACACTTGTTGGCTTTATTTACACATCATGGTTTATATATGTACTCCCTATAAAAGGCTGCTTTCAAAATGATTGAACTTTATTACTGTGCGAATAGCTATACGAGTGCATAAAATTCACAGCACCCCAGTTTAAGACAGTCTTGGGCAAATTGCATTCAAACACAACGCAGAACGTTTCGCGTTATTCCCTGTACGGTCATATCAGTCTGGCTTCACAGTGGCTTCACCGATGCACTCCCGCCAGACGTTGAGGACGTGTCTTCAGTCTCGCCTTCGCTGCTGAAGCCCTGAAATCACGCAAAGATGAGGCACTCATTAGTAGGGCCTCTACCACCCTTCAAGAACATATCTATGTATACTCAACAAAGACAGTCTGGTATCATAATAATAACCATTGTCTTTGTGGCGTGCATTTCTTTCCTTTAAACACCAGGTGTACGGCGCTTTCAGGTGACGAATGGCGTGTAATCTATCATTGTGACGTGGCATGCTTCATGGGAATGTGTCTGTGACCGTGTTTTTGAAAAATAAACGCGAGCAAGCTATTTGACGCGAGCAAGCTATTTGACGAATGCTTCTGAGGGACAAAGAGGCGATACTGAATGGGTTCAACTGTTTTTAGAGTTTACCACTATAAATTCACAGGGTGGTGGTGCAAGAGTAATAGGTTAACTGAAGCGTTAATGACTTAGCGGTAATGATTTTATTACCACGGCCTTCATGGGAACCTTTTACACAGCTTGGTTTCCTACGTCTGAAAGTATACCAGTTATCATACGCGAATCACTATAGTTCCTCGTTCCATTTAGCGACATAGCCGCATTATAAATACCTGTGTATTTAAACAAAACAGAAGTTCTGAGGAAGACGAAGACTTGAAGGGATGAAAAAAAAAATCATTCACTAAGGAATGTAACTGGAGCCAACGTTTCAACGAAGACATTTCCGTTTGTCGAAACGTTGACTCCCGCGACACTTCCCGTTCGATGATATTATTGACACTTCTTTTACGCTAGAATTCATTCCAATTACTAAAAGACGTCAACTTTTATCATTATCGTAAGCAAAGGTCGATCGTGCCTGAAAATAGCAGACAAAAGCGAACAGGCATACCAGGAGTCTGCCAAGACGAATGCATTCTAACTTCGTAATTCTTTTTTTTCTAGATATGCCACTATCCACATCGGCACCTTCTGTCGTTCCTATTCAGCTTTGCGAGAAGGATAATTTGAACAAATAATATAAATAACCTGAATAAGACCAACAGTGCGGCAGGAATCGTTCAGCTGCATTCGTAAAACTTCATTGTGGAGCATTTCAGCACCACATGCTCTTACACACACGCACCCAGACTCACATGTGCACAGGAACATAAATGAAATAGTATTTTGCTAAGCTGAACCATACATTTTCATGGCGAGCGCACTAGTAGAAGATTTTTTTTTAATGGGTCTGCTTGAACGTCATAGTTGAACTCGTAGCGCCAAAGGTTTCTGTACTGCTTTAAAATTCACATAGAGATTCACAGATTCACGTACCTCCAGTTCTTGCAGCACTTGGTCGATAAAATCAGTGGGGTCTTTTCGATACCTGTACGCGGCCGCAATGGCATCTCGAAACATCTGCACACAAATTAAAAGGAGGTTGCGAAAGCGATAACAACAACGAATAAACCTATGCAGAAGATGATAAAGAACAGTTATTGGACAAAATGAACAGGAAAGTAAGGATTCAAGAAAATAACTAAAGTGGCAACAGTAACAGCAGGTGTTAATTGTAACAACAGCAGTGTAACAACACAATGATGTCCTGCAGCAGCACTTCGAGGTCTTTCAACTTCCTGAAAACGATCGCGATGATGACGCATTACTTGTTATAACATAAGGTATTCAAAGGCCATATCACCACGTTCGAAATGTTACATAAGCTGGACGAGTGAGGAATATAAAGCGAAGTATTCAGAACAGCACTTTCCTTAGCGGAATTAGGCAAATCTCCCGACCAGAAAAGCTGCTACTGCGGTAAAAGCAGCTAGACTTTGCACAGTGTGGTCTTGTAACCGGTACTTGATTTCCTTCTGTTACCATTGGTTTTCTTTTACTTATGTTCAACGTAACCTTGCGAGACGCGAAGTACAATTGCATTCGTAGAACGAAAACTTCTAGCAAGGTCTGATGAAACGGTTATTAGGGGCTTTATCATCATGAGTGATGATAAAGAAAGCAAGAAAAATGTCATCACGTTTCAAACGCGTTTCCATACATCTTGGAACTTACCTTGACAACGTTTGTGCCGTCAGACGCGGACACGAAATAGAAAGGCATTCCGTTTTTCTTTCCAAAGTTGAAGCTCTTTTGAACGACAGTACTGTCAGCTGTAAGAGAACCAACGTTGAAGTGTAAGACCACATTTAAACTACAGAATGCACTTCTCATTATCCGGTTTCATTTTTTCGACACACAAGCATAAGGTCACAAAGTCACACTATTCTAAATGATTTTAGCAGCTTTTTGTAGTCCATGCTTTTTCTGCTATGATCTTTTAGTTGGTCAAGCACTCAGAAAGACGACGACAGAGTTTAAAAATGCACAGGCCATGCGCTCTACCTTTTGCATTTCTTAAACTTCCTCCTCATTTCTGTGAGTGCTAAGAAAACAATTATAAAAAATGAATGTGCATTAAGTAGCTCAATTTACAGTTATATTATGCAATAAATTATGCTACTTACAGCAGCCCTTATATTTACGCGTCTAATCACGCTATTTACGCATCGCGCGAAGTTATTGGAAATGATTTAAAGTTATTACTTGCAAACACACGTTAGACACCCAAAAATGATTATCTTGCTACCATCATTTCTGTTCAGTAAGCCCATTACGGATCAGAATACGGCAGTGCAGAATTTTGTGAAATGTACTAATGAATGTACTGAAGATTCGCATAGGCATGGAATGCGCGCTTCACTTCCAACACGACACGACGAGCTGGCGTGCAACGGGAAAAAAATCCTGATTGTCAAAGCAGGATAGATAGAAGGGGGCAGTTGATCAAAGATTCGGTGTACGAAGGTTAACAATGTCACGTAATGCTCTTCAATGGTTTTAATGCCTATATAAAGCAACTACAACGCCATTTCACAACGTTGTCCAAAATGTAGCCGTTTTCTTGGTGCACGACTTTAGAGGTAATATTTTCACTGGCCCTTAAAGGAGCACTGACACAAAATTTCGAAGGCGAGATAATGAGTGAAATAGATGTATGTGGAGACATAGACAACGCCTACGAAATATCAAGGGCAAATATAGCCTAGAACATATTTAAAATCAATTTCAAAGTGCATGCCGCACGACTGAGCGAGATGCGAGCCCCTCGCGACGCCGACATCAACGTGGTAGCAATGTAAACGAACTACGTCATGATTTTGTGTTGGCTGGTTGTTGGTTGTGCCCTTGCGCTACCTGCGATTTCTTCCTCCGTGCCTGCGGCTGTCAGTGCGGCACCCGCTCGCGCCCGTAGCGCCCGCTCTCGCGCGCGCCGCCTACGTCACAGTTCTGCGTGGTCACGTGGCCAGCTGCGTTTATCTTGCTACCGGAACTGCTCCTGACTAGCTCGGTGCTCTTTGAAACCGAAACTGCGACTTGGCGCTCTAAAAACGTCTGTAAATATAACTAACCGTCGCGCACTCGCGCAAACGAGGTTTCCAGCCGTGATAAGTGGGTCGTAAGCTACCTATTGCAACAATAAAAACAAGGTGCAAAATTTTTGTGTCAGTGCTCCTTTAACTCGTTGAGCTAACGTGCGGAAAGCCCGCGAGGAATCGTGACTGGTGCTGTGCTCGAGGAGGTGTGAACGTATTATTGAAATTTGAGGTGACGCTACTAGGTGCGAATCACAAACACGTAAACATATTGCATGTACATGCAGTTCTAGGCCAAGTGACATAAGCGAAATCGAAAATTGTGCGATTCTCTCAAAATAGCATTATCCTGAGGAAGCAGTTCTTTTCAAATGACAGCGAAAGAAATAATCAGAAAATAATAAGTAACCAGTGCTATTGTGTGGCTTTCAGTTTTGATGGTCCGGTTATTAAACATTGTTTATATACCGTTCATATACCTGATCTAGAAAACGTTCAGATAAATTCTATCCTTCGTAGTGACAATTTAGCTTGAACGAAACTATTAAAATCACCGGTAAAAACAAAAGTAATCGCCCAGATGTCTTATACAATTATGTTTTCGCAGGCTACATACAGAGCTTAAATATACACTGTAGCGAGTTTGGTGCCGTGGCGACAGAAAGTGTTGTAAGCATTGCTCACCATCAATTTTGTTTGCTACGCAAAGACAAGGTATTGCAGGCCTGTGCTCTCTGAGCTCCTTGTACCAGTTGGAGAGGTTCTTGTACGTGATCTTCCTTGTGACGTCGAAAACCTGTTGAGTAGAGTGTGATATTAGCTCGAGAAATTGGGATGTTCACAACGTCCCGTGGATCCAAGAAGCTAGACTGTGCTTGAATTTTATGAGACAAAGCGACTTGCGTACGAAAGGGGACGCACGCTGCTTGCATATACTATATTGCCACGCGTGTTTTATTTCGATGTATTCGAATTTCGCCCGCAAAGACAATGTTTGAGGAGCTTTGAGATTGCTTGAAATCAGTGTGTTAAGGTTGCGCGCAGGTCGCGGATAGTCTTGTTTATTCGAGACTTTATGTGGCCCCCAGTGACAGGCCCGTAACCGAGGGGGGGGGGGGGGCTACCCCCCCCCCCCGAAAATCAGATGGAAGGGGGGTATTTTACGGAGGACAAGTAATAAAGAGGGGTGTTTTTCAAGGCCTTCAACAAGTGCCCCCCCCCCCCCCCCCCCCTGAAAAAAATTCCTGGCTACGGGCCTGCCCAGTGATAACGCTGGAACCTTCGATAGCACATGTATGAAAGCTGACGCACTTTACCGCTTGGCAGTTTATTGACGGCCGACCCTCTGTTTGCTGCTATCAGTGTACATAGTGTAGTGCTTGTAGTTTGAATTTTCGTTGCCCGGACACAAGTTCACCCAAATAGAAAGTTTCTGAGCATATTGTAGTAGCGCTAACTTCAGAAAAGAAAGAAAACAGAAGGAGAGGAAAGACAGAGAGGAGCTACACTCCCAACTGTTTATTCAAAGGAAGGCTTCCTAATGTATACAAAAACTCGTGCATGCACACATAGGCGTGCGCAAGGTTCCCCTTCAAGGGGAACCTTGCGGCGCCATCCTTTTGTGTCGCCATCCTTTGACCAATAAACAAACTAATAAACGCTCGCGACGACGCCAATGCTGTATACGGCGTTGAGCAGCTTGCAAGTAGTTCATGCAAGGGCGGCGCCGCGGCAGTTTAGTGTTCTGTATTGATCCTCCCAGATGGCGCGACACTCTGCAAGCCCCAGCAAAATCGGCCATGGGCATGTCCGGGTTTAGGAACGCAGTTTCGCAACTGACGCGATTAAAGAACTGTGCAATGGCTCTAGGTGCATTCTTTGATAGCTAGTGACAATATGTTCTCCCGGCTTATCTGAGATTAACAGCTTATTTCTAAACTAGACTGAAAGGTGCTCTGCGCGTTGTGTTTTGCCATAGATCGAATTTCATGTCGGCACCAAGAAAATGCCTCTGAATGCAAGATACTTTAAAATTGGCACTGTCTTACACCACACAGCACGCGTTAACGTAGCCTTACCAGAATACACGCGTCCGCATGATGGTAATAAGAAGGGTGAAGTGTCTTGAACCTCTCTTGACCGGCGGTGTCCCAAAAGTCTGAAATGACACGCGATGCTTGTTTAGTTCTCCTAAATAGACACCGCTGTAGATCACGTTCTACTAGAAAAGGTGGGGATATCATACAGATACAACGTTAATTATTTCAAGAGACACAGCATGCGCTCTAAGAGAACTATAGTCTTAACATTCGTATGCATCGGTTGAAGACACGCAGTTGCATTCTAACTGAAAAATAAATTCCAGTAAATGCCAATAAGTACTGAATAATAAGGAGCAAACTAATTTGCCTATTATGACCAAGAGCACGAGGGCTCTGATTTAGAGTCTGTGTCTATAGAAATACATTAATGATGATTGAACACATACCAACAATTACAGGTTCCCCATCGACTTTCGTCTTGTGCCGTAACAGTGTGAGCGCGTAGGTTGAGGCCTGGTGAGGCTTGCTGAAAACGCAGGCATCGAAATGGTGTAGTTAAGAGGAAAATAAAGGTTTCATAGCGTTTATTCACCGCGTAATATGAGATGTAGCAGTGAATGAGGTAATGTTCACCAAAAAGGATACTAGGCGTCCAGTAGGAATCGCTCCACGAGCCTGCATTGAACACAAGGAAAATGCAGATATGTTAGACGATAATAAATGTTCATAAACTTAGTCACAATATAAAATCACTGTTGTGGTGGTAAGGACTTACGAGGCAGGGACGAATACAAAACACGGGGAATGTAAACGCTCAATGTTGCTAGACCCTTGTCCTTTGTCGAGACACTGCGTACATTGATAATTCGTCTTGAATGATGTTTCATAGAAAAAGACGTGTGCATCATCCGTTAAGCACAGGATGACGCGCACGAAAGCGCCCTAGCAGGTGACGTACATTAGAGGGTCACATGTTTATACTGTGTACCTAAAGGAAGTATACTAATGAGCAAATTATTTAAAAAGCAGCTTATAAGGCAAATTCATAGCCATGAAGGAAAATAGAACCTTCTCAACACTTGAACAAAACTTAACTTATGAAGACCTTGTGATATATAGGTCTGGTTAACTAGGTCATATGAACGCCATTTGCCGCTATGTGAAGATGCTACAAAACGAAAACGTCATTTGGCCCTACGCGACTCTCGTGGCAAACAGTCGTTTTCTACATTTTATGTGCAAAATATCTTCTTCTTACCATTTATGTATGCTCCACGCGCTGTTTTACCGAAATATGGCCCTAAAGGGTTTTAATAAAATTTTGCTAATACGGGAACTGGATGCCTACAGTTATGAATTAACATTTTATTTAATTAGTTTTTCTATGCTGCAGCTCCTCTGGAACTATTATAGGAGTGGGCTTCATAAAGCAATTACGCACAAAAAGTCACGAAATGGCAATGCACGAACACCTTCAGGTGAAGAATTCCAATGTTCAATTGCAAAAAAATAGTGACTGTACGTGTGCGTTATGGTTTGAAATGTTAACATGTTTACTTTGTGAGATATATTAATATCGGATGGACAAAGCTGGCGAACTTAATATAACATTTGCCTAAAGAAGTAAGGCGTGACTAGTTAATAGAGCGTGCAGAAACATCAGGCTTTCACTGTGGCGACGCGTTGACTGAAGGGTAAAGTTAAGACTAGAAAAGTTAGAACAGGGCCAGAACTATACGTCAGAAGTGCGGTTTATCCAATAGCTCAACATTGTGGATATCATTTTTCGGAAAATGGTTACGTAATGGACACGGGCATTGAATATTTAGCCGGGTAGTCTCTCGTCTTGCATTTAACATTTGCTTGCTAACATATCCACTCACCATGATTTTATTAGAAGATATAATGGTCAAATTATAGCGAAGTCCAGAATTTTTCAAGCGTGCTTGTACTGCCAGACTCGTGTCGGCGTCGGTGTTAAAGGTGTTCGGGAAAAAGTCACAGTTTCACCGCAAGGACGAAGCCATTTATGCGGTAGCAACAAATTGTAATGTTATACGAAATGAGGCCGGCAGCTCTTTTAGATACGGTTTCACGCAACTACAAAACGCTGGTGTAAGAGAATACGGCCGCTATAGGGACACTTTTCGCACAGTCTGTTCGCGTTGAGAGCTAGCACGCAGAAGGGTATACGAGCCGCCCGCTGATGGCTGCCGAGATAATAGCACGCACGCAAGCGATGGAAACCGCTCCCTTAAAATCAAAGTTCACAGTTGCTGCTCGAACCACCGCCCCGCCACCTTCCCCTCGCGTGTTTTCATGCTCGTTAAACACGGGCGGGACGTTTCCTCTTTGCTTCGATGGCAGGCCTCCCGAGCTGGGTGATGTTATCGCATGCGCCCTCCGAGCGACGGAGATGGGCCGGCTCGTTTGATCTCTGCGTAAGCCGCGTTCGTCGCCCCCCGCTCGCGTGCTATTACCCGCGAGTAGAACGTATGATGCGCAGGGGGGATTTCATCAATTTGGACTTTATGCGGGACATGATGGCGACGTCGACGGCAACGGCGATGGCAAAAACGCGTCGAGAGTGTCCATATAATTGCAATCGCAATAAAACTCATTGCGTGTATGCGCCCCATCACTGACCAGTGATGAGTAATGGGGAGCTAAGTGGGTGAGCAGCAGAGCATGTTGCCGTCATTGTGGGTGTTCGCAAAAAAACTGCTAGCGGGTCTGTGTTAGAAAAATTGGCGAGGGGCACCGTTCACCACTGGCGCAATAAAAATGAAGATGGGAACTGCGCGCCGGTGCTGGCGCTTAGCAGGTCCTCCTCCACACCCACAGCTGCCACGCAGGAGGCGAAGAAGAAGGAGGAGGCAAAGAGTGTGAGAGGATTCGCAGGTGAGGGCTGCCATCGCTGAAGCACAAGACGCCCGGACGCTCCATAAGTTGTACAGGTGGTCGTCGAAGCGAAAAGACAACGGCGGGCCCATTCTGACGTTCGGGCTGCAGAAGCACAAGCGGAGACCCAATCCCAAGCAGCCAACCCTGACGTGCGAAGCCTGGAGAGGAAATGAAAAGGCTAGCTACGAGGACACAATCCCTAGCTGCGGTCCAGGATGCAGTCCAGTTACGTGAGGCTCGAGTCGGGGCGGCATCCACAGCAGAAGCAGGCGATGCCAGTGCTAACTCTACACATCTATTCTTACCAAGATCGGCGATGGCCGGGCACTGGAAGACAGCGAGCCTAAACTAATTGAGAGCATTTGTGAGTGAAGGTCTGATTCCCGGCATGGAGGAAAGGAAAAGTTAAGAGGGAGCAATGCTCAATGTGATAAAAAAAAAAGATTAGCGCAGCTTACACTAAGTCACACAAGGCAGCTGCCGGGCACCTAGCTGGTCCTGGCTTGGCTTGACTTTTATCTCCCCTGTCTCTATATCAACCCCTGCTATACTGTAAAATCAATGGCTACGATTGCTCTGTTTTATTTCTCTACCTTTTTTTTGTGTGAGTCTCTATCTCTTTCTGTCTCTGTATTTCTATCTTTTTCTTTCTTCCCTTGTTTCTCATATTTTTCTGTCTCTTCTATTTCTTTCTTTCTCTCTCTGTAGTAGATCTCTCGGCGTCTTTTTCTTTTTTTTCTTTCTATCTCTTTCCTTCTCTATCTGTGTATTCGCTCTCCCTCTTTCACACCCTCAGTTTCCTTTCCCATCCCCTTGCTATCCTTTACTATACAAAGCTATCCTATGCTCTGCTAGCGTGCCTGAGTAGCAGAGTGATTTCGACACTTGCCTTCGAATCTTGGGTATGCGGGTTCGAATCTCGCCTCGCCAAAAATCTTTTTTCACCAAGAAGTTCTATATTTCTCTTACTTTCTATATCTTCCTTTTTCTCACTCTGTACTCGTTCCATTGCCCGTCCGAGTTATTGCACCCCACGCCGGAAAAATTAGCATGCGTGTTCAGAGCGAAGCAGAAGAGGACAAAGATGAAAAAAAAAAAACGAAGAGAGCACGTGCCGGTCCATGATGATATGTTTCTGTGGCGACACACTGCAAAGCTGGAGCATCAAAGATCTGCTGTAAAAATGAACGAAAAATTGAACGTCAGGCGCGCGCACGCCCAACTTTACTTGCCTTCATTTTCTCAATAAGAGTAAGGCTCCTATGTTTTGAACGAGCCTCTTTTTTTTTAAATTAAAACAGCGAGCGCCGTCATTGCTCCCTGAACCGCGCATCACATTAAGGTTGGAGTTGAGCATTCATTGATCCAGGTAACCCCGCTTATGCTAACGCACCACTCGTTTCTATAGTACCCTGATGAAATCAAGAGTCGCCAGTCGATATTTAGCAGCAGATTGCTTGGATCGACGTCGACGGGGAATAGAAAAAAGAACAACTAGGAATGTTATTCTAACTCGCAGTAATCATGTCAGAGAAAGCAGGTCGAGTGGCTATCATCGCAACCGTTTGTCTTCGCAACGCCATTTGAACATCATCGTATACACGCGATTGTTATGCACTGGCGACGAAGTGAAAATCGCCTGGCGAATGTGTTGCTTCATTTGCACGACGAGGCTCATCAATTATTTACCATCGATCAATGATTCCCCACACTACATCGTGTTATTTTGTTTGCAGATGATACTTTATATTCTGTCATACTGGAGTCGATCGAAGGCATGACAAATCGATCGTCATAAGCGGCGTCCCAGGTTGTCGTGAGAGAACAGCTGTCATTGAGAACATGTCCCACGTCGAAAAGCCAGGTGACTGCTCATTTAGCCAGGTAGGATAGTGCGGTTACTACAATCGCATAGCCCAGCCAAGTATTAAATATCACTAGCGAGGTGTGTGGCCAGAAATCTTACGTGACTGAGCTCCTTGATGACCATATCTTTTTTGAGATCAACTAATAAAGTAATGGCTTAGTCCCTATGCCAAATGCAAGACTCTGGCCAGCAGGAGGACAGCTTCTTGAGCTAGTTTCTCTGTGATTATGACCATGTTGCGTGCAAAATATCACGATTAGGGACAAGGGGAATCACCATTCCTTCTTTCTTTTAGTTATGGTGGCCGTTCCATAACGCTGAGTTAGTGAACATATTATTTTGTTGATCTCACTGGTCATTAAGTGAATTGTGGTGATGCTTATGAAAATGCTGTCTACATGAGCTGTCGCAGAAAACAATATATTATGTGCAGGTGATTCTGACAAGGCTCTAGCGTTGTGAAGAAAAACATAGATGTGCACCACCCAGAAGCTGTAACCTTGCTTTTATTGTGTGACAAAACAGACTTTTACATACGGTAGAGGAATGCCGGAGCTGGGTTTCCTCTTTCTGAAATGCCAAGCGACGTGGTTGTGCTGTGTAATGTGCTTTGGAATGAGTGAAGGCTCCAGTAACATTGAAATCTATCATTCATGAACGCACTCAGTTGATCCTAACAGAAAATTTGAAAGGTTGGCGTCTTGGGTGTCCACAACCATTTTGCGACACGACAGCTCCTGAAAGCTTACGCTCCGAATTATAAAGAAGCCTTACGACCTTCGAATAAACGCACCTTGAAAAGAGGCAGTGGATTTAATAATACCGCTGCTGTCATGCGCTTAGCACAAAGCCAAGCTGTGTGGCTATAGGTGCGTGCTATGTAAACGTGCTTTAAATGCCCTTATCAAACCATGCCTGCGTTACATTTTAAAGTTAATCGACAGTTTTCGAATAGGGGTCCCGAATGTTTTGGGGTCCCAAAGAAATAGGGGTCGAAGCCATTGCGCATGCGCGATGCCCAAACAGTGTTCGGGTTCAGCATTGGGGACGGTATTTCACGAATTTATCGGAAACCTCAAAGTCTGCTCCAAAACTTTTGCGTCAATAACAACAACAACAACAACAAAAAAGACATCTTGGGATCCACTGAGGTGGCGGCTCTTGGCCAATACCAAACCGACCTGATTTCTGAGCAATGGATGACATGAAATAAAAAATCCTTGAATAGGCTGTCGCTATCTCGTATCTTAGGCATAAAAGAAAGGTAGGTGCAAACAAAACCAAGGCTTTAATATTATATTCGTCGATATGAGAGCTCGTAGGCTTAACGCAGCTAGAGTTGGTAGAAGCTGAATTGTCTTGGCTGATGACGGCAAGAATGTGGACTTACAGAATAGACGGATATCACAAGGTGAATTCATTACCACTACACTTTGCAAATCAAAATTTTAAAGAATACGTCTACCAAAGGACAACAGCGCGTTCACGATCGTTATCATCCATGGTAGAAAGAGAATTTGTGGTCTGGAACGAGCTTATTCTTCATCGTCATCAGCGTCATCGTCATCGTCATGACGTATAGTGAGTACCTTGCATGTGCTGTGCCGTGACGGCAGAAAGAGAATGTGTGGTCTGGAACGCGCTTATTCTTCATCGCCATCAGCGTCATCGTCATCGTCATGACGTATAGTGGGTACCTTGCATGTACTGTGCCGTGACGGCAGAAAGAGAATGTGTGGTCTGGAACGCGCTTATTCTTCATCGCCATCAGCGTCATCGTCATGACGTATAGTGGGTACCTTGCATGTGCTGTGCCGTGACGGCAGCGTCATCGTCATCTGGCTAGGGCGATCGACAAGCCCCGAGCACAAGGAGCAAGCTCCTAAAAAAAACAACTAAAAGATGTAGCACGTCAGGCACGCACATGCCAAGTTTCTTCTGCCCCGATTCAAATCTCGTCGTTTTAAGTCATTGCTGACCATTGGTGGGAGCAACTCGTCAAGGTAGTTGCATTTGCCAAGGAATATTCATCGCACCCCTTCACAAAAGGCGGATAGAAGAGGTGCAGGAAATTATTGCCTTGACAAATTTTCAAGCCCTCACCAACTGATGAGCTCGCCGAGTGCCGACCCAGTATTTTCCCCATCAGCATAGACAACAACTTTTGGTCACGCACCTCGCGCCATCGTATTCAAGGTCTGCGTGTCGGACCCAAATCAACTCGAAAGACGTATCTATAGTCCGGTGAAACGACGCGTCTATTGGCTTGTGAGGACGTGCCACGTATGCGATTACTGCTGTCTTCTCACGCAATGTTGAGACGTCATATATGACCATGATTTCGTCATATGTTCCACGAACCCCAGCTTGTGCGAAAGAGAAGAAAGAAATTTGCAACGATATGGAGCACGCACAAATAAAAGGAGTGTCGAATGCAGTACAGTGGCCATGCGGCTTCATCGAAGACATTAGGGAGGCCAACGTCGCGCCATTATCGACCACACTGGGAAAGGTGTACAGCCCGATTTCCGGGGAGGCGAATAAATAATGCTTAAGCAGGGTCACGCTAGCCTCGTCTGGCGCTTGTCTGATCGCCTTCGGTAGAAACGAGACTATTTATGAAGGCATCGTAACCGCTTGATTTTATTTCAGTGCACAGACAAACCTCCATTAGCATGGTACGAAAGAAGGGGCTATAACACAACTTAAGGGCAGCATTTTTTCAATACGTTGAAAGGTTCCTTGCATCTCAGTCTCTCTCTTTTGTCTTGTGCATTAATTAATATATTTCTCGCGCATCAGAAATGCGTCATTCGTGTTATTTCGAAGTTCAAGTGTTTTTGTGCATAGCTGAAATGGCCACGTGTAAAGGAGACATGTCGACCTTAGACAGATAATAAAGCTCGGCAGTCAATGAACGCATGTCACTTTTACGATGAAACTGATGCTCTTGAGGATATCAGGAATCATACGTCATTACATTTGTACTTTGTGCAGATGAGTCGGGCTGTGCCGTTACAACGACTAAAGACAGAACACTGCACAGTATGAACATCGAACACTCAGCGGAATGTTTCCCTTTACTGCCGCGGCAAGAAGTTGGTAATTCGAAATCCGGCATCGCACAATAACGCCGCTAGAACAGTGAACTTTTAGCGACTGCTGGATGGAATCGCTGTATGATGCAGAGATCGACGCACTATGGTTCTTACAGAAAGGCATATTCGCAAAACAAAAAGCCTCAAGATTAAGTCGCCTACTTTATGCGCCCGCCCGCCCGCCCGCCCGCCCGCCCGCACGCACGCACGCACGCACGCGCACACACACACACACACACACACACACACACACACACACACACACACACACGCACACACACGCACACACACACACACACGCACACGCGCGCACACACACACACACACACACACACACACACACACACACACACACACACACAATGGTTTATAACCTTGCCCTCCCAGCATATACGTTATTTTGATAAAGTTTTTGATTTTCATTCCAGACATTTGTTGATAGTGTAAGAATAATTCCGTGAATAGTTTACTAGCTCAATACAACATCAGTAATGCATAAGACAATTTTATGACAAAAAATGCTCGACGAATTGGTAATAAATCAACCAGGACGGAAAATATCGCTAGGTTCACGAACTCTCTTTATAATGGTTATGGATGTCAGTCCAGAGTTTTGGCAAGAGTTCTGGTGCCGTGATGTTAGAGTGCAGGCATACGCGTCTTTTTTTTACTTCGTTCCAGTATTTGTGTCTTGTGTGTATTTTCAGAACACTTCGTGGATTTATTTTTATTTATTTATTACCGATAACTTTCGCAAAAATTCCTGCATTCCATTCGGTGCGTTATGCTATATTAGAAAATGGAGTATAGCGCTGGGCTATCATTGTTTTACCTTTACACTTTGTCATAGCGGGACGTGAATCTCTTTGTTTATCATAATTATTTATGAATGAAAAGTAGACGAGCATAAACCGCGTGCGAGACGTCAGTATTACAAGGCTATCGAGTTAGTTTGCATAAGGCAATAAATCAAGGCTTCAATTTCGCTAAGCAAATGCTCAGTTTCAGTTTTACGCATGAGCAAAATGAGCACCTGCCAAATGCCTTGTAAAGTACACAATGCTCACAACAAGAGACGAAACTTCTCTCATGCATGCTGCCACGTGCTTCCCTGTATATCCCGCGGACTTCAGCTAACTTCAGCATGTCGTCGGACTTGAACACCGAGCGGTGTCTTGTTCGGGGTACTGTACCCGTACAGGTAACGTTCTGACAAGTACTGGCTGTTTGTGGAAAACTTACGTGGATGTGAAATAAATGTCAAACGAGGACTTACTTTGACTTCCCTACAGCACTGTCACCCAGGCAGATCACCTTAAGCTTCACGTGTCCGTCAGCGTCATCCGCGCCGTGCTCCAAGCTCTCTTCCGTACCTCCGGCGCCGATCGCTCCACCGGCCATTTTCCGAGATTGGCATGCGCGTCAACTGCCACGAAGACGAGTACCGCGCCAGTGCCGCGCGAGCGCCACGCAAACAATCAATGATGAACAGCGAATAACGTAGCACCGACGGCATAGAGACGCCACGGGCGAAAGGAAAAAAGAATGAACGCCACGTGACAGCGAGCAGTGGGGCGTGACACGAAGTGTCCCGATCGACTGGCGCTATGGCAACGTCCCGAGACAGGGGTCGCTGGTGCCGGTGGCATGTCAGTGGGCGACATCTGGTGAGTTTGAGAGAGGCCTGGCATGTAAAAGGCGTGGCCGGGTTTTTAGAGCGGGAAATTTTGCTTGTTAAAAAAAACCTATTCGCGTTAAAAAGCTGTTATTCGATTATCCACTTTATGATTATTAACGTGACAGCGGTAAAGAGCTCGTTTGACAGAAATTCCGGTATCGTTATAAGTATCGGCGTCGTCGTTGGTTGTGAGCGAATATCGGCGCTGCTCGGGAGCAAAAATTCAAGATAGATGCAAATAAATAATAAGGACCGAATCGCACCAAGGCTTCCTCCGCGGCATGCAGATGTTCAACCACAGAGCCAAGCCAGTTCTTGAAACTGCTTCGTAAAAAAACGCTATAAAAGCTTCAAGCAGCGCGAGGAGTCTCCTTATACCCGCAGCATTGCGTGCGGAATCTTAAAATTGCACCAGGTGTAAAGACGTGTGAATGGCGCAATTAGCGGGTGGTTTACAATAGAGGGATAATAAGAATAGAAGAACCATTACAAAGTGCGCAGTGGCCCCTTATGGACACTTCGCCAATTTACAGAAGGAAGAAGTATGGTGCATTCGGCACTTTGAAACTGTTCTCGCAAGTCATTCCAGGACAGTTTGAAAAGGCCAGTGTTAGGTGCGCGAACTTCTTTCTTGCGGCATGGTTGAAGGCGCTGCGCACGGGACCCGACTACGCTATCTCGTTCTACTGCTGCAGGTGAAGCTCAAGCGTGCCGCAAGATTTTAGCTTGCAAAATGGGGGGCTGTAAACAACGACCCCAGTTGCTACTGATGTCGTGTGTGAGAGCACAATTTGCCAACAAATGTTGTATAGGGGTATAGATTCAGGCCCGCGTGAGAGAGAAAGTGTGTGTGTAAGAGAGACAACGAGCCAGCGGACAATATGAATAACTGCCAGTTGGGCGTGTTGGTATACTATATTCGGCGACAACTTATCTTGACATTGGAGCGAAGGCTACGGAGGTGTGGCTTCCACACATACGTGTTGCTCCGCAAGTAGTTCGGCAGCTTGCGGCTGATTTCGGTTTTGCTCGCTCGCATCGTTAAAGCGTTTAAAAAAAAACACATACTTGAAAATTATGAATGGGAGAAACATTTCGATTGTTCAGTGTACATTTCATTGTCCTATTACGAGCATATTTTTCTTGGAGAACTAAACAGCGCGTATTCGGCCGCACAGTGACGTCACGGACACCATGTTTCCTTGGAAAATGGGTGGGCTGAAAAGGTGGTACTTTCTAAGAAAAGGAAAGCATTCTTGCAAGGTGACCGATAACTGTATTTTGCCTGCAACTTCCCGCAACTGTTTAAGTCGCATAATAAATAAAGCAGTATTTATTTCACCAAGGCAAATGAGAAAATTATCAATAAACTTCAGTACTATTTTTTTTGGCGCGGAAGCAGACATGCGCTTTGGTTCTGTAGCTTCCACAGTGCTGTCAAGGAAAGCTGTCGCCGAGTATAGAAGCACTAGAGTGTTGGTATACGTTCATGATGGTGAAACGCTAAAAAAAAAAAAAAAAACGGAACGAGAACGAAGATAGCCGTTGTTCCATACATGCACAACACGTCACACAGATTAAAGAAGGTAGCGTCGAGGTATGGGGTACGTGCACTGTTCTCGGCCAAGAACAAATTGGCTAAGATACGCCCTGCACTGCAAAGGTTGACAAACAAAAAAAACGAACTGAAACAACCATGGGCGTGGCATCAGGCATGGAACCAAGTTTGCCAGTTGCAAAAAGGGGTGTGGTATACGATGTCCCCTTCACATGCGGAAAGCATTACATCGGCCAAACGGGCCGATGCGTAAATGTACGCCTTCGCGAACACAAAAGTTCATGTAAAGGGGCACCGTATTCACAATGTACTGTAAAGAGTGCACGTGCAAACCCGAGTTTGGAAAAACCACGGTCTTTCACAAGCACGCCGATCCAACTGTCAGAGAGATCGTTGTGGCATCGTCACTTGCTTCGTCCGTGTTTTTTTGTGCGCTACAAATTTCCTGATGTAGGGACAGTCTCTTCCACACGTACGTTTCTTCCTCGATTCCCCTCGCCCGCTGTGGCGCGCGCAGCGCACGGCACCATTTTCCGCCTCGGTTCCCGCAGACATGCTGCAGAATTTAGTGAAGGCGCGTGATTTTGGGTCAATTGCGCGCCCAGGTGGCTTGAAGCACTTTGAAAAATGGTAATAGCAACATTGAGAACGCTGGAATGAATGTTTATGAAGATGTTGGTTGCTTCCCAAAGATTTGCGAACGTGGAGTATTAAATTAAAAAGCCGGCAGATCCCACGCACTGTGGGAATCGATGTAATGCGAAGCAGCCATGAAGGAGCAAATCATGCTTTACATTATTTGCCTGTCATGTTTTACATGTTAGGACCTGTCATTTATGTTCGTCATACAGTCACGTCGCGCAATACCAATTTTGGTGTAATCAAGCTAGCGAACTGGACGCAAGCGCACCATGAGCGTGGCATGTAAATGGTGTTGTAGATTTACATGCATGCCAAGATTTTCATGTTACCACCTGCCACTTATGTTCGTTATACAGTCATGTCACTCAATACCTAATTTGGTGTATATCAAGCTAACGAAACGGCCGCGAGCGCGCCATGAGCGTGGAATGCAAGTCATGTCGCTCATGACATGTCATGATTTCCATATTACCACTTGTCATTTATGTTCGTAATACAGTCATCTCACTCAATACCAAATTTGGTGCATCTCAAGCTAACGAAACGGCCGCGAGCACGCCATGAGCGTGGCATGCAAGTCATGTTGCACATGACAAGTCATGATTTCCATATTACCACTTGTCATTTATGTTCTTCATACAGTCACGTACTCAATCCCAAATTTGGTGTATATCAAGCTAACGAAACGGCCGCGAGCGCGCATGAGCGTGGCTTGTAAATCATACTTTTCATGACAAGTTAATCATGATTTTGATGATATGACCAGCCATTTATGTTCGTCATATGGTCATGTTATGCCATACCATCATCATCATCATCATCATCATCAGCCTGTCTACGCCCACTGCAGGGCAAAGGCCTCTCCCATGTTTCGCCAATCAACCCGGTCCTGTGCTTTCTGCTGCCACGTTATACCTGCAAACTTCTTAATCTCATCTACCCACCTAATTTTCTGTCTCCCCCTCACGCGTTTGCCATCTCTTGGAATCCAGTCAGTTACCCTTAATGACCAGCGGTTATCCTGTCGACGTGCTACGTGCCCGGCCCATATCCATTTCTTCTTCTTGATTTCAACTATGATATCCTTAACCCCCGTTTGTTCCCTGACCCACTCTGCTCTCTTCCTGTCTCTTAAGGTTACACCTATCATTTTCCTTTCCATCGCTCGCTGCGTCGTCCTCAGTTTAAGTTGAACCCTCTTTGTAAGTCCCCAGGTTTCTGCTCCGTAGGTAAGTACCGGTAAGATGCAGCTGTTATATACCTTCCTCTTGAGGGATAGTGGTAGACTACCATTCATGATTTGATAATGCTTGCCGAATGAGCCCCATCCCATCCTTATTCTTCTAGTTATTTCACTCTCATGGTTCGGCTCCGCGGTTACTACCTGTCCTAAGTAGACGTACTCCTTTACAACTTCCAGTGTCTCGCCACCTATCGCAAAGCGCTGTTCTCTGCCAAGATTGTTCCACATTACTTTAGTTTTATGCATATTAATTTTCAGACCTACTCTTCTACTTTCCGTATCCAGTTCAGTAATCATAAGCTGTAATTCGTCTCCCGCGTTACTCATCAATGCAATGTCATCAGCGAATCGCAGGTTACTGAGATACTCTCCATTAACTCTTATCCCTAATTCTTCCCAATCTAGGGCCCTGAAAACCTCCTGTAAACACGCGGTGAATAGCATTGGAGAGATCGTGTCTCCCTGTCGCACGCCCTTCTTTATTGGGATTCTGTCGCTTTCTTTATGGAGGACTATCGTGGCTGTGGATCCGCTGTAGATTTCTTCCATTATGTTTATATAGGCTTCGTCGATGCCCTGATTCCGCAGTGCCTGCATGACTGCTGATGTCTCCACCGAATCAAATGCCTTCTCGTAATCTATGAAGGCTATGTATAGGGGTTGGTTGTATTCCGCGCATTTCTCTATCACCGCTGGTGAGGATCAGGTAACCTCAGAACTGTTGAAAGACGGTGGAGAGATTATGTTAGAAAAACTGGCCACCCTGTATACGAAGTGTCTCTCGACAGGGAGGATACCAGATTCTTGGAAGAATGCCAACATCATCTTGATGCCATACCAAATTTGGTATAAATCCCATTAACGATACGGCCAGGAGAGCACAAAGTCGTAGGCGGCTAGATAGATAGATAGCTAGATAGATAGATATACGCTCAAAGTCGCCGAAGTTCGCTAAGAAATGCTTCGCATTTAAAAGGACCTTGAGAGAAGCTCTACGGTGAAAAATGTTTTCTGCGACATGATAACGAGCTTTAATTTTGCATCTGATATTGTTTTGCTTGCGGCATATTCCTTAGCGTACGGAATTTTTTTCTTGGCTGTGCACGCATGTACACCACAAGCATTTACAGCGCCGTATCTTGTAATGAATACATCGTACGTCCATGTGTTTATCTTTTCGACGTGAGAGTAGCTTTGCGCTGTGGTCTCCAAATTGCAGAGTTGGTTTTAAAACCATTGCTAATAAAGCGATGATTTCCGGCCTCTGAAAGTTTATATTGTAAGACAACGTTGAGGACGACGCAAGACTCTTCTTTTATTCCCCAAGACTGACCCCCCACAACCCAGGCCAGAGGGGTGATGATGAGTATGTACAGATGAGTAAATGAAGCGCGTGAATTATTGCTCACAATATCAATAATGAAGTGAAAAGGGGGGCAGCGCTGGAACAAATACAAGGACGAGAATACAGGACATGCCTGTCTGTCTTCTCGTCCTTGTATTCGTTCCAGCGCTGCCCCCCTTTTCACTTCATTATGAACCCAAACCAACTCGCCCACCTTTCTGTGATTTAGATCAATAGCATGCGAGCGCGATCATGGGAATGCGCCTAGCACATTGCTTGTTTCTCATTCCGTGAGAAAACCACATAATAATTGCCCCCCCCCCCCCCCACCCGTGATGCGTGCGTGGCATTCATATTCGGAGCAAATTGCAGAACTGCAAAACAAAACACAATGCGAGCTAGCGGGCGCTGCTCACCCGCAATAGCACGGGCGTACTTGTAATTACATTTTCACAGGATCTGCATTCGTTGTATTTAAGTGACTGAGGCTGTACATCAAAGTAAACGGAAGGATTGTGCTTTATACAAGCCGCTGTCAAATTTTCAGTAAAACTACTAACAGATCCCGCAAGAATGTTACAGCCCAGCAAGAGAACGGACGAATAGAGGCGACACGACTAAGCGCCGCAACCTAGCTGAAGTTTATCTGGAAAAGCGCGCATATTAGTATTCACAACTGCGAATTTGTGCAAGAAAAATAGGAAAAAACAGAAGAACTGCGCGGGAAAAAGAAACACGGAAGCTTGCTTAGTGGCGCAAGGCTGGACCAACAGTGGAACTTTCGAGCGACCTAGCCTAATTAGCATGGTCTCGATCAGCAAGATTTTAATTAGCATAGTCCTAATTTCCGAGGTCTGAATTAATTTTTTTCGAATTAGCAAGTTCTTAATTAATGTAGTTTTTATTAATGTGGCCTTAATTAGCATGTTCTTAATTCACCTAATGTAAGCATGACTTGGCTCAATTAGCTCGATCTTACCGTAGCGTGGCTTAATGGGCTTTACTAAGCGGGATCCTCCATTGCGAAGAGACGTAATAGCTAGGCACGCTTTTTGTTGGCGCAACGCGGCGGAATAAAAAGCTTAGCAGCTCCACAGTAAAAGAAACTGATCCCGAAAGTGAACCGTCTGATAGCTGAAAACGCCGTAATTAAGAGATAGTCTAGTTTCTTAGTTGTGAACAGAAGGCACGCTAATACAGTCTTGACCAAGACATGCTGTTGACTGCTGCCTGCTATAGCGGCTCTTTCGTTATCAGGATGTTATTGTTTGTTTGTTTGAGCAGTGCTTGTGTTTTTCCTTTTTTCTTTTCCTGCGCGGAAATGCACTTGTGTCATCAATTTAGTGTGTGAATTCCCCTAGAAAAATACCTGAGTTGGAAACCAGTGCCAGCTCGTGTGATATCTCTGCGTCCGTTCGTTTCTTTTTCTCGCTTTAAATTTGTCGCACAATGATGTACCGATTCCGCCAAGCATTCACGCTAAACGGATCTTAAAAATCAAGACGTATGCGATAGAGAAGCTGTATCATCACACATAATTGTTCCCAGACTGAAGAGATTCTATGCTTGAGCCTTTCAGGCGTGATTAGTTGACGATTGCGAGGTGATGGAGTATCGACAGATTATTGCGCATGTTGAGGGCTCTCCCATTTTTATGCGAGCCACAAATGGCCGCAAAAAAAAAAGCATATCCCACGTACCATGGGAATCGATGTTATGCGAAGCTGCATGCAGAGGGAAGGTGACAGAGGTGTAAATTTTTTATTGAGCGAAACGTTGCGAAACGATGCCAAAGATATGTACAACTGTTGTACGCACAGACATATGTTGACCAGTCGCATGTGTTATATATAACCAGTTGTTTACAGTTGCGTTCGTAAGTGATAGTAACTCCGAATGGGATAGTAATGAAGCAATTCAATACACGTCATTCCCTTATGACAAAAGTAGCCATGCGAATCTGAAGCGAGCACAAAAAAAAAACCATACCTGCGCGAAACGCCCAGCACAGGCACAGCGAAAGCTGGAAGAGCGGCCTTTCTTGAGTCTTCTTTAACACTCTTGAGGCAACTGCTACAAGTACACTTGCATGGTACCCACTACACCAGGGGTTCTGAAGCATGTTAGTCCCAGGGAACCCTGCTAAGCTCCATAAAGTGCCAAGAAACTCCCCACAGCTCTCATGAAAGCACGTTGCATTTAGTTCACGCTACATTCACGTGCCACAAATTCAAAAGGAGCGGTATATATATAAAAATTATTGACTAACATGCTACTGAACTCACTTTCCTTGCACCAACAAATAGATGCGAGGCGCAGTAACACTCAGGGCCAGCTGAATGTCGGCTGCTGGATTCAGCCGATTCCTATGCTTATTTTTCAGATATATAGTCTGTAGTGTCAAGAATGCCAGCTCACAGGCATGTGTTGTTGCAAATGGCTGCAGCATGTCAGCTGCCTTATCTTCGGCACCTATCATCAAACAGGGGAAATGCGCAAGGGCGTAATATCAGGCCACCGAGATTCAAGCGAAATAGCCTAACCGCATGGCCGGATTTCGCAGGCCGGCTGGCTAGAAGCTGCTGGCGGGATTTATTGGGCAGCTTGCGCGTTTCTGTTATTCACTGAAATGTGCGTATTGACACTCGTGCGTGAGTAATAGAGTTTCCTTAGATCCGTCGCACCTCGAGTTAGCCATCTAAAGGCTTTTTCACATACCGCGATTGCAGCGAGAAAAAGTCATCCGTTCACTCTTTTCGCAACCACCACTAAGTTTCGTTTCACATAGGCTGTGAATGGTCTGCGACTTTCGTTCTGCGACTGGCGCGGCGAGCAACATTGTTCTAGCTGCCTTTCTTAGCGGCAGACACTACAGAATTTTTTCAGTGTAATGAAACAATCTGTGCGTTATGATAATAAGTTTTCATTAACGGTAACGAAGAGCACACGTGTTTGGTCTTTTAAGAACATTTTCCAATCTAAATTCAATTTCAAGTTCGCAACATCGGACATCCAGTGGAGAATGCTGAAAGCAACACTGGTGGCCCTTGGACTCCGAAATTGTCCGCCGCATGCCAGTAGACAATCTTGGAGGCCTGCATTCGCGCCTCTTTTTGGGGGGAAACATTGGCATGTTTGTGACACCAGATGTCGCTTGGTCCGCACCTGTCGTCGCGCTTTGGCCACGAAAAATCATGGCGCGTGCCTTCTCGAGCCCGGCGCGCATGCGCAGACCACCTACCTGGAAAAGGCCCATTTTAACGGCTTGGCCAGCTCGGCGCTATTTCAACTTGTCCCGACAGGAAAATCGCTCCGTCACTGTGAACAGAGCGAAAGCTTTCTAACATGGCCACTCGCCGCTGACCGCTGCGGTGAGAGCGAACCATAGCGAACGGCCCTTTTTTCCCTGCGAACAAATTTGTGGCCTGAAAATCGCTGCGTTTTGTGTCATGTGAAACGGCCTTAAGTGACCTGGCGAGTGCGTAACCAGGGAAAATTCATCAGTGGCTCGCGGAACCCCGAGGAGGGGCCTGCAGAACCCTCATTGAGAAACCATGCACTACACCATAAATCATGACAATTTTCGTGAAGTAGGGAAGCGTGCACTATTCCATTTGTGTTCATCATTTTTCAGAGAAGCGAGGTGGCCGCTACACACCTGTAAGACATTATGTGCGCCCGGTTGATGCAGCGGCTGACGACAATGAAGAATTATGTCTGAGTCTTTTGTAATGGGTTGGAAGCATCCAACGACCCACTCGTTACGTAATTCGCATTGTGTGATGCGAGGTTGTTATTTTGCTATTCTAAAACGCTCTATTACACATGTTAACGTGGTTCCTTAACCGACATGAAGCCTGCTTAGGGCCAGTTTGCAATGGAGTTTCAAGCACAGCGGTGGCTGTGGTAGAATACTGGGCTGCCACGCAGAGGGCTCGGGTTCGAATTCCATCCTATCCTGGGTATTTTTATTTATTTTTTTTCTTACTTCGCGCGATAGCGGTTACGGGACCGGTGGTGGCGGCGGACAACTACGGTGCCAAAATCGGCGCTTGTTGTGATCTGATAACAGCTTTCGCTGTAAAAGATATTTAAAACATATTATGAAAGTACAGAGCCATTGGCACTAAAGCTACTTAGCTGAGAAGGGTCATTCTAGTTTAATGTAAAAGACTTCCGTGGAAACAAAGAGGAGAAAAGGTTATTTCTTTTTATTACAAAAGTGGCGGGTACATTGTCATGCTCATGTCAGACAATCGCGTTTCCTTTCAGGACACATGTTTTATAAGTCGGAATATTTAAGGTTTCGTGTTCATTGTCTTCCGAAATATCCTTCTACCAGTATGCACAAGACTGCTTTTGTGGTGATCCTTATTCTCACTCAAATCGTACCACTACTCGACGGCTTTAAACTTTCAGGTATGTAGGAATGTTTTAAATATGGTACCTCAGCCAATGTTTCTGGCCTAGATATCATTCCGGCAGCCAGCTTGAGAACAAATAATTCAAAAGAACATGGCTTGAATACATCGGAGCAATTTATCCAGTTAATACCTCAGCATATGCTATTTAAATTCCACGTTTTCATAAGGTTGTACAACGCGCTGAGGATGAAAGCTCTTACCATATCATCACGCAACTTCGAACCAGGCTGTACCAGTGGCTTTGGACACGTGACTTTTGTCATCAACTTCGTGTTGTTACGCTGGAATGTATTCATAATATAGTGCGTAATTGTCAGACGTAATTTTTCCTTTATGTAAGGCGGGCCTACAGGGGTTTTTAGGCGTGAAAACCACTGGCGTATGTACCAAAAGACTGAATAAGATATGTACACAATGGCGAGATAGAAAAATGGCAAGTGGGTGCTGTTCTCAAGCGTGATTTATGCTTTTTGCACTGTCACATTGTGCCTTGGCATAGAAAGCAGATCTTCCAAGGTATGTGTAAACTTGTAGCGAACATTCCACAGTAGCCCAGTGCCAAACAATAGGCGGCTCATTACCACTGTAGCCATCTGCGTATCATGGGGACAATTAAAAGCAAGCAAAAAATGGGAAAAGTAAGAGATGACGTCACAACTGGAAGCGGTAGCGACGATGCGCATTTGGGCTACATTGCGCGATATTTTCATATTTCAACAACATTCCGGATCTTTGACGCGTTTTTGAAAACTACGCGATTTTGTTACTTCTTTACGGCTCGGCTCGTTAATGGCATGTGCAAGAGAAAAGGAAGATAGACAATACTGTGAAACCTCGCTGATACGATCGCGGCTCATACGAATTTCGGGGTGATACCAATTTTACTTTGGTTTAGGCCTAGGCCCATTGGCCTGCAATGTAATGGAGCATGGTTGCTGCGAACCGATTTTCACCCCGCGACGTTCGCTACCGTGCAGGTGCGAAGAGGTGCTCTCTGTGCGGTCGCTGAACACTCGCCAAGCACGTGCGGGCGCGTGAAGGCAAGCGCGGGCATGCGCGCCGCGCCGCGAATTCGTCAAAATGATGGTGTAAGAAAAAACTCCCAAGCATTTCCCCGAGGGTGAACATGGTTAAGTGCGAATGCACAGGGTGATGCTATGAGGGGGGAGTAAAGTTATCATTAAAGTGTTGTTGTCATGATGCATTGTACTCACACACACAGCCACGGCGCGAGGCGCCAGCTGCACAGCGCGCCGTGACGTCACGCCGCGGAGAGCGGTGCGGGGAGCGGCGCGCGCCCGCGCAAACCGCGGTGAGGAGGCGGAGCGCGCGCAGTCACGTGGGGTGTGACGTCGTTGCGCCGTTGCTACAGACGCTCCTCTCCGCTCCTCGCGCCGTTGCTAGGGGAGAGGAGGAGGAGCGCGGATGACGGCGGATTCAGGGTCGCTTATAAAGTGCATTCTCACTTAAAATACTCTTCTACATCTCTTACACATGGTCAGAATAAACCTTCAGTGACGCGCCGTATCCTCCGAGATTGTGTGCGTGATTCTTAGAGGCCCTAATGTACCCCCCGTGTGCCTTCATGTTTAGGCTACAGATGGCGTTGGCGTCATGCTTCTTTTTTACGCGTCGAGGCGTGCTGGTGCCTAGCTCATTGACGAAGGAGCTAGGCCTCACAACGTCAATATGCACAACTGTTGGGGACGCGATTGTGCGGGCACGGCCGCAGATCTCACGGAAAACGTCCCCAACACCACCGTGATCAGAAAATAACAACATAGGACCGCGGTTCTGAAATTTTCTGGCCTTCATCTATCGCGTCAAAGCGCTCTTTAAGTCACTGTTGCCGCACTACTCCGATGACATGCGTAAAAGCATACTAAGGTTTGGAAGGGGCTACTAGCTTTCGCAGGTCACAACACTCCTGGTTCCTTATATACACACGCGCACACGGGCGGTGTATTTACGAGTGCAGGTATGTTCGTTGACGTCTAAAAACTTCACTGGCAATTATTCAAAGCTGTTCGTGACTCTGCTACGGTCCTGAAAAACAATAAATGAAAATGTACGCCGGCTTTCTTTTCTCGCTTTCTGGTGATACGAATTTTGGATGACATGAATATTTTTGGTAATCCCGCGAGATGCGTATCACCGAGATTTTACTGTATTGGGAAGCGAGATTCTTTTTTATCATTAGCCAAATAGTGAAATTTTCTTATACACCAAAATACTTTGTGGAAAAAATATGATACGACGCCTGACGAGTACAATAGCGCAACAGTACTAACGCTCACGTTGCCATTTCAAGGAAGAGCACTGGAGCGAGACAGCAGCCGTGACAGTGTCACTTCGACAGCCTTACAGAGTGCAAGGATTATTTGTTTACCTTGTCGCATTCGCCGTCCCGAATGGCGAGGGCACGTCGGCCATGTGCCAGCGAAAGCAGTCTGCAGTCAGAAGAATTGTTATCTACATATTCTGTGAGCTAGTTTAGATTTTCTGAAGTGTCACGCGAGGAAACAACACACCAGTAAAAAAAAAAAGGCTTACAGAAGGTGCGTGTGAAACCACTGCGAACAGTGAGCCATACATCGTTGACTAGACGATAGGCATAACTAAATCCTCACCTAATGGTGAGGCATACGGCCCCCATTTGTGGAGATCGGTTGCAAAATCGAGGCAGTTAAGTATTTAGCTAAGTACCAGAAAAACCACATATTAAATTGCTAGTTTCATTTGGCATGTTAAAAATTAAGAATATCTGAAAGCAATCTTTTGAGTTTTTGTCTTTTCACTTGTCCGCATCTCACCTAGTCGTGCTTGATACATACGATACTCGTTCCTGCCTACGGCAATAGATTTTTGGCTGCTTTTTGTTTGAAGTATCGCGAGTGATATGAAATGGCCTTGGATCTTTTCCCAATAATTTGCAGCCTATTTGTCTGCTTGCTTACATGTGAGTGAAACATCACAAATCCAGGGCACGCAACTTCAGACGCGTTTTCGAATATATTAAATTGTGGCAAATTGCAATTTGGGACATAACGATGACTTTTTGTAACAAGTTATCCTATATTTGCGTATCCGGATTAAAGCCCGATCTCCTTCTGGATACCCGCATATAGAGGATCATGAGCCCGGGTGCTGGACAAGCCCTTCCAGGAAGCACAGGTCCGGAACGCGTTAACCATCCTTAACGGGAAATCCGCGTGGGCTCTGACTGCATCACACACAAGACGCTTCATAACATCGGTGACGATTCTCTCGCCATCCTCGCTAAAGAAATAAATCGTACTTGGAAGTCGGGGGTTTTCCTGAGCACTGAAAAATGCTTTCTGTCATTCTCATTCCCAAAGCGGGCCGGGGTATCAGTCCTAACAACATGAGAACAGTTTCCATCACATCTCGCGTAGACAAGGTCACCAAGCCCACCATCAATGGTCGGATATGGAAGAAGATAGAGGAAACAAACCTCTTCTTTTAGAACATGATAGCTGTCAGACCACACCTATCTACTATAGACGTCATGAAAATGCCGTAACATCCCAATATACATCCGGAGACAAGGGACGTTAGGTCCATTTTCGACATCGATCTGGAGAAGAGAGAGAGAGAGCGAAATTTATTAGAAGGCCGAGAGGTCGGCCTGAGCTTGTGCGCTCTGGCCTGCTACTCAGCACAGGGGAAAAGGGAAAGGGAAGAAAAGGGTGATGATGATGATGGGGACAGGAAGAGGTGATGCGTATGTACATTGACCACGTCACACCCAGTGGTCTTCTTAAAGTCTACTGTCAAGTCCAGTATTTTTCATAAAATCTATAAGTGCCCTTGTAGCAGTCCTTGATGCTGTCTGGTCGGACATTGCGGACAATATGTTAGTTTCACTTAGTGTGTTAACACCGATGCCGGCCAACGTTGAAACCAGCATCTTCCGTTGGGACACGTAAAGAGGGCAGTCGCACAATAAATGTGTTAGAGTCTCAACCACTGGACAGCGCTCACAGTTCGGGCTGTCAACACGGCCGATGAGGTGCGCGTAGCGTCGGGTGAAGGCGACGCCTAGTCGAATCCGGTGCAGCAGACTGGCGTGGTGTCGCTTTATTTTAGCCGGCAGTCGAAAATTCATGTTAGGGTCTGTTTCCCGCAGACGCCTATGCCGATTGTCCGGTTGAGACCAGTAAGTTGTTGTGAACTCTCGCATAAGTGATCTCAACAAGAAGTTCACGTCACTGCGAGAGTACGGAATATTTACGAGAATGGCGTTGTTGTCCAAAGCGGTTTTTGCTGCATCATCAGCGAGCACGTTGCCTGCCAAGCCACAGTGTCCAGGTACCCATTGGAAGATGACCGAGTGACCATTCCGTTGCGTGATATCGAATGCCTGTATAATTTCGGAAGCCAATACGTAATATTGTCCTCGTCTTGAGCATGAATTGAGAGCTTGCAATGCGGATTTTGCATCAGAAAGTATAGTCCACTTGCGTGGTGCTTGGTCCGATACAAAGCGAACAGCTTCCCGTATAGCAACCAATTCTGCTGCTGTTGATGATGAGTTATGATCTAATCTGTACTGCCGGGAGATATCCAGTGTAGGGACCACAAAAGCGGCGGTTGAACCGCAAGGAGTCACAGATCCATCAGTGTATACATGTATAGAGTCGTTGTATGTCTCAGTCAAGTATGCCAGGGTGAGTTGCTTTAGGCCAGCACAAGGCACCCGTGATTTCTTTGGGATCCCAGGTATTTGAAGACACACCAGTGGTTTTCTCAGTGTCCACAGTGGCACTTCAGGGACCTCGGTTGGTGCAAAACCTAGAGGAATGCTACTTCTGTGAGTATTGATGCATTCCGAGTAGGCACAGCCTGGTCGGTTCGTCGGCAGTGAAGACAAGTGGTGGTGCGCATGCCGGGTCAGCAGCCGAAGGTGAATTCGAAGAGGTTCACAAGACGTGTAAACCTCTATAGGGTAGGTGCGTGACTCTTCGATGGTGCCTGATGTTGTAGTACATCGCGGGAGGCCTAGGCATGTCCGGAGTGCTCGCGCTTGAAGGCTCTTCAACGTACGAATGCACGTTGTACGCATACGTGAAAGCACAGGTGCGCTGTAGCGGAGATATCCCACAAACAATGCCTGGTACAACTGAAGAAGGCTTTTCTCAGAGGGGCCCCATCTTAGTCCAGCTACAACACGAAGCACGTCTACAAAGCTGCTTAGCTTGGTCCGCAGCGCTGTGACGTGCTTCGACCAAGATAGGTTGCGGTCAATAACGACGCCTAAATATCTGTAATGCGTCACAGCAGGAATCACTGCTCCGTCAGCGAATATCGGATACCGCGTCATTGATTTCCTTGTGAACGCCAACGCAGCACACTTTGCAGTTGAGAGTTGCAGGCCTTGACGGCGCAAGTACTTGGATGTTATTGACGTAGCCTGTTGTAGTCTTGCTCGCATTTGTGGGCGCGTTACTCCGGAAGCCCATATGCAAATATCGTCTGCGTATACGCTGATTTTGACATTGTCAGGAAGCTCCGCACCAAGACCAATGAGCGTGACGTTGAACAGTGTTGGGCTGAGGACCGCGCCTTGTGGAACGCCACGGTTGACATAGTGCCTGCCGGTGTCGCCGTCAGCCGTTGACATGAAAATGGTACGATCACTGAGATAGCTGGCAATCCATGCGTGAAGTCGACCTCCTACGCCAACGTCTTCAAGCGCGTCAAGGATGGCTTCATGAAGGACGTTATCGTAGGCGCCTTTTATGTCCAAAAAAATTGCACCAACTAATCTCCGGCGTTGTCTTTCCTGTTCCACAGACGAAACTAGGTCTATAACTCCGTCTATGGATGAACGACCCCTGCGGAAACCATTCATGGAATCTGGCAAGGTGAAAGTATTCTCCAAGAGCCATTCCAGTCTCGTAAGCACCATACGTTCCATCACCTTGCCGACGCAACTGGCTAAGGCAATTGGTCTGTAAGAAGAGAGTTCGTTGGAACACTTGCCTGGTTTCAATATGGCCACTATGCGGCTGCACTTCCAGTTATCTGGTACCGTCGCCGTGTCCCACGTAGCATTATAGAAGGACAAAAGAGCTTTCCGTGCTTCCTGGCTGAGATGAGAGAGAGCCGAATAAGTGATTCCATCAGGCCCTGGCACAGAGGAGTGTCGGGAGGCAGAGATAGCAGCGTCGAGCTCGTGCAAAGTGAACGGCAAGTCGAGACGCTCGTCACAGGATGGTGGTGAGGCATAACATGAAGGTGACCCCGGTGAGAAGGACGTGCCTACGAGCAATCGGCAATAATCTTCTGCTATTTCTACTTCACTCCGCCCGTGCTTTAGGGCCACACCTCGGAATGGGAACAACTGCGGCGTAGGTGTCCGAAGGCTTCGTACAACCTGCCATATTCGTGATAGTGGTTTCCTGGGATCCAGAGAACCACAAAATGTTCTCCACCGTTGCCTGTCGAGCTTGTCGAGGTGTCGGAGTACATGTCGCTGTGCTTGACGAGATGTAGACAGGTCTGATGGTGATCTCGTCCTCCTGTACTTTCTTTCTGCGCGGCGACGCATTGCACGCAGGTGCTCGTATTGTGCGTCAACTTGCGATCTGGGTTTAGGCACACTGATGAGTTTAGTGTTTGCTGTCAAGGCTGATGCTATAACGCCTTCCATTTCGGAAATACATTGTATGTGGCCACACTGCGTATCCACAGATGTTTGGAAGGCTTGCCAGTCTACGCTTCGTACATAACGGGGAGTTGAACGGCGGAAACCTTTTAGTTGTATATACGTCGGGAGGTGGTCACTTCCGTGCGTTTCTACATCTACACACCAAGAGGTGGTAGACAAGAGATTTCTGGTCACAAAACAAACGTCCAGACAGCTGCTGTATGATGTGCCACGAAGGAAAGTGGGGGATCCATCGTTGATGGTCATCAGGCCCCTATTTAGCACGAAATCAGCCATGTCCCTGCCGCGAGTGTTCGTCGATGCAGAGCGCCACATTGGATGGTGCGCATTGAAGTCTCCTACTAGCACGTGAGGGCTTGGGCAAGCTTGGAATACAGATGAAAGGTGAGAGCAGTCGACGCGGCTTCTTGGAGGAATGTATCCACCTATGAGAGATATCGTACGTCGCTTGTGCTTCATAGTCAGGCATATATAATCATTTGAAGCATGAGGAGCCACGTCATGCCTCACGTACGTTAAATCATTGCGAATACATATAATCAGTTTGCTCGTACTTCGGTTCTCGCGAGACCATAGTATCACGTAACCGGATATCCGAAAAGGTGATGCCATGTTTGGCTCACATATAACAACCACGGGAAACTGATATTTAAGCATCCGTTGCCGAAAGTCAGACAGCCTACTTCGCAAACCTCTTGCGTTCCACTGCATTATAGCAGATGCGCGTATTCTCTCTTCGAATGAGGTCACCATGTTGTTCTATGGAAGCGCTACCAGGAGCGGTTCCAATACGTTGAGAATCTGCCAAACATCTGACAATGTTTCGTACTCCCACATACTTGACTCCATCTGCAACTTCAACTTAGGAGCCAACTTTCACAAGTTCGCCAGCTCGTTCCCCAGGGATAGAAGAGCCACTAACAAGCTAGACGATTTCAAGACTGAGGCATACCACCTGGGTCCCTTCAGCACCCCGCAGGGCTCTCTTCTCCCCGCTGCTGCATGCTCATGTTCGGCTTTGCTGCCAAGCTCCCAAGCCACAAATGAATCACGTTCGTCTATACGCTGACGATATCACCATATGGAGTGTCCATGGCTCTGAGGGCTGCGTGGAGCTCCTTTCAGGAGGCCGTGACTGCGTTGAAGTGTTTATAAAGAAAATTGGTTTGAATGTCCCACCGTTAAAGTCCGAACTTCTCTTATATCGACACACTAGAAGGGTTCTGAAACCCCCCAAAATTACACCATCTCCCGCTAAAGGGAACCATGTGTAGATGCGAAGCAGCGGGCGCTAACGCTTACACGGGTGGCGGCGTTGACGCTGGCGCTCATCGCAGCGTTGCGCAGGAGAGAAAACTGGGGAGGCGCAAAGCACGCAGTGATGGAGCAGTGTTTCCTACAGGAAAATGCCAATCGCTGCTAATGGGCAATGAGAGACAAGACTCCGACTGGACACAGAGACCCGCAGTCCGCTTTTAGTTAACGCGCACGCTGCGAATTTTTATTGTTCAACAACGCACAGGAGAAATCTCCCACCGGCACCACCTTGCAGGTCAAGATCCAGTGCCATATATACGGGGTGGCCAGTGAACGGTTCTGCAGCGCGAGCAGTCGTTTTTTCAACCAAGAAACTCGCTAGCAGACGCTGCCTGCGTCGGCGTCGCGAGGCGAGAGAGGGGGAAGCGTAGGAGAGAGAGGGGGGGGACGCGCATGCGCAGTGGGAGTGTGGACGCCGCGGGCAGGGATACCTAGAGAAGAGAGGGGGGAGCGTAGGAGGAGAGAGAGGAGGGGAGGCGCATGCGCAGTGAGGGTGTGGTTGCCGCGGGGAGGGATGCCTAGAGGAGAGAGAGGGGGGAGAGGAGGTTTTATTTTTACTTTGAAAGGGTTTGCGCATGCGCAGTAAGGGTGGTCACGCGGCACACCACCACCACCGGATTAAGCTTCGCCATAAGATGCTTCACATATAAAACTGGAAACCACTGGGCGACACCAACGTTAGGCTACACTCAGCTGTGAGCCAACGGATCTCCAGGGGGGACTTCATACGTGTTCTGTGCGTGATCATCGATGCCAGCAGACTGAACTGCTGCACGATCGACCATGTGACTTTCAAGGCAGAAGGGGCCAAGGCCTCATCTTCCAAGACCTCATCTCTTTTTGCTCACGCTCACGCCAACTTTTCGCTTGGAAGTTGTGTCGACGCCGCTAAATATGGCACTACCGCTCACTTTGCAGCAGTACCCAGAGATACCAAAGGTCACATTATATCCTAAGCGTCGGTACGAAGCTCTTCATTTCACAAAGTAGAGCATATAACTATCGCACTCAGTGTCATCGACGCGTAAAGAACTCATATTTACATTGACTCTAGATCCGTTGCTAGGGCAATTCCTTCCGGTTGCATCTGGAATGAAGATTTTGAACTCTCGCTCTTAAAAATTCACACACTACACCATCGCTCACCATGCTATCTTGGCCTGAATTTCGGGGCCTTTCAAATGTCAACGAGCTAGGTCACTCATAGGTCCGAGGTTTCACTTAGCGCGCTGGATCTTCCGAGGCTTTGGCCGTCATTGCGGCCTGCGCTGGGACTTGTCCGGCTCAGACGGAGGAATCATCCCCCCAGGCTTCATTTTAGGGACATTTTGGCTAAATTCAATGAAGACACGAAACACTATCAAATTGGACGCAGGTCCTTCCTGCTCCCATACGAAAAATCTTTACCTCAGATATTATCGCCTCGACATGTAGTGTACAAAATAAAGTACTAACAAAAAGAACTTAAAACCATGTGCTGCGACTACACTACCATTCTTTTTTTTTTTGTGCAGCAAAAATCCGTTTGTTTGCATTGTCGCCATAGCAGTATAATGCAATGGTGCGACTAAATTTCAAAAGTTTTTTGTCATCTAAAACGAAAATTAATTCGATTGAACTTCCTGTGAACAAAGTTGCTATGATCGCCAATCGTATGCGCTTTTCCCCAGATTTTTCCTTGGAACACCTTATGGTGCTACAGACGTCTCAACATAGGCCGAAGTGGCGTTTTTGCGAAGTGTATGATTTTATTTTATAAAGTATATGCGCCGCGCACACGCAAAACAAAAATATTCGGAAATAGTACGCTTTATGGAGAGCTTGACAGAGGTAATTTATTTTTTTTATCAATAATCGGCTTTTGTCGAAAAATTCACGAAAACGCTACAATTTACTGAATTTTGCCTACGCGCTAAGGAGTGAAAAATATAGAGCTACCATAAGGAACTGTCTTCTAATCAAAGCACGATGCTCAACAAATGCTAAAAAGCAAGCCTTTAAAGAATGCGTGAAACGGTCGATTTACAAGAAATTTTATTTTCGTAGGTGGTTTTCCCCCATATCGTGAACTTCAAATGGTGGTCACGCGCGCAAAAAGCTTTGGGACTCAAAATGGTTTGGTAAAATACTGTAGACCTAATGTCTATATATGTGTAATTTTCTATGAATTTTTGTATAAGTTGATATTTGGCGAGCACCCCGATTAGGACAGTTCGCGTGGAATGACCTATCTATCTATCTATCTATCTATCTATCTATCTATCTATCTATCTATCTATCTATCTATCTATCTATCTCTCTCTCTCTCTCTCTCTCTCTCTCTATATATATATATATATATATATATATATATATATATATATATATATATATATATATATATATATATATATATATATATATATAGTGTGTGTGCATTGCGCGCTTGTTTATATAAAAAACTTTTCCTGACGCAGATTTTTTTCCGCGTGCTATTCAAAAGGCCAAAGACAACCACGACAACTACAGTGCCTCCAAGTATGTACATCTTAAACTAGTATATTTTATTCTTTGCTGCTCTAGAATCGTGGCACAGTCATTTCACAATTTCCAATTATGTACGAGACCTTGCGAAAGCACGGCAAATAATGAGTGTAATCATCGTAGCTGTGATGAAGAGAGACCTCACATGTTCCGAAAATTAACGTGAAAGTTGATAAGAAGAGAACAATCAGCGAACTAGAAAAAAAGGTCCCTGCTTCGCCGCAAGGGCGAAGCAATAAATGCGATAGCAACAAATTGGAATGTCCTACGAATAAAAAGTTAAGCAGCTCACTCTTTCTGCAAAGACGACTGCTGCA
Source organism: Rhipicephalus appendiculatus (assembly GCA_030522465.1). Lineage (NCBI taxonomy): Eukaryota > Metazoa > Arthropoda > Arachnida > Ixodida > Ixodidae > Rhipicephalus > Rhipicephalus appendiculatus. The sequence goes on along the minus strand of JALIZH010032920.1, from coordinate 929,689 downwards.
GCGAGCGAAGTGATCTGCTTTCGGTCTATGGCTGAAACGCAAAGTTCTCGATGAGAGCAGAATACGTATGAGCTAGAAGCCATCTGTTAAAACCCGTCAAGGGGCCAAGCGCGCGAGCAACCAGGCCTTGCAGGCCAGAAGTGCTGGACAGGAGGTGCAGAGTCCAACCCAGGCGAAAGGCGAGCGAGGCGACACCCTCTAAAACACGCAATTCGGCCCTTTGCGCCATCTTGCGGGGGATAGTGAAGAATCCTGTGCCACGCTGAAGCACCTCAGGGATATGCGTAGCACCAATGGCAAATGGTTTATGTAAGTAGCTCGCTGTTAGTATCCTGGAGGATGTATGTCTTCATGGCTGGATCACTTAACGAGTCTAGCAGCGGAGCGAGGGGTCACAGGTTCGAATCCGCTGTCGTGCGCTGGAGTAAGAGGTTCTTCTTGGCATTATTTTTCTTTGCGGGTTTTATATACTATTCAGGGTGTCCCTGCCATCAGGCTGCTGGGATTTAAAAAAAAAATGGAATGCGTTGCGCGAAGCAAATCTAATGCATAGTTCCCAGTACACTGGAGTAGCCACTACTAATATTGTCGCTAATGAGACTTAAATTATTAGTCACAATTTAATTTGTCGCTAAACAAGTACTCAGCCAGTTATCAAAATGTCAGTCAATGAGGGTTATGCAGACATGCTTAAATGACATATAAATGCACTGTTTCCAACAACGGACAAGTTGCGTGCTCATTATTTCCGGTTGATAAAGAATGCCCGATAAGTTAATATATATATATATATATATATATATATATATATATATATATATATATATATATATATATATATATATATATATATATATATATATATTGCAAGCTCGCATGTGCGCAGAATGGAAGTCATAACGGCGACTATGGTTATCATTTTTCAGGGGTCAATTCTACGAAAAATTATACAGTGATTCGGCCAAGTAAGCACACTTCGGCATTCATTACTTTCAACCGCATGCAATATAAGGTGATGCTACGAAATTCATACGTTGTGTCTCTCGTGTTAAGTTTCGGTAGAATGTCGGATAAGGAAGCGGGATTAAGGGGCGGTCTTTCAAAGGGCCTCCGAAACTATTCTTCCAATTTCGTAAGCTGCTGGAAAGATGGCCTGCAAACCAGGATCGAGGCAATGATCCTTGCGCACAATGATGTAGAGGAAGTGCATTGCACCAAGCAACTATGGCGATTAAACGTTAGCCTGCTGCGAAGCCTTGCGCTTCCTTCTCAATTTGTTCGACAATCTGCCAGGGCTGACCTCCTAGAGTCTCCGTCAGTTACTGGTGCGCGGAAGAACGTAGAGACAGTGTTCTTTATTTTTCTGATTCACCTCTATGTCACCTGATGCGGCCACACACCTCGCTTCTCTAAGGTTTTTTTAACAGCGAAGCTTTTCAAGGCAGCCGTAGAATGTCAGCCCTTCCGCAAAACTATCATCATCATAAACGGGTATGTGTCACAGAAATTCAACAAATCCCACTACTCATCACGCGTGCACTAAAAATGACGAAGCAACACTTAGACCAAGAAATGGCTTCGAAACGACGGCGGCGAGCCGAAGACCCCGAGTACGAGAAAATACTAGGGAACGGGAAAGGCAACTGCGGCTGCGAGAAGACGCCGAAGCGATGGAAGCCCTACGCCAACGACGACGTGCCCTTAAATTTGTGAGAGGTGCGAACGATTGGTTTCAGCGCGAGTTTCTGTCTCTGGAGTTTGGACAACCCTGTCGTGTCTGCGACTCTCTGTGGTTTAAGTGGAACCTCTCGGCTGAGAATTAACCTGGAAACAACCTAGCACTCCCTAGCTAAAGCATAGCAACAGTCCAGAAGCAACCAGATTAGACTTCAGAACCATCCATTCTCGCTGTTTCAAGCCTCGCGCGAGTTAGTGCAAGATTCACCTTTTTTTTTTTTAATGTTTGAAGTTTACTATATTTACACGTGACGTCACTGAGGTTGCCAGTCATATTGCTCTCCCCTTAGCGACAATGCTGACCCTTTCATGATCTCCAAAGGCAATGACAGCTTGACACATCTTACACAGATTGCTTAGACTCTTGTGTTAATGAGGAAGCAGACGGACGCTACATGCGCAATGGGTTTGCGAAAAAAATAAAAAATCACCGCCTAAGCATGAATATCGGGCGCGATCAACTGACTTCACATCATTTTGTATTTTTCCGACTGCGCAAGCGGCGATAACAGCGGGTAGTCGACAAGCGCGAAATCTTTACAGGCTCGACGCTTAGTGTTGACATGGCACGCATTCTTTTAAGAAATAAGTGGCGAAGAAGAGATATCCCCTGTAGGAACGCTAGCAAAGGCGAGGTGGAAACCACTCTCTCCTCTTTGAACGCAGGGTGGTGAGGGGCCCTTTAACCGAACGCGTTTTGAAGAGTGTATGCCATTCAAGATGGCAAATGCTAGCTACAATATAGATGTGCTTGTCGCTGATACTAGAGACGTGCTTTTAAAATATAACGCTATAAAAAGGGCTAAAAAATGACTAGCGAAAAGTGTATTTTTAGTAAATGTAATGCATAGTCCCGAGCAATATGACATAGAACACCGCATTCATGTTTATTGAACGATTACTTGTAGTGCGCCGATATGAGTGTGACGTATCTAATTGCCAATGATACCTCTTCGCTTCATTATATGGTGTGATGAATGCTTTTGAGCTTGCCTACTTCGCTTAGTTTCTATGACTTTTCAAGGGTAATCTGAGTGTTCCATATCATATTGCTCTCGACTATTGATGTATTTTTAAAAATGCAGGTTGTGAAGGCGTAAGCGGAAGATTTAAGTACTGCTTTTATCCTTGGGGTAAGTACTCTTTGCAGGTGTGTGTGTGTGTAACATATTTCGCAGCATTTCTGATAAATATTCAAGTTCTTCATACTTCAAAATAAGTTGACATGAAATTTATGCTTACATTTCTCAGTATTTCATTTCATTTCATTTATAATACTCTCAAGGCCAGAGACATTACAGAGGGGAGCGAGTAAAAAAAAACACAAGTAAAAGCAAACAAGAAACGCAGCAAACAATAAGTAAAAATACAAGGTCTTCGGCTCCTACTTATACATAATTTCCCCGTGTAAATGGCGGTTTCAGGCTGTTATCCTTCCAAGTCTATGAGAACTAACATCCATGACATACTAAAAAATCGTAAGGTTGGTGCATGCTTTCGTGATGTGTCACGTCACCTACGTCGCGGTCATGAACAACTGGCAGAGGTCGGAGCGGGACAAGCTGAACACGTTGATAAGGAAAGCGGTCACGAAAGCCCTCGGACTTCCCATGTACACGAGCTCGGGGAGACTACTCCACCTCGGCGTGCACAACACGCTTGAAGAGATAGCTGAGTCACAAGAGAGGGCGCAGTTTGCCAGACTTTTTACCACCAGTGCCGGGAGAAACATCTTGAGAGAGCTTGGGGTTCCCCCAACGGAAATTGACGCCAGATACTGCAGCATTCCACGAGAACAGAGAGAGCGCATTACCGTTGCACCCATACCTCGTAATGTCCACCCTGAGTACAATGTAGGCAGACGACGGGCTATGGCTAAAACCCTCCTAGAAAATGCCCACGCGCATCCCCGGAGTTGCTGTTTCGTCGACACTTCACGGTACCCAAACGGAAAAGCCTTCGTCGCAGTCGGCGTTGATCAAGATGGGAAAGTGACAAACTCCATGACGGTCCGGACCACGACGGCCGAGGTTGCCGAACAGGTCGCAATAGCCTTGGCCCTGCTAGACGACGGAAAAACAACAATATACAGCGACTCGAGATCGGCAGTCTGAGCATTCGCTAAGGGCACCGTCTCGGAATCAGCCTTGCGGATTGTACGATATAAGGAAGTTAAGCAACACACAATCGTCTGGTTCCCCGCTCACATGGGACAGATCGAGGGTGCTCCATCCAACCTCAACGAGTCGGCCCACAGAGCTGCGCGAGGGTTCGTCGACCGCGTAGCTATCGAATGGAGCGGCGATGAGGTTCTGGACAACAAAGACCCTCCAACCACGTATAATGAACTCACCAAGAGCTTTTATCTGAGGAGGCGAAAGTTTCCGCCGCCACACAGTAAATTGAACAGGCCTCAGGCGTTGACGCTCAGACTCTTGCAGGTCGGGGCATATCCCAGTCCCGCACTCTTGCCCAAGATCTACCCAGAAATTCAGACGTCAGACACTTGCGTGCTTTGCTCAGACTTTGCCAGCTTAGAACACATGCTCTGGCGGTGCCCTGCGTTACGGGTTCACGAGGACGTTACATCGTCCAAGTGGGATGCTGCTCTACGCAGTCCGGATTTGAAAAATCAACTATGGGCAATCCAACGGGCCCACGACGTGGCGGAGAGGCAAGGCCTATCTGTCCCGACGTGGGAGCGGCCCGCTACGTGCTAGTTCCCGCCCCGACGGACATAAAGTTTTTCCATACCATACCATACAGGCTCAAAAATGTCCTTTATCCGCTCGCATTTGAATAGGGCCAAGATTCACGAATTCGTGCGAGCGTCGTCGGTAGAGCAATTTATTGGTTTTTCAGTGAAGGAGGACCTACATGTGCAAGAAAAAGGAACATAATAATAATTGTTGTTGTTTTACGTCCCGAAACCACGATGGTTATGAAGGACGACGCAGTGGAGGGATCCGGACATTTTTACCACCCAAGATTATTTAACGTGCATCTAAATAAAAGTATACAGGCCTCTAGTCATCTCCTTCGAAGTGCGGCAACCACAACCAGGACTCGATTCCACGACCATCGGGCGAAAGTCGAACGTCATAACTTCTATAGACCATTATGGGGGGGTGCAAAATTGACGAGCCAAGTTCACATTTCATAGGGTGGAGTTGAATAAAGTATGAAACTATGCCTTATGAAAACGTGCTTTACTACTAACCAACAGAGGCGCATGTTTTTGTTTGCTTCGTCACTAGACTTCATATTTTTTTGCAATTTTCAGCATGCAAATGTCCAAAACCAAATGAATTTGGATATATGCGCTTTTCGTACCACGACGCTCATTGGTATTACAACAATGTGACGAACCGCTGTGAAAGACATCGTGGTGACTCCGGCAGCTGCAACAGTTTCACCAGTCCAAAAATATGCAGAATGCACTGTATGTCTGGTAAAGTATATCGGAGAAGAGAGTCAACAAGCAGGATTTAAAAAGGTGCGTGAAAATTTCATGAATGCTTTCGAAAATGGATGAATAGTAACAGAGTATTCGAACACTGTGCTATAGTAGTGGACTTCATTTGGAAGGTAGTCTTAAAGTAACATTTCTTAAAGCTATGTCGCAGAAAAAGTAAATATCAAAACTAAACCTAATTCGAAACTGATATGAGAATTGCGCTTAGGCTTAGCCACTGCAGACGTTGGCGTTATGCTGCACCCTTCGCAAGTCGCGCAGTTCGCCTCTCTTTCACTATATATATCCATCATGAAACAAGCGCAATATGCACGAAGAGCAATAATCGACACGCAGAAGAAGCGAATGACGAGAGAAATAATTGAAGCTTTTCCAATTAAGAAAGGAGGTGATAAATGCGTCAGCCGGGTGTCTGTTCGGCTAACAGATCCTGAATTTGCTTTTTTGAACGTAAGATGACTCAGTGCATTTCTTTTCTTGTTATTTTGGGGATTTAACATGTGCTTCCCTGCTGCATGCAATCGTTTATCATACACTCTAAGAAATAATCGAGTAAAAAGGGTGACTTTTTGCTACACAACTATAATCGTCATCTACCCCGCGTACTTTCCTGGCGTTATCACCGCCGTCCCGGCACTTCCCGGTCACGAACGCCGCGCGCGTTATCGGCGTGACATAGCATTCTTGATAGGAATCTGCCGACAGCCGGGTTTTCAAGACAGGAAACGTGAGCAAGCCAGATGACGATTATTGTTGTGTAGGAGAAATACTCCCAAAATACTCGACTTTTTCTTAGAGTGTAGCGGTCCTTCGTTGATTGAAACAGTGCGTGATAATATGGGCGGATTGTGGTGACGTGCATTCGTGTGAAGCATATATAAGAACGTTGTTTCCGTAATAACAACTTGCAGTTGCTAGTAAGCGCTCCATCCTGTGTCCTTTTTAAGTCTACGTGCATACTGCGCTTGTTTCGTCATGAACCTTTACCAACATGCCCAACTGGCAGTCATCATATATATATATATATATGTATATATATATATATATATATATATATACATGTGTGTGTGTGTGTGCGTGCGTGCGTGCGCGCGTGTGTGTGTGTGTGAAGTAATTATGATGAAAATATGACGGAAGTGTACAGAAAGATACCTTGCCGCTGGCAGGGACCGAACATGTGACCTTCGAACAATGCGTCCGATGCTCTACCAACTGAGTTGCGGTAGAGGTCATCCTCTGTCCACTGTTTGAGACATATATGTGCATTTAAAACCGGGAGTGTTAGTCAGCAAAGCTACTAGCCATGGCGTAGAGTGTGGAACAGTGTTTTTCTGCCTGCTGGCGTCACGAAGCATGTGATCTTTCTTTTTTGTGACCTTCGAATTCGAAAGTCACAGGTTCGGTCTCTGCCGGTGGCAAGTTATCTTTTCGTCCGTTTTTCTTTCTTCACATGTACATTACAATTACTTGAAATAGCATCCCCTATACTTTCCTTGGCATCTTTGTCTGTTAGTTCTCATTAATACTGTCGTACACAGGGTATACGTTGCAAAAAAACGACGTGATTATATACAGGTGTTCTCAACCTTCATATAAGCATTATTTCACGCAGAAATAGAGAAAATAAACCTCGTTTGTTTCAAAATGACGCTGCGTGTGACACACTACATTTATGTCATTTTTTTTCTCTGTGATTCGTGACACTTATTTTTTGTCGATGTCTTTATTACAGAAGTGAATATTCTGTTGGTGAATCACTACTTGTGCCTTCTTTTAGAAAAGCAACACTAAAAGCCTTGGACAGTTTGCCTAGATATCACGAAATAAATTTCAGGCAGTTTGGATGAAATTGTTGTCTGAAGTTTTGATTCTCAACTTCATTTTCAGCATCACTGATACTGCTTTGAGCAACGAGAACATATGGCATACGACAACCCTCGAATGTCTGCATAAAATATTGTCAGAGCAGTTACATAGGCTCTAAACAGACCTTTACACTATCGCCATCTGATTTTCTTTAATAACCTCGGTACTCATTCCATCTCCCGTGTGCCTACTTTACCGCTGCTTCAAAACGCCAGGAAGGTTCATGCAGTAGTCACAATTTTTCCGACTCCACCGAAGTTGCATGCGCTTTGATTACTTTTTAGAATAGGAAACATAAGGAGTAAATTTTCCTAAGGGGAGTTTAGAAGTGTTAGAATTACTTAAGGAACTAAAGCAGTTGCTTAGCAGTGCATAAGGCCTAAGGAAATACAAGGTTCATTACGAGTGAGACGCGCGACGAATACAAGCGTGTTTGGTGTCTCGCAACGGCAGAACCTAATAACGTTGAAAAGAGAATGAGTGACTAATCAACAATGACAAGCATAACACGTAAATTAAAACTCCATAAAGAAAGACCAATTTCATTTCATTTCATTTCATTTATTGATATTGTCAGCCCTTACGGGCTATTACAGAAGTGGAATGACGTCATATTTAACAGAACTGTGCAGAAGAGAAACATAAAGGAGTATGCGCTACTGGAACACATTATTTGAGCAAGTAAATTTCGAAACATTGGAATCCCTTATAAATTGTACTCGCTGCCTCTAGCACATGAACTTAATGCAGTAATCATTACCTCATAAACGCATGTTGTTAACGCGATACCGTTAAAATACTCCTGTCGCAGAAATTCCCGTGTAGCCGTTGGTCGCGTTGTCCATGAGCGAAGAATAAAGCGAAAAACTAAAGCATGATTCGAGCCTGAATTGTACCCCGGCACTACGCGTGCCATTCTACTTTTATGCCGCAGAACCACGCCTGTAGTAGGGACTGCTTCGGCAAAAAACACCCTGTACTGACAGTAACTGACTTCTTCGTGGCAGATAGTGTCAGTCCTATGCGCGCACACCAGTCCGAGGCCTAGTGCAGAGCACTCTGGAGTGCATCCTGCTGGCGTTGAAGGTCTGAATGTAGTGTCCACACACTCAAGTCGTCCGCATACAGGAGGAAGACGGCATCTGGAATGCCTGCTAATTGCTACGCGAGGGGCAATACGGCAATAATAAACAGTATCGGAGCCAGCACCGAGCCCTGCGGTACACCCCGCTTCGTTACAAAGTGTCCAGTTCTTTCTTTGCCGACTCGGATGCAGCAGGTACGGTGTACCAGAAAAGACACCAAAAAATCATGGTTGATCCCTCTGTCATAGGAATCGGTATAACACGAAAGTGAAACCTGTCCTTACAGAAGTAGTTGAATGTTTACTGTACAGTGAAATTAGAGAGCTTCCACAATGTCTGTTGGTGTTTGACTGTTATAGCACCGTTTAACGTGGATGCATCCACGTTGACGCTTGGTGGTACATCTGCGACTAACGTCCATGATCAATGATTAAACAAACCCTTGTGATCATAGGTGCTTGTGGAAGCTGTACGGTGAGAGTGGAATCATAGAAAGCGGTGTGACAGCTAGAAGAGCTTCACTGATTGGACGCCGAACTTGGGCTAAGGGGGGTCTACTCGCGGCATGTTAGAGTTATTGAACAACGCTGCCCGACCAGAGGGAAACGGAACGCGCGTTGTGTCTTCCCCATTGGCCGGCTGCGATTTTTCGCGGGGAACGCGGAGTTACGGCCAAGTTGGCCACGTGAAGCACTCACGCGTCCCAGAGTTATTTTTTGAATGGACGGGTGCTATAAGCCAGGCCGATGCTAGGGGTAAGAACGCCACCTGGCAGTGTGTTAACGCGTCGACAAAATATCACTTTTCCTATTTGAAACGCGCTGAATGGGATGGACGCGTAGAAATGATGCTTTGAAGGAACTTATCGTGCATTTCACTGTCATAATGCAGTACTTCACTTTAGTAAGAGCACTGTGAGAGGACACTGGTAGATATAAAAGACTTGTTTTTAAAGGCTACACAGTATGTGACCGTGGCGCAATGGGTAGCGTACCCGGTATCTGTTGTCGCTGACCAATAGGTCGTAGGTTCGATTCCCGTTGACGGAACTTTTTGTCTTCTGATCAGGCGTATTTTTTCGACGTCGTTTCCGTGACGGAAGTACGTCACTCAAATCTTGGTGGACCCCGGCATAAAACACTTTCGTGTTAAAAGTCGGAGACACGAGGCAGAAGTTCAAGTCATTGCATTACGCGAATGATCGCAGAGTGGCTGACGTTGTCGTAGTCCTTATGAACGTCCATGCCGAGAAGGGTTCTAATGCTGCTTGTTCTTCCTCCCACGAGCACCATTGACGTCAGACGGTCTAGGCCATCTTCGGTGCCCAAATGCGGTCGAAAACCAATCTGGGCAGGATGGTACCAGGCGGGCTTTTCCAACCACCAGGAGATGCGCGAGGCCAAGATGCGTTCAAGAAGCTTGCATAACGTACACGTTAGAGCGATCAGCCGAAGATTAGAGAGGTTGCGCGGGTGCTTTCCTGGATTTGCTATCGGCACAACTTCGGCATACTTCAGCGCTTGTGGTGTGTGTTTCTTTCTTGGTCCTGCGTTGTTTATTTGCACTCAAAGATTTTACTTAATCATGAGATACTTATTCATGAGATACCAACTAGCCCACCTAGCGATGATGCTTCCATGATTCAGGCAGCTCTCCGGTCGTCCGAATTACGCTAAGCGTGTCCAGCAGTCACTGTAGTGCAGGTCCATCGATTTTTTTGAACACTTCATAAGAGATCCCATCTGGTCCTGGCGCCTTGCCTACTTTTGCGTGGTGAATTGCTGCCTGGACCTGCGCCATCGGGTACAGCGCTTACATGCCTTCGATGCCTGACTGACTTGGAGTCACGCCAACCTGCGGAGGGGTTATACGGACAGTCGAATCATGGTAGGGCCTGGTCGTACGCTGGGAAGAAAGCCTTAGCGACTTCTGGCGCGAACTGGCTTGGCGTACATCCAGAAGATAAAGACGCATTGGCCGCTGGGTCCGGAGTGCGAGCGCCTAATTCCACGCACCGGAACGTTCGCCAGATCTATGCGGATGAAGACGATGGGCCGAGGGATGCACACCAGTCCATCCACCCTTCCCGGGAGAGGCGCTTCTCGCAGCGACGCGCTACTGCGGTGAGTCTGTTGAGGTTATAACGAAGCTCAGCCGCGGCGAGATCTCGATTTAAGGCTAGTTCTACACGACGGCGTGCTGCCCACAGACGCAAAAGACATAAATTTGGAGGTGGTCTGTTCTCCTCCACGCAGCCAGACTGCGTGGCGGCTTGTACAGCTGTGGTTAACACCTGCAACGGATCAGACGATGTAGCCGAGATTGAGGCTTTGAGTTCCTTGCGGAATAAGTCCGAGTCGGTTATGTAGCATCGGCGGCGGAGGCGGCGCTGGCTATTCGCGGCCAAACCGATTATCAATAGTTGGGGATCACTCCCCAACAGTCTCGTTCTCGGTCCCAGGAAACTGCACACATGTCCAACCACCACAAGAGATCGGGCGCATACGGTGGAACACTGGGATGATCCCACCAACGTGTAGAAGTGGCCGGGGCATTTAAAGGGACAAAGTGCGCGTCTGCAAATGTGTCGAGCACGATTCTGCCTCTCACACTGGATCAAGGGTAGTTCCACGACTGATGAGGTGCATTAACGTCTCCCCCCGACTAGCACTGGGCTCCCATGGTGAGTTCAACGCAGATTAGCCAGCCACCCGACACGCAATCATGGAGCGCTGCCACTATACGAACGCACGTAAACTGAAACCACAATCACGTCAGTGCGTCGTAGTCTAACGAGTACTTCTACCTCTTCTTTCCATTCGTTACACCACGGCAGCAGGCGAAATTGCATCTGAGGATATGAAGTGACGACATTCACTGCAGCCTTGCCTGGAGGTCCCAACGTATGGGTGCAGCGTCTATCAGGGATGGCTTGAGAAGCACACGCAGTGAATCCGGGAACGCTCGGAAGCGAGTTCGTTTCCTGTTGGAGCAGGCACCAAGCGGGGAGCTTCCCCAGCGCAAGGCGATGGCGACGCTCTCCAACTTTATTGGCAAGTCCTCCGCAGTTCCACTGCAGGACACAGTGGTGTCGCGTTTCTTTCGAAGGAGCGGCCGTTGTACCGGTGGGAGGTTGGCCAGCACCACCTTTTCACCACCTTTTCACTGCAATGCCAAGCAGAGGAAGTTATTAGATGTGAAGCATCTTATGGCGAAGCTTAATCCGGTGGTGGTGGTGGTGGTGGTGGTGGTGGTGTGCCGCGTGCCCACCCTTACTGCGCATGCGCAAACAGTTAAAAAAAATAAAAATAAAAACCTCCTCTCCCCCTCTCTCTCCTCTAGGCATCCCTCCCCGCGGCAACAACACCCACACTGCGCATGCGCCTCCCTTCCTCTCTCCCCTCTTACACTCCCCCCCTCTCTCCATCCCTGCCCGCGGCGTCTAACTCCCCCCTGCGCATGCGCGTCCCCCCCTCTCTCTCCTCTCCTACGCTCCCCCCTCTCTCCTCTACGCATCCCTGCCCACGGCGTTCACACTCCCACTGCGCATGCGTGTCACCCCCCCCTCTCTCCTCTCCTACGCTCCTCCCTCTCTCGCCTCGCGACGCCGACGCAGGCAGCGTCTGCTAGCGAGTTTCTTGGTTGAAAAAACCGACTGCTCGCGCTGCACAACCGTTCACTGGCTATCCCGTATATATAGCAATGGATCTTGACCTCCAAGGTGGTGCCGGTGGGAAATTTCTCCTGTGCGTTATTGAACAATAAAAATTCGCATCGTGCGCGTTAACTAAAAGCGGAGTGCGGGTCTCTGTGTCCAGTCGGAGTCTTCTGTCTCTCATTGCCCATTAGCAGCGATTGGCATGTTCTAGTAGGAAAAACTGCTCCATCACTGCCTGCTTTGCGCCTCCCCAGTCTTCTCTCCTGCGCAACGCTGCGATGAGCGCCAGCGTCAACGCCGCCGCCAGTGTAAGCGTTAGCGCCCGATGCTTCACATCTACACATGGTTCCCTTTAGCGGGAGATGGTGTAATTTATTTTATGCGTAATCCCAAGCAGAAGTGTGGCTGTGTGGTAGAACACCTGCTTACCACGCAGACGACCTGGGTTCGATCCTCATTCGGACAGGCGTGGCCACCCTTACTGCGGACAGGCGTGACCACCCTTACTGCGCATGCGCAAACCCTTTCAAAAAAGATAAAAATAAAAAACCTCCTTTTCCCCTCTCTCTCCTCTAGGCATCCCTCCCCGCGGCAACCACCCCCCCTCACTGCGCATGCGCCTCCCCTCCTCTCTCCCCTCCTACGCTCCCCCCCCTGTATCCTCTAGGCATCCCTGCCCGCGGCGTCCACACTCCCACTGCGCATGCGCCTCCCCCCTCTCTCTCCTCTCCTACGCTCCCCCCCCTCTCTGGCCTGGTGACGCGGACGCAGGCAGCGTCTGCTGGCGAGTTTCTTGGTTGAAAAAAATTACACCATCTCCCGCTAAAGGGAACCATGTGTAGATGTGAAGCAGCGGACGCTTACGCTTACACTGGCGGCGGCGTTGACGCTGGCGCTCATCGCAGCGTTGCGCAGGCGAGAAAACTGGGGAGGTGCAAAGCACGCAGTGATGGAGCATTGTTTCCTACTGGAACATGCCAATCGCTGCTAATGGGCAATGAGAGACAGAAGACTCCGACTGGACACAGAGACCTGCAGTCCGCTTTTAGTTAACGCGCACGCTGCGAATTTTTATTGTTCAACAACGCACAGGAGAAATCTCCCACCGGCACCACCTTGCAGGTCAAGAGAGAGAGAGAAAAACAAAGAGGAAAGGCAGGGAGGTTAAAGATCCAGTGCCATATATACGGGGTGGCCAGTCAACGGTTGTGCAGCGCGAGCAGTCGGTTTTCTCAACCAAGAAACTCGCTAGCAGACGCTGCCTGCGTCGGCGTCGCGAGGCGAGAGAGGGGGGGGAGCGTAGGAGAGGAGAGAGAGAGGGGGGGACGTGCATGCGCAGTGGGAGTGTGGACGCCGCGGGCAGGGATGCCTAGCGGAGAGAGAGGGGAGCGTAGGAGAGGAGAGAGAGGGGGGGACGCGCATGCGCAGTGGGAGTCTGGACGCCGCGGGCAGGGATGCCTAGAGGGGAGAGGGGGGAGCGTAGGAGGGGAGAGAGGAGGGGAGGCGCATGCGCAGTGAGGGGGGTGGTTGTCGCGGGGAGAGATGCCTAGAGGAGAGAGAGGGGAAGAGGAGGTTTTTTTTATTTTTATCGTTTTTGAAAGGGTTTGCGCATGCGCAGTAAGGGTGGTCACGCGGCACACCACCACCACCACCACCGGATTAAGCTTCGCCATAAGATGCTTCACATCTAAAACCGACTGCTCGCGCTGCACAACCGTTCACTGGCCACCCCGTATATATGGCACTGGATCTTGACCTCCAAGGTGGTGCCGGTGGGAGATTTCTCCTGTGCGTTGTCGAACAATAAAACTTCGCAGCGTGCGCACTAACTAAAAGCGGACTGCGGGTCTCTGTGTCCAGTCGGAGTCTTTTGTCTCTCATTGCCCATTAGCAGCGATTGGCATGTTCCAGTAGGAAACACCGCTCCATCACTGCGTGCTTTGCACCTCCCCAGTTTTCTCGCCTGCGCAACGCTGCGATGAGCGCCAGCGTCAACGCCGCCGCCAGTGTCAGTGTTAGCGCCCGCTGCTTCGCATCTACACATGGTTCCCTTCAGCGAGAGATGGTGTAATTTTTAATTAGGGGAGGGTTCTCCATTAATCAAAAGAGACAACCCGTTTACGGGGACTGCGTAGGCGGCTCGTGCACGGGCAGCTCATACCGTGGGAACGCATCTTGCCTCCATTCTTATGCCGAGCGTTTTGCAGTCAAAACTTCCGGTCACACTGCGGCTATACCTGCCGTCGCCTCGGTATTCAACAAACTCCGCTCGGCAGCAACACTCCCTTCTGCTGCTCTTCGCGGCTCTAAGAAACAACTCTTTTCATGTCAAAGCCGGCGCGCTGGTCAGCGGGGTGGGTGCGGCGCGCGTTAATCGGCGTGACGAGGGGTCGAAAAAGTGGCATTCCGTGACATTGCCCCCCCACTTTCGGAATGGTATCCATAACATTTGCACGCACGGAGGGGCAATTTTTTCGACCCCCAAAACCAAAACATAACCAACAAGAGAGAAATAAAGACTGCCCTTCTCATACAGAACATATACGCTGAGTACATCAACGTAAGAACAACTTCGATACAATCACTAGAGCACCATGCTTCCGTCGCACACCACATGTCAGTGCTTCATACTACAAAAAGAACAATAGATAGCCGTGCATTGCACCCGACCAAATACACTTCGGAAATGTATACCATGACAAGGGAAAAAGAAATGAACAAGCTATTCAGTGCGCCTATCTAATGTAGTGAGATACTTTCATACGCGCCATAATAAGAACAACTAGTGCTCCAAGCCAAAGTACATTCAAATCAAAATACACTTTTCTGCACAATGCAACTCGAAAAAGGAAATCAAAACGATGACGAAAAAAAAAATATGAGCATGCCCCGCGACCACAAAAGAACTATATCCGGCTTAAGTAATTCGCGCCGCGGCGACATGTCGTTTGAGACTTCGGAAAGCCTCCTCGTGCGCTGCTGTCCAATTGACCGCCTTAGCTCTACCTTTCTGCGTTAACTCTGTAAGGGGAGCGCTAACTTCTGCGTAATTCGGGATAAGTTCCCGATAGTGCCGTGTCAAACCGAGAAAGGCACGAACTTGTCGCTTGGTCGAAGGACGTGGTGCTGCCACAATTTTGTCAAGTGTCTTACTCAGGGGAACATGTGGTACGCGGCCCTTCGGTGTTGTGCGCTGACAATTATCACATGATGCGACGAACCTTTTCACATAGGCTGTGAGGCCTGGCCAAAAAAATCCCTCCAAGATCCGGTTCTTGGTTTTCTTCGTGCCCAAATGCGCTGCCCTCATATCATCATGTGCTGCTTTAAGCACAGCTTCTCGGTGGCATTTCGGCACGACTAGTTGACCTACCGGCCGTCCGTTTGCTCCTGTGTACTGACCGTATAGCAGTCCCCCCTTCTTGTCCGTATTCGACACTTCCCTTCTCATTTCGGCACGTTTGCCGCCTGCCAATCTGCCCAAAACATTGCTTCAGGGTCGCATCTCCCCTCTGCTCGTAGCCATAGTCCTCTCCTGGCAATCTTGCCGTTGTCCCGGGCGTATGAAGTTTGGCACACCTTTTCGGCCGTGCATTCGCTTAGGGACGGGTGCTGGCAGCTTCCACGGGCTCTTGCTTCAACTCATGCGTCGAGACTGACTTTTTGGTCTCCTTTCTAGGATCATCAGGAGGTCTTGCGCCATCGATGTTGCCCAGAATGATGTCATACAACGGATCTTGCAGGCATAGTGCAGTAAGGTGGCCAGTAAAGTACGGGGTATCAACCTCAATCCGGGCTTCTGGCAGCATTCTCGCCGTTCCGTCGACCAAGTAGACGAGTTTGTTCCTACCCGTCAGCTCTTCTTCTTTCACCAGCTTTCTCCGTACGATCACTGTGTTGCACCCCGTATCCCGCAACACTGAGATGCCTGTGCCTCGGAGGGTACCAGTGACCATTGGCAGGTTCTCAGGCAGACCTTCCGGATGTGCCACTTGTACGGAATTGACGACGGGGACTTTCTCACCATTCTTCAGCTCGATATACCGGTCGTGTATGGGATCCTCATGGGTTTCTCTAGCCGCGTAGACGCAAGACGCTTGAAGTGCGTTATTCGACCCTGACCGGCAGTCGTATACCCTGTTTCCTTCCTTTCCACACTTGAAACAGACGATGGCCGCATTAGCGGCAGGTCTGTTGCGACACAAGAGCGGCGGGTGATTTCCTCGATTGCAAATATAGCACCATGGTGGGGGTGCGCGGCCGCTGCCTCCCTTTTCGTATTTGCCCTTCTCATCCATGGTGGGACCATCCTCATTTGTTTTCGCAAAGCTCGCTCCACCCTGAGCTTCTAAAAACTGGTCTGCCAGCTCTAGCATGCCTTCTAGGGAATCCGCCTTCCTTTCCTTCAAATATAAGGCCACGTTCGAACCGCATCCATGCAAGAACCTCTCCCTAATCGACAATGCACGGAGGGACTCGAATTCTGTCTCAGTTTTCGACAGCTCAACCCATCTATCGAAGTAGTGGCTTAAACGAGCCGCGTACTGTGTCGCTGTTTCACCCCCTCTGGCCTTTCCTTATTGAACTTATCCCTGAAGCCATCCGCCGTGAAGCGAAAGCGCTTCAGGAGGGCGGTTTTAACCTTTGTGTAGTCCGAGACGTCACCAGGCGGCAACCTGCCATAAACACTTAGCGTCTCTCCTGTTAGACATGTCGAAAGCGCCGTTGCCCACTGGCCTTCGGGCCACTTTTGCCCTCTGGCGATGCTCTCGAACCGGCGTATAAAGGCGTCTAAGTCGTCCCTTACTTCATCAAAGGTGACGAGCAATCTACCAGTGTTTATTCTTAAACTCTGTTCCTCCCCGACATCGAGGTGCTCACTGCTAGATCGGCTCATATTGCTACTTTCTTTAAGACGAATCTATGAATACATAATCCTATGAATACATGAAACCTATGAATACATAATCATCGTGTTGGCACGCCAACACGATGATTATGTATTCATAGGTTTTTACTGTTTTATCATTTTATCGTTAATCCTATGTTTTGTCAGATACTGCACAAGTATATATTGCGCGGTTCTAGCAAATAAATCTAGTTGAAAGTCAGCGCCGCCGTCTGTGTCCTTTTACTTGTCCTCCGTCTTTAGCGCTGTTCTATGTGAATCTAAGAAATAACTATTTTCACGTCCAAGCCGGCGCGCTGGTCAGTGGGGTGGGTGCGGCGCGCGTTAATCGGCGTGACGAGGGGTCGAAAAAGTGGCATTCCGTGACAGATGTCTGTTCTTTCGTTTCATTTGTAGATTAACATCTGTGCCTTTTTTTATCGCTCTGGGGCACGCGATGCGCCACATACTTTCGTTTGTCTCGTTTTTGTATACGTTTGCACATAATTTGTTTGTCATAAATACTGACACGTGCATACAGTGGGCCTTTGTCTGTTGTGCGACCCAGTTTCGCTATTATATGTGCATGGCGGAGGATTGGTGGTTGGTAGAAGAGGACAAAGACGTTCGGCTCGATCGTGACGGATCTGCAGAAAGCGGGGCTATTATTTACTTTCATTTTATAACTGTGACAAACTGGTGGAGGTGCTGGATACGGCCCTTTTGCGCTACTTCGATCTCAGGACTAGTTCCTACCGCCGTCCAGGAGACCACAGGATTCACTCCTTTCGGCTTGCTTCATGGCCGCGAGGTTACCACGATGTTAGACGTCATGCTTCCACCTGATAAATTTGTGACCCCCCACAGAAAATGCTGCCGAGTATGTTCAACGTGCTGAAAAAGCTCGTCAGCTAGCTCGCTTCCGCATTCGCTCTCAGCAACAACACGACGCTAGCCGACAGAACCTTCGTCATAGAGAAGTGACGTACTAACCCGGAGAAAAATGTATGAATATGAACTCCCATCCGCACACGCGGCGAGTCGGAGGAACTCCTGCGTCGTTACTTCGGGCCTTACAGAGTTCTCGGACGCTTCAACGACGTCAACCACCGAGTTATTCCTGAGACCAGCACACGATGTTCTCGTCGTGAAAGCAAAACCGGACATGATGAAGCCACATTGCTCACGTTGAAAACTTCCCCTTGACTTTACAACTTCGAAAGCATCGAGTCGATGCTTTTTGAGAGGTGGAGTAATGACACGTGCATACAGTGGGTCATTATTTGTCGTGCGCCACTGTTTCGCTATTATTCGTGCGTGGCGGAGGATTGGCGGATGAACGAAGACATTCGGCTCAATTGTGACTGATCTGCTAAAATCCGGGCTCTTACTTACTTTCATTTTATTACCCTGACAATACAATATGTCCTGCTTCACAAAACCGTCTTGTTTTAATTGAACACCTTAGACTGCACGCCAATAATGTAATTTTTAGCGTGGAGCACGAGGGGCCCGAGTGGTCGTATGCTGTCGACGTGTCATGTTGTAGAAGAATCCGTCGGTGGGCTAGTTGGTACACTTCAACTCCAGTCTATGTCGTTTATGTACGTTCCCTTGTCTTCGTTTCTTTGCGCTGCACATACTTCGTATATATCGTCTCACGTCGCGCGACGTAATGCGGTAAAACCACGTATAGCAGAGCCATCTATAGCATAGCCATGTATAGCCATGTATAAACAAGAATATCGTAATATTCCCAAATCACTTCAAGCTTTGCGCATTTTCTCATGACTGAAATTTCACTACACGAGTTAGCCAGATATAATGTCATGGGCTACAACAGAAAGGCCTCATTTATGGAGATACCCTTAAAAAATGGAATATTCCCGTTACTGCCGCGGACATTGTCCAACATCTGCGGGGAGAAGGGCATTCTTTGGCCTAGTATTCAGCTATATGCAGCAACTTTCTAATTGAGAAAAAGGCCTTCAAATTATTTTTTGGCCCATGACGCACCCTTCACCTGACTAAGTTCTCCAGATTTCTTACTCCTCGTTCATGAACATTCAGACAGCCACACAAAACCGCTGTGATGTCCATGGTCTATGCACTTCCACGGCAAAACACAACAAGCATCAAATGAGTGTCTTAGCTAATTAGTGTAAGGTACATGATCTATTGATGCACTCGATGAAAACGCTGCAAACCACTTGCAAATATTACTGATAACCAGTACTGCTTCGGTCCCATGGTTCAAGCCTTCAGTGTCAGATACCGGTGCTTAACTCAATGATGAGAGCTGGGAAGGCTAATGTACCCTCGACATTCACCACTGCATTGTTTCTGATATGGCGTGGAATAAAAACAAAAAAAAAGCAATGAATCGTTTTGGTATTAGCTTTCTTCCTACCGTCATCTTTTAAGGAATTAAAATATAGTCAAGCTGAACATTGCGCTCGCGTCAAAGATAGCCTATGCTTCACGGCATTACGCGTCCATCGAATTCTGTAGTGCGAGCCTGGTTTCCTTTCGTTTAAGCGAAAGTAAAATGTTTGCCGAGAAACGACTACACGACAGTGTTGATTAGCAAGAGTATGCGCATCACTGCTTCGGATTAGTTACCTTAGATTATTATTGCGGTGGTTGCCGGAGGGAATGATATTCACTGCAAACGATAAAATGCTTATAAGTGTCGCACATTGCTATAGCAAAACTAAAAAAAAAGCATAAGTACTTTTGAAAAGGAAAACTTATAATCGTTTGGAGCCGTTTGGTCCGCAATGACGATTACTTCATTCAACCCTCCGAACCGTTACCGTTGCATCGTCAGCTAGTTGACACCGTCTAAGCCACGTTGCGAAGCCTCTTCGTAAAAGACATCAAGAATAAGTAGCCCACATCTCTGTGAATTTATGATGACATTTCTCTGAAGACAGCAGTACAGTTCTGACATATTGAAGGTCAGTTTGGGTGCCTTTTATTTCTGCTGACCGTAGGAGCTATTCGCTAAGGTCACGCACATCATCAGCTACTTCTTCAAAAATTAATCTACAACTTAACGAAACCATCTTTCTATTTAAGCGACCGTATACCGCTTTTTCATGGCATATAAAATTATATCATTCAAAATAATGTGTTTAAATATGAAACAGGCGGACTTCTAAAACAAAAGCGACTGTGAGAAGAAGTCATTTGAGACACCTTATTCAGGCAATTATCAATGATGTGTTTAAGTATGAAAGAGGCGGACTTTTTAAACAGAAGAAACTGTGAGAAAAAGTAATTTGAGATACCTGATTCTGACAATTAACGGAAGTATTGGCGCTAAAGAAAACTATTAAACTCAGATACGGCACTGTCCTTAGAACTAAGTGGCTCCTGGATAGACGTCACGGATATCATTGTCTAAGGGCACGCTGGTACATGCACTGGTACATGCAATGCACTTCCTGTCCGGCAACTGATTTTTCTTTTAGGTATTGGTCATATCGATCAGCGTATTGAAGACGTGATGATGGTTCTCCTGAGAACGTACTCTTCCGGCATATTCGTCTGCCAGCATGGACAAGACTGCTTTTGTGCTGCTCCTCATTCTTTCGAACATCGTACCCCTGTTGGCGTGGGGAAGTATGGGTAAGTTTTCCGAATTTTTTATCGTGATTACAGGCTGTAATATGTATTTATGGCTGAGATAGTATTCTGGCTGCGAGGTTGTGAACTTGTAATAAACATAATGCATGAATCATTTTTGAGAAGTTTTGCGTACGAATAATTGGAGACGTGCTCACTTCAAGTGATACACAAGAAACTGAAGACGAGAACTTGTTGCAGAGACGCCTAAAGGCATGACACCTGCTACATAATTTGAGTGCTCAAAGCCTGCGTAACCCTTCAGAAAAGAATGCTACGTATAATAAAATAAATCACCGGGGTGAGGAAGTTAACTCTGTTTTTGTGCTCTGTTGGCAACCATTTTTGAACTAATCAAGCGTACTAAGCTGAGCGCAGATTTATTTCAGTGAGGATTGGCTCGGTTTTGTTGACATCAGCTATTACGAAAGAAGCGAAATCATAGTTCGTGAAATGTGAACAGCTTGCTGGTGTCGATATACCTTGGGAATTGTGGAGCATTGGGCCTGTTGGTTATTCATCTGAAACTATTGGTAGCGCAGGAAACATAGACACGGCACTGTACTTGGATGGTAGGTCATCCCGTGTCAATATTTGCGTTTGTATTTTCTGCGCTACAAATCGTTTCAGCCACATCTTGGCTTATTTAAACCGGACATTCTGGAGGTCATGCCACCAAAGGGGTGGTAAATGTTCTCGCACACCAAGGAGCGAAACGAGCATTTTAATATCTGCGTGGTTTTGTAGCCAAGCTACTGGAAACATGACAACTGATGGAGTAATTCGACACAGTAACTTCTCATCCAAAATTGACCAATCGTGAGACATAATGAGAATATTTGCGGTCGCTCCCTCGGAGCCTCCAGTGTGCTACAGTATTCGCGACCGTCTAGGTCGGTCGGCTTCGATAGGCACCGGTGCATATGAGCCATTACTTCTGTAGAAACGGAGAGCTCATATAATATTTTAGCATAAATACGCTCTGCTTAGAGGCACGAGTTGACGCACGCGAGAGTGAATCTCTCTCCAATAAAGGGCGCTGGCGAACCTACAAAGTATAACGGAAGACACAAAGCCACTCTGAACCTCCACTTCCCCTGCACAAGTATCTGCAGTGATACACGGGCTTACTGACTGTACTGGCGCTCTGCAGAGCGAAGGCACGAACTGCCGTGCACATCCTAATTGTGGGTGAGCCTGAACATTGTACATTTCCTTGTCATCCGCGAAATGTTTGTGCATATCTCTTTTACACATCCATACAACGGGACATCGTACGAATCTAGAGCCATGTGACGCTCCTGCTCCACATGAAATTTTAAATTTGTCGAATTTGTATCGCTCTCCTAGGTAATTGATGCCCTTGCTCAACAGGAAAAAAAACTGAATAACAAAGTCTATTGGTGTGTGTTTTACTCGCTCATACAATAAGCGTACAGAATAAGCTTGTATAGCATTGCGTTTCGGCCGTGGCACGGCCGAAACGTAAACCAGTAAAAAAATATGCAATTTTCGTAAGTGTGCTCCTTCATTTCTTGACTATATATATAAATATATATATATATATAAATATAAATATATATATATATAAATATATATATATATATATATATATATATATATATATATATATGTATATATATATATATATATATATATATATATATATATAGAGAGAGAGAGAGAGAGAGAGAGAGAGATAGTATATAGCTATGTTCATGCTTGTACATATGTGTTCATTCAGTATGCACATCTCTCAAACGCAGCCCAACGATGGAATCGTCGAACGACGAGAGCACCCCAAAAAGGTATGCGCATTTCGCACTATTAATTATTACATAGTTGACTGTATGCCTTATTGAAGGCCACGCACCCTGCCTACAACGCAGTTCTTTAAGTTACATTACAGCGACGCATGAGGGGGAGAATACAAACAGTTACATAGCTATATATTCCGGCGTTTCAAACAGAAAGTATTTAGAAGGAAAAACCACCTCTAGGGAGAGAAAATGCGTGGCCACCTAGGCCGTTCCTATAACTTATGAATAAGCAAGACATATTGTACCTTTGAGCCCCTAAGCCGATTCTGCGATGGCTTTAGAAAATGCACGGGTCTTGCAGAAAAGTAGAGCGCTGCGGTCTCTATGAGGTACAGGACCGCTAGCGTCGATAGTACCGATAACGTAATAAAGCACAAGTTGACAACTTTCTTAACATCATCTTATCAATATAATTCAATATGTTCTTTGAATTATAGTCGCTGTTCGAAGGTAATCGATAGATTGAAGTCACGCGATAGTTGATGTGAACCTCTAGATGCTGCTTCAGTTCGGAAACAATCGGTTGGGGCTTAATTTCACCTGCGAGCTTCTCATAAAAGGCAGTTTACAGTTCCTTGACCTAAAGATACCGTTTGCTGAGGACCATCTGCGTTGGAAACAGAACGCTAGGCCTGGGAAACTGCTTCTTAACGACTCATCATCGCACTCTAAAATCGCACAGCAGGCCATCGCTATGTAAAGCGCTCGATCCTCTATTAAAGAGCTTTTTGAACACATAGTGGGGAGAAAGCCGTTCCGCGCACGTATATCCCCTTCAGGCACCTGTAGTTTCTAATTTTGTGATAACTTTTCTGTGCGAGGGACCAATGTGGCAGATCAAACGAGGAAATAAGCGTCAGAAAAACGAAAGGGCAAAAAGATGCGTTGTGTTGATGTACCCAGGTAATGGCGCATAGGCTGAAGAATGTGCGCTCACGCTACGACGCTCATGTGTTCTTTTCAGCCCAAAACAAAGTAGGCAGATCTTCGGTCAACAATACGTACACTGCCGACAAGTAGTAAGCTGCAATAAGTGCAAGGTGAAGTACAAGCATGTACAAGCATGCCCTGTATAATAGTTGCTGTATACCACGTGCCTACTTCTCGCAGCAAGGTTTACGTCGGGAAGACAGGACGCTGCCTGAATGTACGCTTACGAGAACACTCAGAGACCAGCAATAATTCAACTCGTGCTAATCACACATCCCACTGCAAAACGTGTGTGTGCTCGGGGCCATTTCCCTTCAGATTGAAGTACTTTTTGGCGCATAGGAATCGAACTGCTGGACGAATCGTGGAGGCCTCCTACATCAACAAAGATGAGATGTCATGTGTGAGCCAAACCTCAACCTCTTTGCATGAATAAGAAGCCCGACTGATCAACAGAACTTTTACCTAATTTGCAGGCTCTTCGCACATATGCTGTTCCTTTGAAAGGAAAGATTTTCCTTGATTTTTTTCTTCTGTTCTGTCGCAAACCTCACCCCCCAGCTCCTCTGCTTATGTCTGACCTTTTGCCGATATTTACATGCCCTTTGTGGCCTGCAGTCAATCGCCTAACGCGAATCGGCGCTTGTGGTGTCTTTCTTCGATTACGACTCGTATGTTTGAGCGCTCAAAATTTTAGCAAATATGTATTACCCACTGGCCAACCATCAGTATTACTTCAAACCATTTTGCTTAGTCCAGAATGGCCAAATTACTAAACTGAGGCAGGATACTTGCACGTCTTACCTTGTCCTCTGTTTGCGGGGTTCGACTTCATAATAAGGCATCTTGCATAACAAGAGCCTTATCCGTTGCGCAAAAGGTCACCACGCGTAAGTGGAATCCAAAGACCTACCTTTGTTTTATGATAAATATAATTGTTAAATTGTATTTTTTTGCATTTCAAGCTGTTGCGTGAAATTACGTATATGTCGGAAACAATTTGCGGTAGTTCGTCAGAATTGTGTAAAAAGATAGTGCGAAAGCAGGACGCACACGTGCCTTTCATTGCATTTGCTATGATATAGGAATTGAGATTACCCTGCTAAAATTACAGACGGTGTGCACACATTAGCGAAGTAAGTGTGTAAGACTGCGATTCATGCTAACTAAATGCCGGTGCTTTTTGGTGGATGCAGCGCAACCATTTTCATGTACAACAATATACAGTATGTGGATGTAGTATACAACGAATTCGTTGCAGTGTCAGTGGAACCAAATTATTTGCGTGCTCAACATCGGCTGTATAAATTGAGTGCCGGGCTGACGTTACTGAGCACCAAGTCGTGCGATTGTATCTCGACTGCCGAATCAGCTGGTAAAGTGCGACTAAAATGCATTACGTCCGGCCAGAAAATTCCGTCTTTGGCTGAACATAACGGACCACAGCCTAGTGTTGCGTTTGCGCACCGCTCGCCGCTTATCAGCCGGCGCCCAAGTCTGGCTCATCTGTTCCGGACGATAATCTGTTATCGCGCATGTGCTTTGTTATGTTTTGCTTCGCCCTTTGATCACGGCGTTCCTTTATAAAGGATTGCTGATCACGCCTTGGGCCCCTTCTTTTGTACACCTTCTTTCGGCAAGCATGCCGCATTAAAAATTCGTTCTTCCTTCTCGCGGCGTCTTCTTCTCCCGGCTTGGAGCCAACATCGGCCAAACGCAACACCAGGAACTATTACTAACCGACCCTCTGCCATTACGTATATCCTAGGCCACTTTGGCGCTTCGCCATGTTAGGCTAATCAATTTAGAAAACACGATAAAGTGTGTTTAACCCATTAAGGACCACGAAAGAACTACTGGTCCGATTTTATTGACATTTTTGCTTATTTAATTAACCACAACAGATAACCACACGTGAAAATTTTCACATAGTTACGTCTGTTTCTTCAGGAGTTATGATACTGTACTATAAAAAGTACGCTGGGCCTTCGAGATAGCAACGGGCAAGGGGACTTGATGCAAGAATGGCGAGTACGCTGGGCCCTTGCGAAACGAATAACAAAGTTATCTTGGCCCATGCAACTTAGTCAAGGAGCAGTGCTTTAGAGAAAGCGTAACGTCACGCTTTTCGCCACACCATTTCGATGTATTTTGGCAGAATTCAACTGTTTTGCCGGCTTCTTGTGACAATGTCCGTATGGATAGAGAGTAATAGCAAGCACAGTGGAATCTGGAGAGCTTTGATACTTATCTTGGGTACAACAAGGCGGAGTCAGTGTTTTGCTGTTATGCGATTAAAGGACAATAGTCAACGCGTACAGGGTCTGCTAAAACCTATATACAATGTGGTAGCAGACCCTTTATGCGTTATCTGCGGCTATTTCGATCATCTGGGTAAATAGGGGTTCGTACCACTTTTTCTCAGGGATGAAAATTTTCTAGTCATTCGCAGCTTGATAGTAGAGCTCAAACCCCCTCATGGCATTGTTACTGCGGCGGAAGAAGGAGGACAGTGGCACTACGTTTTTTTTTCTTTTCAGTGAATGGCCACCACGATACACAGCATAGTGACTCAACTGTGTAGTCTTTCGTCAGCATAGCAATTATGCTGTTGTCTTTGCCATTTTCGAAACAAAGCTGCTTTCCTGAGTCAAAACAGAAGTTATCTTACCCACGTTCCTTTCGTTCCATGTTTTTTTTATCGTTAGCAGAGAGCATCCATTCGTACCGTTGTCATTCCCCTCCTCCTCCTAAGTTCCCATGTTAGGGTCGGAATCGCCAATTAAAACATCAAGAGGCTCTCGTATATTCACAGCGACATCTTTCGCAGCCTCATGAGTCTGAGATAACCGAAAAAACGGCATTCATAACAAAAAAAAGCCTGTTGAATCTATGATGCAACGCACAACAAGAGTTACATGTATGCTCCCACGAAGTCCCAGTGTACTAAATAAAGTACAGCAACATTTGATTACTCCTCACAGCAAAACTATGCATTCTATAGGCTTCTCGCGCTTTGCAGGGATTGAATTGCTCTTCCTGAAGCAGAAGCACTCCATTTTATCAACATATAAAATGTAAAACTTCAAATTAATGTAGAAAAAGTAGTACTGACCACGTGCGTTTAACAGGCTCTCATTTTCCTAAAGTTCGACGACTCATAAAACAGAAAAAACATAACCGAGTCAATATTCCAAATTAGGATTTTCTTGCTGCCACCTTTGGCATCAGAAATTGTAATGAGCAAGATCAGAATATTCTGTTTTGTATTTTTTATGCCCGAAAAAGGAAGTGTACTTTTTAAAGTACAGTGGGCCCTAATGGGTTAATAATAGCTTACTCTGTTTAAGATGCTCTAGTTCTTCTGGCAAGCAACAATGGGCTTCAGGAGTGGCCGTTTATGCAAAGCAAGTAATAAGAATTACTTTTTCATTGATTTTCTTTCTTTTTCTGACAGGACTCGCACAACGTGATGCACCGGAGGGTACGTATGGCATGAGATTGCTGTTTAACGAAATTGTGTCCCTTAGTTCTGTTTCAATTAGAACATCAACTAGGATTTCTGTTCAGATCACGTGAAGAAAATTCGGTTTCTTTTTATGAGTTTCACATACTAATAATAACGAAACAGAATTAACCTATTTGAACGTTTGGCGGTCCTATGAGACCACTGTCTGATAGGATAGGTGCCCTCCCAAGTCAATAAGAACTTCGTCCAGCCATGTGCCAAGCCGGAAGTGCGCTTCAAACCTATTTACCGGTAGGTAACCGGCGGCAGTAATTCTGTACGTCCCACAGCAGCGGCGGATGTTCCATTATTTCGCCAAGGCCGTGGCGGGTTGAAATGAGCACGGAGGCCCTTTACAGGACCTTACGGGGCAACCCATCGGGGTCAGTGCCCGGAAAAAACCGAATGCGAGGTCAGTGCTCTCCTCTACCCTTTAGGAAAAATCGATGGATATGTCGTCGGTCCTGGGGATCGAACCCGGGCCCTATCGCATTGGAAGGGGACGCTCTACCATGTATCCACCACTGCGGTTAGCAAAATTATTTATTTATTTTTACATTAATAAATTGTACCTCATTGCGCGTCTCCTTTAGCTGACTACATACACTATGACTTTTTTTTTC
Organism: Rhipicephalus appendiculatus; assembly: GCA_030522465.1. Classification (NCBI taxonomy): domain Eukaryota; kingdom Metazoa; phylum Arthropoda; class Arachnida; order Ixodida; family Ixodidae; genus Rhipicephalus; species Rhipicephalus appendiculatus. Next base: position 902,469 of record JALIZH010032920.1, on the reverse strand, counting down.
TTAGTACGATACTGCTTCCATATTTCTGGCCTCTTACGGCCACCACTGTGGAATGCTTTCAATTGGAATGCTTTCATTTCCACTCAGGAATGCTTTCAATTCAGAGCGAATAGATCTTGAAGATCCAACCGCGACACGTAGCCACAGTTGTTTATGTGCATTATTATTCTGTTGTTATGCGTGCATTTCTTTTTCGTGCCTTTCGTGTTGCCTGTTCATTTCCTTTTCCTCCCGTTCAAATCACTGCGACTATTCGTAATTTTTGTTGATTTCATCAAAAAGATCGGCGAGGGGTTATGCGGCAGCAGGAAGATAGAGGACGCGCTTCATCGACGTCTGGGAGCTGTTGCAGACTGCAACATCTTGAGGAAGATCTTGAGAGGCTGTTAGTTTGTGCGACTGTCGTTATCCCTGGCTGCCGCTCGAAGCGGTGGCTACATGGTTGAGCGTCCGCTTCCAATGCGGTAGGTATCGGGTTTTATTCTCAGTGCTGACCGAAAACCCATTCGTTTTTCCTAATGGGTATAGGAGTACACCAACCTGGCGCTCGGTTGCATTTGGGTACTCCTCTCGAAACCTGGCCCCATAAGGTTCTATGACGGCCGCTGGGAGTCGGGCATCCGCTACTGCTGTGGGAGACAGATAATTGCTGCCCCCCGGATATCTACCGGTAACTAGGCTCAAGCGCACTTTCAGCTTTATTCTCGGCTGAATAAAATACATACAACAAAGCAGAAAACTGGGCGAGTTGGTAGGTATTCATCTTCACAGGATAGCGCGCACTCACTACGGGGACAAAGGGAGAGGAACACGACAACACAAGCGCTTGTGTTGTCGTGTTCCTCTCCCTTTGTCCCCGTAGTAAGTGCGCGCTATCCTGGGAAGACAAAATACATAGTTGCTTGAGAGGTCACCTACCCTGTGAGAAATTGGCGGCATGGGACCACCGAACCTGCAAATAAGGTTATGCTTCCTGTTTCTCCCTTCATTTTTTCAAACATTTTCGCTTCATTTTCCTTCATTTTCTCACAGCACGTGTACTACAGAATGCAGCTGTAGGCTTATGAGATTGCTGTTTAGCAAAAATGTTCTAGTAGTTCTGTTTCAATTGGAATTTCAAGCAGGATTTCTGATCAGAGCTTGTGAAGAAAATTTCACTTCTCTGTATGTGTTTCATATAGTATTAACCCGAAGGTCACAAGGTCAAGTACCGACTGCGTAGGCCGCGTTTCGATGAAGGTGAAATGCTCCAGGTCAATGTATTTAGATTTAAGTGCTGGTTAATATGTAGGGTTTTACGCTCCAAAACTACGATGTGGCCACGGGGGGACGCCATAGTGGAGGGCTTCGAAAATTGCGAACACCTGGCGTCCGCTAACGTGCACCGACATCACACAGTACACTGGCGTCTAGTATTTCGCCTCCATCAAAATGCGACTGCCACGGCCGGGATCAAACTCGCAACCTTTCGGGCAGCAGCCAAGCATTGTGACCACTGTAGCGCCAATGCTTACGTTTAGGTGCATGTTAAAAAACCCGAGATGGCCAAAATTTCTCTGCCCTCCACTAACGCATCCCTCGTAATTATATCGCTGTTTTGGGGCGTAAATCCTCAACAATTATTATCATTATATAACAACAGCAAATTTCGTTGCTGTGAATCATCGAATGCTGAAAACAAGTAGATATGGATAATCTTGTTTACTTCCCAAGAAATTGTGTGTGTGATTTATGAACAGGCTCTAGTTTTTTCTAGTCGCTCTCAAGGACTGGCGTAGCTCTGTCGTAGAGTACTTCACTGCCATCCTAAAAAATGAAACCACGGCTTGATCCGTGGTTTTTATTCTTTGCTTCCATCGGGACTTCTTCTTCATCGACAACGCCGTCGACGCCAGCACCAGAGTTTAGGCGTCATGAGCTCCTGAACGCTATCGTGTGATGATTGCCGAAGTCTTTTCTGGCGGTTGCTGGGTTGACATAGACTGCGAATCATCTGTGGCGCATACCTATATATAACGGGCCATGTTATGAGGGTATGTGCCACACGTAACCGATGGAAGGGTTTCACGACGTACGTGACACTCAATTCACGCTATCCGTTTCACGACCTCTGAACATTGTTCGTCATGCACTCTTGCCCTCCTCTGCCAACTTTAGTAGATACCAAGTTAAGGAAATGACCACGAGAGCGCCCAGACGTAAATAGATAGATAGATAGATAGATAGATAGATAGATAGATAGATAGATAGATAGATAGATAGATAGATAGATAGATAGATAGATAGATAGATAGATAGATAGATAGATAGATAGCAACGGTAAAGGCGTGTTTGGTTCGCTAAGAAATGTTTCGTATTTAAATATTGAAAACTGCAATCTCAATGCATTCTGCATTGACATTTACTCATTCCATGAAGTTTAGTTTTTGTGTGTCGCTAAAAGCACATTGGTAAACTCTTTGTGTGTAAAAGCAGATGGGAAATACGCATCTTAAGCAATAGGACGCTCTACTACGACGCGCAGTCGATTATGGATCGTGTATCATAATTCCATTAGTCGACTTATGCGTAGACATAACTTCCCCCCTTTCTAAAAATTATTGTTTATAGCTTAAAGCAGATGGAGAACAATATCGCTTTCTCGCTGCGCCTAATAGTTCAGAGTAATATACTTCCGGGCACTGATTGTGTTCATCCCAAGAAGGAGGAGCATTATTACGTTTCCCAGCATTCCCTTTTTAAAAAATTCCTAGTTGCAGAAGAAGCTCAGTGAGTCCTGGATTAGCGTTATCATTCGATACTTCTAATTCGTTGTTACTATGTTCAGAAGAATAATGCTACGTCGTATATAAATAGCAGACAGTCCCTTGCGCTGACCAAAATTTTTCTTGAATGGCCCGACAATGCCACAACAGTCTCGTGGCTTGACGGCCACTTCCAAACTCAGAGGGTGCTGTTATGTCATACGATTGGAATTTAACTCTGCCTGAGACGGTAACCTAATTATTACTGACCCGTTCCCTTTTTTACAGAATGATCACAAAGTGCTGCCGATCTAGTAATAAGCCAAGATGAGCAGGACGCAAGTGAGTGTTTTTAAATTGATGTTGTTTGGTTTGCTTCAGCTTAGAACGCACCGTCTCTAATAACATTTTGTGGAATTCTCAGCTTCAAGCACGCTCTCCAGCAACTGAACCTGTGTCGGTATCAGTGAGTTCCCTCATGAAGGAAAACTAAGTAACCACTTTATGTTGCGTAAGGATGCTGCAGAAGTGTGATATCTCTTTAATTAGTGTGCTGCAAGACACAGTGAAGAAATAATAGCGCAACTGCCTAAAACGTTTGGAAGGGTAAGCGCATAGACAACTTGGCGTTCTTGGGTAAGGTCATGAGTAGCATGGGTCAAAAGGTAAAACAATCACCTGACAGTAGCACTTCGTTAAACAAGAACAAATTCCACAATATCTAAGCAGTAAGATGTGGTGTAAAATGGTTCGATTGAGCCAGTATCAACGAACTTGAATTCAAGGCGCAGGTGTTTGTGGAATAGCGTCGCTCTAAGTGAAATGACAACATTAACTAAGCAGTCCTACTTATTGATTTGGTTGCCATGGGTAAAAGGTTGGTTGGTTGTTTTATAGGTTATTTCACCCAAAGGGATCGGGGCTATGAGAGACAACGTAGGGGTGGACTATGAATAATTTCGACACAGGATTCTTCACGTGCAGAGACATCGCACAGTACACGGGACGCTAGCATTTCTTCTCTTAGAAAGCGTGATCGCTTCGGCAGGAATCGAAACCAGGCATTTCGGATCAGCAGCCGAACGCCGTAACCACTGGGCCACCACGGTGCTGCAGCGTTGAATGGTTTTAGTACTCATATTCATAGGTCGGCAAACTCATTCATGAGTCGACTCACTCGGACTCACTCAAATTCAGATCGGCTCATGAGTAGGAGTCTGAGTGAGTCCGGTTGAGGACAATTTTAGTGAGTCTGAGTCCGTGTGAGTCCGGTTGAGGAAAATATCGGCGAGTCTGAATCCGAGTGAGCACGAAGCGCAAAATATATTTTTTGAGTGAGTCTGAGTGAGCTCTACCTTCTATCGCCGAGATGAAGTCCCATCTACTCATCTTCAGCATTACTATCAGCCTTATATCGGCTTACGTTTATAGTCAAGTCCATTCCCACATATCTCAACGCACTCGCGTTCATGTGCTACCTTAATATTAATATATCAAAGTCCTGGATAAGGAGGTGGGGGTGCCATTACGTGCCCCGCAAACTCTTTTATGGGAGGGTCTTGATGAAAATATCACGTGTGAGTCGCGTATTTCATAATAATGTCCTTGCAAGATTTCAACCACTGATAACTCGTATTTGACGGTATAAGATCAAAAGGCTTATCGCAGACCACCGATTTTGTGAGATATTGGCATTAAACAGCATTGAAACCATAAATGAAACAGCTAATTTTACGCTCACGGTCTCGTGAGTCGACTTACTCAGACACACTCGGACTCAGGTCAAGCGGTGAGTGTGAGTCTCAGTGAGTCCGTCGGATGAATATCTTGGTGAGTATGAGTCCGAGTGAATCCGACTGAGAAAAATATTTGTGAGTCTGAGTCTGAGCGAGTCCGATTGAGGCAAAGTTTGGTGAGTCTGAGTCCGAGGGAGCCCTCATAGCACATTATATTTTTTGAGTGAGTCTGTGAGCTCCAATTTTTGTGCCCACCTATGCTCATATTATTAGAATTTCTTAGAAAACTCAAGAGAAACTGTAGTATGCATGCACCAAGCACATAAACTGATGCAAATAAACCAAAGTAATTTCAACATATATTCAGCAGGCACATATAGAGGTGAGTGGAAGTCAGCCGCCTGGTTACACTACAGAAGCCTGTCAAATCGTACTTGGTGCTCACACTGTCCCGCCCAATTTTAATGGCCTCTTGTGTGACCAAAATAATGCAGACGGTGATCTCAGGACGCTAGGAAGATATACCCAGATATAACAACAGGTTTTCGGCGTGTCTTTTATTGATTTAGAACGCGGTCAACCTGTTCACCTTAGGTCAGTACGATCCCACTTACCGTGGGAATCAATGATATGCCAAGCATTATGAAGAAGGTTGCTATGTGAGACTTTTAAAGTAAGCATACCGGTACCAGGCGGATGAATGTAGCACTCAGTCAACATACGTAGAAATTTTACACGCATTCGCGTATCTAGAAAACATGCAAATGCGAGAACTGGTTGTTCATAGTTGCGTAACGACGTCACCACTAACGTGCACACTACCATCACCAGCAGTGGTACGCTGAAATGTTCTTGTATTAGTCAATGATGTTGGCAAGAACAGACCTATACACGGTCGCGGGCTGGTATTCCAGGAAGCGTCGACAAAGGTTGTAGCTACTTAAACTCGGAAGAAAGCGACTAAAACAGCGAAAAAAAAATAAACTGAAACAGAAGCAGAGAGAGTGCCACAGAGGTGGCTGCTAAGAAGTCAGAGTGGTCCTTTCAGCGCCGAACAAGCTTTATAATCTGTGCAAGGCTACCTACCTCGGTTCTGAGAAACCCAGGTGCCAGAAAAAGCACAAAGAAAGCTTTGTTAAATGTGAGAGCAACATCGTTTATGAGTTACCGCTGTCCTGTGGCAAGAAATACATAGGGCAGACGGGACGGTGTGCAAACGACAGGCTGCGTGAACACGCTAACAACGTGCGAACTGGAGGCGTGGGACATTTGGCATTCCACTGCAGGAAGTGCGGGTGTGATCCCATATATTCGCAGTGTATTGCGATAGGAAGAAGCCAGGAGCAAACGACACAAGAGATAATTGAAGCGGCGAAGATAGCAAGCCTGGGAGACGCGTGCGTTAGTGCACCTTCTATAGATCTCTCGAAAAAAGAACTTGATTTTTTGAGCAAGGCCCACAGAGTGGCTCGACGATAATGACAAGCTTGAATGTCCTCTTGATCTCGCAGAAAGAAAAATTCCAGCATCATTTTGTTGTCTGCATATCTTAACTTGCATGCATTTCAGCATTGGTTTTCCTAATCTTCCTGTACACTGCGCCTGCGTGCGTTGCGTTTTGTTGTATATGTATATATGTACCCCTGTGAAAAATAAAGCATTTTGTTGGAAATCAGCGCTTGTGTTCGCGTCGCTTTTCGTCCTTGTCCCTCAGTGCGCTAAAGAAGTGAAAGTGTAAGAAGTCACATTTAACTTCAAAAAACGCCTCCTCCTACGTCCGTACAGAGTATGCACAAAAGCACCCTACTAGATCACTACCCTAATCTTAGCCACTGCAAATTACCACTATCACCAAATCCCCACAGGAGGTGCAAATCAGCACAGAAGGTGCGCTTACGCAGTTTTCACGCCCAAGTTTCCAAATACGGTATGCCTCAATCAACTCAATTTGACGCTACATCTTAGCCTTACTTACATTTGATACATTTCCAAACATGGGTCTACAAGCGTACTGCCTACAATGGAGGAGAAGGTTACCACCAGTGCCAGAGGGTAAAGATTTGCATGATCCCTCAAGCGAACGTTAATACATCAGCCAGATTGCCCAATATATTGCTTATCACAACTAAGCGGAATGCTGTACACTACACATCGTCCGAGACCCAGTAATTCTTGGCGTGTTTCATGTCGCATGCTTTCAGGGGCGTAGCCAGAAATTTTTTTCGGGGGGGGGGGGGGGCACCTCCTTGATTTCGGGGAGGGCACCTCCATGAAATGGCCATTTTTCGCTATGTATGCCATGGCGAAAAAAAAAATTTCGGGGTGGGGGGGGGGGGGGGGGGCACGTGCCCGGTGTCCCAGCCCCTGGCTACGCCACTGCATGCTTTCCTTTGTCTCTCGAGGTGCGAGCGTGTAGCGACAGCGGGTGAGCTGATGAGCCTCTTCGACGCTGCTTGTAGGTGGCAACATCCGAGATTTTCTTCGTTAGCGAACTTCGACAGCATAGCGTCGAGCTTCGTTGCTGGTTTCCTTCCATGGAGCAACTTTTATGCCGTAGTTTGCGTCGTTTCTTGTACTGTCGTGTTGTGTGCGAAGGTAGCGTACGGAAGGTAGTAAGTAGTTACGACGATTCACTTATTTCCGGAAGTCGACATCGGGAAGGGCCCCAGTAGGTCCATCCAAGTTTGCTGGAATGGTCGGCGAGGTGGTTCGATGGGCTGCAGAAGCCCGGCTAGTCTAACAGGTGGTGTCTCCCGTCTCTCACAGGAGGCAGAAAACAGAAGAAGCAGGAAAACTATGCTTAATCTGTGGTAAGGTGCAGAAAGTTGGACTGTAAATGTATAAGTCTTTTTAACAGCTTCGCTGTTAAAACTCGCAGTAAAACGTCCCTCCATACGCAAGAAACCCTCCGTGCCATAGCCTAGCAACAATGAAGCCACAGTTGGGCACCACCTGGTTTAAGCTCGCCTAGCAGCGCATTCGCTTAGGAGCAACTATAAAACACTCATTAGTTTGTTGTGTTGTAACGCAATAACTGTTTAATTATGAAAATAAAAGGCGGCCCGAATACGCAATGAGTAAAAGACATTTTTCGGCACGAAAAGCGATTAGCGATTGAAGCCGCAACCGCGTTGTCTTTGTCGTCCCCTCTCCCTCGGTGGTCACAGCGCTGTCCGGTGCCCTCGTTTTCTTTACCGCAGCTACCCTAGGTGGCAAGTTACGGCCAGAGGGGTGCGCTCCAAACTCGAACGAGAGGCTGCGAAGAAAGGGCGTTTTCTAGGTCCTGGGGAACATATACCAACATTTTTCGTCTTCTGACTCTTCTCAGATTTTCATTTTCAACAGATAACGCTTGAAATGCCATCATCGTAGTCGCCTAGGCCTGACTCAGCTGCCGTCGCATACCACATGAAGTATAAGGCGTGAGGGTAGCGTTTGGTCTTAACGGCGTTAATTATGAACCTGAGCAGGAAACGTATACTATGGTGTATGCCTCACCTCTGCAACACACACACACACACACACACACACACACACACACACACACACACACACACACACACACACACACACACACACACACACACACACACACACACACACACACACACACACACACACACACACACACACACACACACACACACACACACACACACACACACACACACACACACACACACACACACACACACACACACGCACGCACGCACGCACGCACGCACACACACACACACACAAAAAAAAACCCCAGCGGGCACTTAAACACGGGACCACAGTCAGTGGGTGCGCAGTAAGATGGCGTTCCTCGAGCATTCGTCCCCGACGACGCACAGGAAGTTAAGCAACAGTGCACAGGGAGTAGTTTTCTCGCAGTTGTTGTTGCACAGAAAATCGCATTGAGGGCGTCTACGAAAATTCACTTGTGGTGCCCACATAAATGATATGATAAAAATGCTTTTGAATAGGCGAGTTAGTTCTAACACTGATTAGTGACAAAAGCCTTGCAAATGCTTAATTAAAGTATCTTTTAAAGGACATCGAAGACGTGTGTTTGACTTTTGCCATACTGTAATGTGTTGAAGTACAGCTATCAATTCTTCCTTCTTTTCCGCATTCATAAATAACTCATATCTCATTCACACCCAATGAATCAGTTTTTGCTGTTTTAATAAAGCACTCACTTTTCTCATGTAGGTGTGAAGGGGCCCGTCATCCCGGAAACGATTCCGCTGCAATTTGTTCGGAAGAATTTCACCAATATCTAGCGTCAAATAAAATGTTGATGCAAGTAATGTTCACTGTCCGTTCTATTATCTACGTGGTTGTACTTAGTTCTATACAGTAGTCACTTCTATGGGGGGTACTGATGCTATGAAGAGACATGCAAATTCACTTCACACATCTCTTGTAGGGCATAAGCAGAATTCATGAGTGTTTCCAATCCGGTTGCCTACACTTGTGCACAAATAAGAAAAACAAATTTAAAGCAGCAGTGCGCAGAATCCTATACAGTTTACTGTTGCCGTAAAAAAAAGAAAAAAAAGAAGAAGGTAACGTATGGCAGCTCAATAACTCTGAAACCTGGGGAAGTGCGTAGAACCGGTGATTCCCTTCGTCAAATTCTCACTGTTCCGTTTACCAAAGCGTCGATGACACCAATGCTTGAGGTAAGCATGTACGGTTTCCCCGGCAGGAGTAGAATCTTGTTAGGGAGATTTCCAAGCTCGTTGGCGACATGTGCGCTACATTTGCTGCGCTTTATCGACTTCCTGCTTGTAACAGCAGTTGAGATACCCATCGTCTGCATGGAGTTCCGTCAAGTTGTTTTCCCCATCAGATGTAGCTAAAATAGTTGACTGCACCCAGTAACCTTAGAACTTCCTTTTTTGGTCTGTGACAATGGGCTATGCACTCTCCCGGTTCTGGGTTTGGTTTGATGCCTTCCGCACTTATTCTATCTCCAAGAAAGTCTGTCTGCTTCACTCCGAACTTACATTTTTCCCAATTAAGTGTGAGACCTGCTTCACTGGCTGTTTTCAGGACATTATGTAACCTTTTCTGGTGTTCTTCCCATGAGGCACCCTAAATTAAAATGTCATCGATGTATATGCGTACACCAGGTAGCCCGTCAATAATCGAAGTTATTGTTTTAAATGCGAAGCATTTCTTAGCGAACTTCGGCGACTTTGAGCGTATCTATCTATCTATCTAGCTATCTAGCCGCCTACGACTTTGTGCTCTCCTGGCCGTATCGTTAATGGGATTTATACCAAATTTGGTATGGCATAACATGACTGTATGAAGAACATAAATGGCTGGTCATATCATGAAAATCATGACTAACTTGTCATGAAAAGTATGATTTACATGCCACGCTCATGGCGCGCTCGCGGCCGTTTCGTTAGCTTGGCATACACCAAATTTGGGATTGAGTGACATGACTGCATGACGAACGTAAATGACAAGTGGTAATATGGAAATCATGACTTCTCATGTGCGACATGACTTGCATGCCACGCTCATGGCGTGCTCACGGCCGTTTCGTTAGCTTGAGATACACCAAATTTGGTACTGAGTGACATGACTGTATAACGAACATAAGTGGCAGGTGGTAACATGAAAATCTTGGCATGCATGTCATCTACAATGCCATTTACATGCCACGCTCATGGTGCGCTTGCGTCCAGTTCGCTAGCTTGACAGTTCGCTAACTTGAATTCGCCGCTTTATCGTTCTTTCGGTGAAGTGGACTGGTAAGGCATTGTAAGCGTAAGCATTGACGTTCGTCTGAATACATTGTGAACAAGTAAGTTATACATACTTGGTTTACTTTGTAAAAGTGACAAAACGGCTTTTTTATTTAACGAGGCTGAACTTGGCCAGAGAGGTCCGCTTGGCAACGAAGAATGCATAATTAAAACAAGAAAATCGTCCTCCACTGCGCTGCAGCTTAGCGGGACAACTCTGAGCGGAGCGGATCGTAAAAACATCAAACTAAAATACTCTGATCTATTTACTCTGACTCTATTCACACAGGAGAGCTGTTGGCGTTTCGCGGAGAATAACGGTGTTCTTTCGCAAGTGGTTTTTATTTCAGTAAGCAAGCAATTGTTATCCAATATAAATATTTATTGCGGTCAATATGCTTCACAGGATCTGACCTGATGAAATCATTTGTATTTTAGACATGGTGCGCAAACGCAGAGCTAGCTCTTCACTGCGACAGTGACATAAACTAAGTACTGATATTATTAGCATTTTATAGTGAAGCTGTATTTTCCGACCTCTGGTTGGTGGGAAAATTTCGTTGCGTAAACACAAAACGCCAGGTTAAAGTTGCCCTAAACCATCAACATACACTCGCGTGCTCCTCTGTTAGCAGATGCGCTCGTTTATTGCGTTTTCACTTGAGACGGTGAGTAAGGGCATTCGGATAGGTGGACAGACCAGCCGACCAACGCGTCCATAGGCTCGTGCACAAGAGCAGCGCCACAACTAAATTTCGAACTCAGGTTGTTCAAGGGCCCTTTACCGTTTGAGGGCAAACGGCATATCTTTCTTTGCCATCAGGTATACAGCATAGAGCTCAGTATTCGTTTCAATGAAGAAAATCACAAAACAAGCATAACAACCGCATGATGGGTGGTACGGTGCCTGTGAACAATAGGAACGCCTCCCCTCCCCCCCCCCCCCCCCCCCCGTCCCCCCACACGCGTTCCCGGTAAAGATTAGGTTGCAGCTGCTTTGCGCTTCACACGAGGACTTCGAATGACGTCAAACAGTTCTTCGTTCTCCCCACAAGTGTTTCCGGCCTTCACATATAAAAGGCAGACCCGTTTAACATTCATTCAGTTTATTTTAGACTGCCATGGGTAGATCATGAAAATAAAAGACAAGACATAATAAGAGCAGCTTGTATACAATACTCGCAAAGGAACAAAGTTGTCTTGCTGAAAATGGTCGCAGAACAAATAACGGTCTACCACAGCGAGCACAAAGCGATTATCACTACCACTACTCTAAAGTAATAATAAAGCATACCCGTCCCCAACTCAGCATGTGGGGTGTTTGATACAGCTTCGCTTAACCTTGACGTTCGCAGGGCGGGATGGCGGCCCCCCACTTTTGTTTTCAGAGTAACTAAGCTTGGCAAGCGCAAACAAGTTAAAAGTTACCAAAAAAGGAACACCTTTAAGCTGCATTACACCATGTCTTTGTGCTGCCCCCTTGAAGTGAGTCGAGTTGAATTGAATAAACTTTATTTGCCCAATGGTTCTGCCCGGGGCTAGGCTAACAGGGATCCACCATTCGAGGAACATTTTTCGAGCTCCTCGGCGACGGCCCTGGCCCGCTGGACGGCCAACTCCTGGTCTTCGGGGGGCCCCGCTGAGGAGGGCAGCTTGCCATCGCTCAGTAAGGCGCGCCGCTTCAGAAGGTCCTTCAGTTGGCGTCGTCCTTTCTCGAGGTCTCTCGTTGTTCCTTGAGCATTTCCAAAGTACATGCGCCATGTCGGCCCGTTCGTGCTCGCACCACGGGCAGCCAGGCGACAGGTGCAGCGCGGGCCACAAGCTGTGCAGATGGTAGGGGTTGGTGAAAATGCCCATCTGCAGCCGCCTCAGGTCCACCGCCTGCGACCTGTACAGACGCACGTGGGGTTCCGGATACTTCTTTCGGTCTTTCCTCTAATGTCCAAGCACCTCGTGGCCGGGACCTCTTCGGCATAGCAGTCGCCACACCTATGTTTCCGTGCTTCCTCTGCCCCAACTTCGGTTGCCGCAACAACGGTGTGCGTGGTGGTGGCAATAACGGTGTCGCCGGAGCCTGTGGCCACCGCCGTTCTTCCGCCGGGGTCTCTTCCAACAACGGTGGCGGCTGCTCCTGCGTGGCGGCGCGTAAGTTGCCTCGCGATGAGGTGGGCGCGCTCGTTGTGGTTGGACGGGATCCTCGTGGGTCTTCAGCCGTTGGCATTGCTTCTGTTGGTTTTACAGCTATTGGCGGTGATTAGCTGCAATGTCCCCCATGGGCGCGGGGAACCGCTTGAGGGCCTTGTCCGTAATCTTGCCTGCCCTGTCGTTGAGCGTGCGAGTCACCTCCTCGGACACCCAGCCTTCAGTATGGCTCCGAATCGCTGACTTAGGGCCACTAATAATCAAGGTGTCAGCCGCACCTCCGTGGAGTACTGCGTGGGCTATGGCCATTTCTTCCGCAGCTTCGGCTGACGGCAGCCTCGCCGATGCTTTGACCCGGACCTTTCCCGTCGTATCCATGACCGCCATGGAGAAGGCCGGTGCTGCCGCCGTCGGCCGGAGTTGTCGTTGATGTTGCAATGTGTCTAGATATTTGTACACAGATCTACTCGAAAACAGTCCATGCAATAATTTGAAAACACGCTTTCTGCTGCGCAATAAAGAAATGACTTAACTATTGCATATAAGCGGTGGCCTATGAATTAGAATAAATATATTCGTAAAAACGTATGACGAAAACTCCCATAAGCGAGTAGGGGTATGATTTTCGAAAGAACGAGGATAAGCACTTAGGTAAACTTGTACATGATGATGGACGGAAGATAAAGAACTGAAAAGAGCCGCCTTTGTGTCTTAAATATTTTCATTGATAAGATAAACGCTTAAAAGTAAAATCAGTCTCCAGATACGAAATATACTTCCGGAAATGTACTATGGTTTGCCATGCGACATTCACAGGAAATTTCTGCTTGTGTTTTATATATGAAATTAATGACGTTCAACTAGAATGACGTTTGTGAGATTAATAGCTTTAAGTAGTGCTAAAAGCTCAGTTCATTGTCTAAATAACATGTCTCAAATGTCTTTTTTATTCAGTCGCTTTATTTGTAAAATCCGTCTTTTTCATACGAGAGCACTATAGAGTAACTTGAATATTAATATTTAAATGTTGTCCAGAAGCTAGCCTATAATCTGTTAAATCAGGGGTCTCAAATTGACCTCAGCTAGCGGAGGCCGGGGTAGTGAATCTGGAGCGCTGTAGAGGGAGGGGCAGATTTGACCAGAATATCAGCTAGCGTTGCCATTTCAAAGAAGGCCTTTCCCATAGACACTTAGGGACCATTTGTGAAGAGGATTTGACGGCAGGATTCGAGAAACATATCGACACTGAACTTCGCAATGATTGAAATCTATAACCCGGTTCTGAAATACAGAGTTTTTGTTGCACGTTTAGGTGTCGGCACATGGTGACCGCAATGGGTGGCTCACAAAAAAATGTTTGAGACCAGTCCTGTTCCCCTAGTTCACGAACCTACTACTTAAATAAATATACAAATAATATATATACGCGACGACGACAGTCGTGTGCGGGACGGGCCATGTGTCTGAGACCCCTGTCTTAAGCGGAAGGAGATTTACGTTCAGTTACCGTTATTATTTCAGAAACAGCCGAATATGCGATATGAGCGAATGGATTTTACGCACAGGAAAAATGAAGGGCACCCACATAAGCAATCATTACGTCAGAACTGTACTTGTGTATTCATAAAGATGTTATCACAAATTCAATAAGGTGTGCAGAAGGTATCGATGATGTATTTTGCTTCACGGCAGGGCAGGGATGTAGCCAGAACTATTTTTTGGTGGATTCAATCACCCATTATGTGCATTCGTTCACGGGCTTTTTGTGTGTGTGTGTTTGTGTGTGTGCGTGTGTGTGTGTGTGTGCGCGCGTGTGTGTGTTTGTGTGTGTGTGTGTGTCATAGAGTTTCATAATTGAATGCCTAGAGGGGAATCTGGCGCTAGTGTCTATGCGGGCTACTTAAACGGTACTTGTACCGCCATGTGAATGATGGGATGTGCATGCTTCGTATCTGCTTCCGATGGATTACGTTTTTGAAATTCGCGGCGCTTGTTTGCCTAGTGTAAAAGAAAGTGATATGAAGTCATATCCAGTCAAAACTTGCTTAATTTTTTGTACGCGAAACTTACTGCCAAAAGTTTGCATGACCGTGATATGCAAGTAAAACCTGGACAATTTTAACCACCAGTGTATGCATTGCTCTGCAATTGTGTTCCGGATTTGGCATCATCGTATAGTGAATTATTTTTTACAACACTTGAAAACAAACGCGCTTCTTCTTCCCTCGAAAGTACGCATTATCTATTTATGGAAATAACAGTACTGTATTGAGTGAGAAACACTTAACGTATCGTCTGCTGCGATATCAGATGCGTCTGTCCAAGTGGCTTGCCCCCCAATGCATCTCTCGTTTTTTTGTGAAGACGAGTCGGAGGAGCGTGACTGTGCGTCTACTTAGCTTCGCCGTCATATTGCAGTCGATTTGAACGAGTTTTGGCAAGATGCGCGTATAAAAAACGTGAACTCTATGCAATATCCTGCACTGGCATGGGACGCTACATCTACGCCCAACGGTGAGTGTTGGACTCTTCGCTAAAACTGCCGAGCACAACCTGTACAGCTGCAACGTCACAGCAAACCAAGAGACCTAACGGTCTTTAGCCTCTTGGAACAATAAATGCACTGCTTGAGTGTTTCGGACCGCAGTGCGCGAAGAACGGAACTGAAACTGTAGAGAAAGATCTGTAGACAGTTCGCTAGCTAATGCTATTCGACCCGGAGCCTGTTCTGCCCATCATTTACATGCTGGTAGAACAATCGCAGCGCCTGTTTCCTCTCTAGGTCAATGTAGGAAACTCGATCGTGTGTATGTATTCACATGCAAATTTCAAATCTTTCAGAGGAATTTGAACGGCACCCCCCCCCCCCTACCCCAACTGGCTAATGGCTACGACAGCGCGACCGGGCAACTTGGCTAAGGCGGTTATAAAGCGATGACTATGTAATGATTACTACTAAATGGTGATAGTGTGGCGGTTGAATGATGTAACAGTCAATGCGGGCCCAGGAACACCAAGGCATTATGAGATCGGATTGCCACAATTAGCCACGTTTGCATAGGAAGGAAAGGAAAGAAGGAACAGAGGAAAGGCAGGGATGTTAACTAGTCCAGGAAAGCTGGTATGCGTCCCAACACTGGGGAAAGGGTAGTGGAGTTTGAAAGATAGTGATAGCGAAAGAGAAAAGTATAAGCTCTACTATAGTATTCGGCGATATTTTCCAGCATTGTTATAGTTTGTGGCGACTTTCATTCAGTGCGACTATCGTAACAATAACATAAGGTAACTAATCAAAACCAGGTATGTGCGTGCTGTGTAATTGTGGCCATCGTCGTATGCTGGTCTTTCGACCCATATTTTAGTTTAAACGGGACGCTTTTTAAACCCATTAGGGCCGACTGTACTTTAAAAAAGTACACTTCCTTTTTTCGGGCATAGAAAATACAAAACAGAATATTCTGATCTTGCTCATTACAATTTCTGATGACAAAGGTTGCGGCAAGAAAATCCTAATTTAGAATATTGACTCTGTTATGTTTTTCTGTTTTATGAGTCGTCAAACTTTAGGAAAATGAGAGCCTGTTAAACGCACGTGGTCAGTACTACTTTTTCTAAACTAATTTGAAGTTTTACATTCTATATGTTGAAATAACGGACTGCTTCTGCTTCAGGAAGAGCAATTCAATCCTTGCAAAGCGCGAGAAGCCTATAGAGTGCATAGTTTTGCTGTGTGGAGTAATCAGATGTTGCTGTACTTTATTTAGTACACTGGGAATTCGTGGGATCATACATGTAACCCTTGCTGTGCGTTGCATCATTGATTCAACAGGCTTTTTTTGTTATGAATGCCGTTTTTTCGGTTATCTCAGACTCATGAGGCTGCAAAAGATATCGCTGTGAATATACGAGAGGCTCTTGCTGTTTTAATTGGCGATTCTGACCCTAACATGGGAACTTAGGAGGAGGAGGGGAATGACGACGGTACGAATGGATGCTCTCTGCTAACGATAAAAAAAACATGGATCGAAAGGAACGTGGGTAAGATAACTTCTCTTTTGACTCAGGAAAGCAGCTTTGTTTCGAAAATGGCAAAGACAACAGCATAATTGCTATGCTGACGACAGACTACACAGTTGCGTCACTATGCTCTGTATTGTGGTGGCCATTCACTGAAAAAAAAAAACGTAGTGCCACTGTCTTCCTTCTTCATCCACAGTGACAATGTCATGAGGGGCTTTGAGCTCTATGATCAAGCTGCGAATGACTAGAGAATTTTCATCCCTGAGAAAATGTGGTACCAGCCCCTATTTACCCAGATGATCTAAATAGCCGCAGACAAGGCATAAAGGGTCTGCCACCACATTGTAGGTTTTAGCAAACCCTCTACCCGTTGACTATTGTCCTTTAGTCGCATAAAAGCAAAACACTGACTGCGCCTTGTAGTACCCAAGAGAAGTATCAAAGCTCACCAGATTCCACTGTGCTTGCTATTACCCTCTATCCATACGGACATTTTCACAAGAAGCCGGCAAAACAGTTGAATTCTGCCAAAGTACATCGAAATGGTGTGACGAAAAGCTTGACGTTACGCTTTCCCTAAAGCACTGGTCCTTGATTAAGTTGCATGGGTCAAGATAACTTTGTTATTCGCTTCGCAAGGGCCCAGCGTACTCCCCATTCTTGCATCAAGTCACCTTGCCCGTTGCTATCTCGAAGGCCCAGCGTACTTTTTATAGTACAGTATCATAACTCCTGAAGAAACACACAAAACTCTATGAAAATTTGCACGTGTGGTTATCTGTTGTGGTTAATTAAATGAGCAAAATGTCAATAAAATCGGACCAGTAGTTCTTTCGTGGTCCTTAATGTGTTAAATATCGGTCTAGATGAAAAAAAAAAACTTGGCTTGGTCTGTGGGATTCGAAGAAAATGTTATGCTACGAAAGGCCATCGTAGACGTACGCTCCCAGTTTAACTTCTTCGTCAGTCTTTCCTTCAGTGACGATGGCGGGACCAGAGATAATATGAATAAGATATGCGGCCTTTGTGCTGTTTACTCGGGCCATCTTTAAAATACTCCTGGTGAAAGAAGGCGAGGGCGTACTGGCATTCAGAATTCTCTTCCTTGGGCTGAATATACGGAAGTGTCTCTGAAGACCTGAACCCTTTACCCTGGGTGGTTTCCAGAGATATTTGCAAATACTCTTTAGTCTTTCCATTCAGTATGTCAAGACAGCCTGTGCCTCACACTAATGAACAGCCTAATCAAGTCAGAAAATAATGATGCCCAGAACGACACAGGGGACTTGTCATTTCTTAACTATAACGCAGTAATTATCATATAAATTAAAAGGAAATAAAGTGGAAGAAAAAAGAGTTGCCGCCGCTAGAGCACGAACCTCTACCCTTTTGAAAACACGTTAGATTCTGGACCAATGGTGACACGACTACGGTCGTTGCCTCGTCCCTTTCTATGCGTGTAATCCATGCGAGTGTTTCTATCTATCTATCTATCTATCTATCTATCTATCTATCTATCTATCTATCTATCTATCTATCTATCTATCTATCTATCTATCTATCTATCTATCTATCTATCTATCTATCTATCTATCTATCTATCTATCTATCTATCTAATCTATCTATCTATCCACCTACGTCTGAGTGCTCTCGTGATCACCCCCCTTGGGGTAAACCAAAATTATTATGGGAGGGTAAGATGGTTTGAGGAATATGACTCGCTGGTCATGACATGAATAATGTGACAATCCCGTCGCGTACGTCTTCAAAACCTTCCCTACAGACACATGTGGCACATACTCCTATACCACGAGTCACGGAATGTGGGTATGTGCTACAGGTGGTTCACAGTTTATATCTACCCAAGAAGGACGAGAACAGACAATGGTAATTTTAACGCGAGAGCGTTAAGAAAAGCTGACATCGGCAGCGTGGACCCGCCGAATGCAAAGAATAAAGGGTCCCAGCAGGAATCGAACCCCAGCATTCTGCGTGGCAATCAAGTATTCTAGCGCACAGCCACGCCAAGTCTCGTAACTGCTTTTCAAGTAGACCCTAATATTCGTGAAACGTCAATTGTGGTTGCAGTGCTGGCTATCCAGTTTTATAAACATTACATATGTACTCATATGATACAGCTTTCACGTCGGGTTAACGTCAATTGTAGTTAAGCGCCATATGCTGAAGTTGATTTATGCAGCAGTGTCCAGGGCTACCATCGTCGCGAGCACGACCGCTACATATCGGCGCTATATTACCGGTATATTACCTCTTCTGGTGTTGCTAATACCCATGTTGCTGTTTGCATCATTGCGCAACTGTGAACAACTGGTTATATAAAACATATAAAACATATGCAGCTATTCAACATTTGTCTGTGTGTACAACATTTATACATATATATAGCGCTATTTCGTTACGTTTCGCTCAATAAAAAAAAATACAACACAGTCACCTTTCATCCGCATGCTTCGCATAACATCGATTCCGAAGGTGCGTGGGATCTGCCAAAATTTTGTTTAACAGCTGGTGGAATAAGATTGTTCTTCCTGTCTTCTTTGGTTGCTTCCAAGAAATAGAAGCTGCTTGTTCTCAGTATACCGTATCTCATTACGCCGTCACGTAGTTCAGGATGCATTTGATCGTTCTAAGGTAATACTACCAGGAAATATTAGGCGAGGTGAATGTTTACTCAAATGCCCCCCCCCCGCCCCCCCCCCCCAAAAAAAAGAAAAGTTAGCGCACCTTGGACTAAGTCACAACAAGGCTGGGTCATAACAGGGCAAATGCGCACCAAGCTCGTCCTGGCTTAGCAAGCCTTTCGCCCTCGCACCTCAATATTTCTCACAACTATCTTTTTGTCTCTGTTTATTTCTATTTCATTCTTTCTCTCTCTACTTCTTTGTCTTTCTCACTCTTCCTTTCTTTCCTTCTTTTTTTCTCTCTGTCTATTTCTTTCTCTCTTCTCTCTTTCTAGCTTTCTTCCCTTTCGTTTTCTCTCTTTCCCACGCAGGGTAAATCGGAGGACGTGTTCTGGGAGTGAAGCAGAAGAGGAAGATGAGGACGAAGAGAGCAGGTGCCGGCTCATGATGATAATTTTATATCTACAACACACGGCAGACCTCGGCCATAACAGCTCTGCTGTAAAAGTGAAATTTATGGTCAGAATGCCCTTCTAGGTGATGCCATTACTTGTGAAAAAGGAATATTGCTAAGTGCCTTTACAACAAAGCCGTAATGCAGAATCACCCGTCCAAAAAAGCCGGCAGATCTCACGCACTGTGGGAATCGATGTAATGCGAAGCAGCCAGGAAGGAGCAAATCATGCTTTACATAATTTGCATGTCGTGTTTTACATGTTAGGACCTGTCATTTATGGTCGTCATACAGTCACGTCGGGCAATACCAATTTTGGTGTATATCAAGCTAGTGAACTGGACGTAAGCGCACCATGAGCGTGGCATGTAAATGGCGTTGTAGATAACATGTATGCCAAGATTTTCATGTTAACACCTGCCACTTATGTTCGTTTTACAGTCATGTCACTCATTACCAAATTTGGTGTATATCAAGCTTACGAAACGGCCGCGAGCGCGCCATGAGCGTGGAATGCAAGTCATGTCGCTCATGACAAGTCATGATTTCCATATTACCACTTGTCATTTATGTTCGTCATACGGTCACGTCACTCAATACTAAGTTTGGTGTATATCAAGCTAACGAAACGGCCGCCAGCGCGCCATGAGCGTGGCATGCAAGTCATGTCGCACATGACAAGTCATGATTTCCATATTACCACTGGTCATTTATGTTCGTCATAAAGTCATGTCACTCAATACCAAATTTGGTGTATATCAAGCTAACGAAACGGCCGCGAGCGCGCCATAAGCGTGGCATGCAAGTCATGTCGCACATGACAAGTCATGATTTCCATATTACCACGTGTCATTTATGTTCGTCATACAGTCACGTCACTCAATCCCAAATTTGGTGTATATCAAGCTAACGAAACGCCCGCGCGCGCGCCATGAGCGTCGCATGCAAGTCATGTCGCGCATGACATGTCATGATTAGAGGCCGGATTTTTAGGCACTTAAAAAGCGCGTTTTAGGCGCCAAAAATAGGCAGGCAAAACACAGTTTTAGGCTTCCAAAATAGTAAATATAGGCACAATAAATTGTTACATAAATTCAAAATATTTGAAACAAAGACGTACGGGACCTGTATTTACGACAGAAAAGCAGGAAATGTTATTGTTCACGATGACACAAAGGCGCCAACAGTTGAACATAGCCACGCAATGGTCCTTTTTGCCGCATGGTTCGTTGAACGCAGTCTCTCCTTTTATTCTCCATCATGGTGAGCAAGGTATCCACCGTGGAATCGACACAGTCATGGATCTCTATTTTCGGCATGCACAGAAACAAGTAGTCAGACAGCTTAAAAACCCGAAGGGAAGGATGCCTCGTATTGGCCGGGTCTAATCGCGTAGGGTCAGTTGCTACTCTGTCGACGAACACCTTTAAAGTGCCCCTCACCAGGTCTGAGAATTTTGAACTAGTTACAAGTGTTTTGCATGAACTGGGCGCTCACGATCGCGTCTGCCTAGATTTGCAACGTTACGCGCCACGGAAAAATGTGAAATTTCAAAATGAACACCGCTTGCCCTTCTCGCAGCCGCGCGACCCAAGATGGAGGGGTTGAAGTACAACTAGGAATGCTCCTGTGTAGTTATCTGAGCTCTAACGTCGCTCCTCTACGTAGACATTGATGCTCTGACATCGCTGGCAGTAGCACGTGACACAGCGATAATTATTCGAGGCGACATGTGTAATTTCTGTAATATATTGCTTAAATAGATGAATAAAAGTTGAGAGAAATAATAAAACACACAGGCGGAATGTGTTTTTGCATTTTTATTTTTTTATTTCTTCGAATCGCAGCGAGCTGTGAGACTATATCTGCCTCGATTTCGTATGCGCTCGTGTTTTCGCTGTTCCCGCGTCGCGCCGGCACCAGCCCTACCAACACTTGGTGCGATTTTGGTACATTGCCCCTAACAACAGTTCCAACTGTGCGACGCGGTGTGTCGCGGTAAGGATACATGATCCATGCCAGCCTCTCCAAAGGTGCGCGCACTGAGAGATCCATCCCAAAGAAATAGGTAGTACACTACAGAGAACGCCGAAACGACACAACACCGCTCGCGTGCACGACCTGGCTCAGGCAGTTCATGCGCACGTGACCTTGCGTGCGCATGACGCCTCCTCGCATAATGGTTTCGCCGCTCGTAATGAACCAACTTGAAAAATTATTGTGGTCCAACGCTCTTCATTGGGCACGCATCAATAAACAAAACTAAAGCCGCGTGCACATCACATTTTTCGTACTTTTGATCCACTCTCCTTTCCCCTGACATCACTCCATGGTTTCGCATTCGCCCGTCACCTTCCCGCGGCTGCACAGAGGGACCTCCTATTTCTTGCCCATTGCCGCACTCATGTCTTCAAGGTGGTTCACTTCCTTGAGGACACTGGAATGGACAAACGGCTCCAGAAGCCAACCGCCGCGTCCTCGACCATGGACGCCACTTTCCCTTCTTCTCAACTCCTCTTCCCATGTTTATTTCCCTCTCCCCATTGCATAGTAGACGTTGACTTGCTCCCATTTAGGGTTGCAGAAACAGCGTCTTTTCCTCTCCTGAACCTCCCCTCCTTTAGCCGCTCGCGACACCTGAGCGCGTTGGCGCAAGGTGGCCGGCGCGTCCCATTTTACGCCTGCTAGCTGTTTTCCGGAAATTGGTTGAACTAGAAGGCTAGTTTGAACCCCCTTGTATTCCTAAAGGGCAATGTTGCCTGGTAACATGGATAACGGTCTCAAACTGCACTCGAAAGTGAAACTTGGGGTTAAATAGTGTTCATATAGGCACCCATTTGAAAAAAAGGCATTTATAGGCACTTATAGGAGTTTAGGCACAATCGCCAATAATAGGCATTCATAGGCACCATAAAAACACTATAAAAGCCCTTCTTAACCTCTAATTCATGCTCATATATCAATGTGGCACGATAGGAACGCAAGGAACAAAATAGGCATTTGCCTATAATCCGGTCTCTAGTCATGATTTCCATATTACCACTTGTCATTTATATTCGTCATACAGTCACGTCACTCAATACCAAGTTTGGTGTATATCAAGCTAACAAAACGGCCGCGATCGCGCCATGAGCGTGGCATGTCATGTAAATCATGTTGTTCATGACATGCACGTCATTATTTGCATATTATCACCTGTCATTTATGTTCGTCATACAGTGATGTCACCCAATCCCAAATTTGGTGTATATCAAACTAACGAAACGACCGCGAGCGCGCCATGAGCGTGGCATGTAAATCATACTTATCATGACTAGTTAGTCATGATTTTTATGATATGACCAGCCATTTATGTTCGTCGTACAGTCATGCTATGCCATACCATATTTGGTATAAATCCCATTAACGATACGGCCAGGAGAGCAAAAAGTCGTAGGCGGCTAGATAGATAGATAGATAGATAGATAGATAGATAGATAGATTGATAGATAGATAGATAGATAGATAGATAGATAGATAGATAGATAGATAGATAGATAGATAGATAGATAGATAGATAGATAGATAGATAGATAGATAGATAGATAGATAGATAGATAGATAGATAGATAGATAGATAGATAGAGAGATAGATAGATAGATAGATAGATAGATAGATAGATAGATAGATAGATAGATAGATAGATAGATAGATAGATAGATAGATAGATAGATAGATAGATAGATAGATAGATAGATACGCTCAAAGTCGCCGAAGTTCGCTATGAAATGCTTCGCATTTAATATAGCTTATGCGAGAACAGAGGGGCGAGGCCACTGCTACAATACCTATATGTGTTCTAAGTTTCGAGAATGAACATGCAAACACAGATGAGCTTCGGAGCCACTCATATAATATAAGGCTCAGCACGAGTGTTGCGCTCAGTGCCCGAACTCTGCGGCGTGCCGAGGAACCAGCCTTTTAAAGGGACTCTAAAAAGATAACAATTTACGTCAGAGTGCAATATCAATGTATGAGAATGTTTAAAACATCGACATTATCACCAGCAGCGTTCTGATAGTCGCAAAATTAGGTAAATGTGCGACACCATATGCGCCACGCGTGGGATATCTTGCAATGATCCCGATAACGGGGAGGGGGGGGGGGAGATCAAGAGTCCCGAATACAATTATTTACTGGTGATCAAGCCTGCTGCAATGAAAAGAGAACCTTCCGTGCATTAAAACACGCAATAAAACCCTGCTTGTCCGTGTCTGTATGATTCGGGGAAAAACAATGAACCACTTGGCGTTACCTGGGGAAAGGAGCACGTGGTTCAAAAGTTCCGTTTTCGCCGAACTGCGCTTCGCTCACGTCTCAGTGTTAGTTTCGGTATCGCGTGCTACTGCGTGTGCTTTGCCCATTCACGAAAGTCGCTGTGACGGAAAGTTCGACAAAATTGTGCGTGCATGTGATGTTGCCGCGTGCCCGAATGGTGTACGCCGCTTGAGCTGCAGCAGAGACACCAACTTGACTTTCCACTGGGTGCCGCAAAACGAACCCCTACGCTCGAAGTGGCTGAGTGACGTGCCTCTGCGCCAGCGTCGAGAGCCAATGTCAAGTTGTAAGGTTCACCGACAACATCCATCGTGGCAAGCTTCGATGGCCGTTGCTGCTGCGGCTCCCGCTACTTTCGCTCTGCTGCTACTAGTGTCGGTGGCCGCGCAGTAAAGGCGGGCAACGTTCGGTAAGGCAGCAGCTACGTCAGAAGGCCCATTCAGGCGGGCCACTTGAAGGGCACTAGCCCCATGTGGACCAGTGAAACGTGATTTTATTTTAAAAAATAAGCATTTCCTTGGCCTGAAAGTAGCACTACGAATTTTCGGGAACGCGACTTCAAAAATCAACGTCGACTTTTTTCTTTCCTTCGAAAGGCTGCCCTTAGGCATAGCCTATTTACATGATTATCAATAGAGGCGCGTCACACGTAAACAAATAAGTTGAACATAAAGTTTAACTAGGATCGGTGGAACGGTCCTTGTATACCCCCTAATAAGTCCGCAGGACGACCGGTACAATGACCGGTTGCTTTGAGATGACGAAGGCGTGCTTGTTCTAGGCCCGGGCATGACCACAGCAAGTGTGTCACGTCCGCTACAGTTATAAGAGCGTCACAAAATGGGCGCGTTGTTCCATACGCTGCGCGGTACTGTTGCGGCCAGTGGGCGGTCACTACCGGCGTATAGAGCAACCTCAACTCGAAGTCCCCGAAGCGCCACCTCCTCAAAGCGAGTAAGCCCCACAGGTACGTCGGAACCACACGGTGGTATGAGTTCGAATGTGGTGCGTCGGAGACATTCCTTTTGGGGTAGCTGCTTTCCTTAATATTTGGGTTGTCCCTTTCAGGATGCCCCACTTCAATATGGCCAGTTACACGCACTAGGTGCGTTTTGGTAACCGCTCAGTAAGGCTACTTGAGACGTTTTTCAATGAGCGATGT